>KK119095.1:367832-414217 GCA_000611955.2 Stegodyphus mimosarum
GACCATCTCGATCGAATTGTTCGCGCCATGGATCCTCAACCGCGTAATCTAGCGCAGCTGGCCACGGCATTAGAGTCGGCATGGCTCAACATCCCAGAGAACACCTTCAGGGACCTATGTGACTCTCTTCCTGCACGTCTCGCAGCAGTCCGCTCTGCGAAAGGTGGTTATTCTGGCTTTTGACAGATGGTCACATTAATGTGACTGGACTGTGTATGTATATGATGTACCAAATGTAATCCTAGCTCAAAGTATCAGACGATAAGTTTAAAGAAAAAACGGGATCTATTTATTAATTTCCATGAAAAACAGCAGTTACAAAAATCAGATCCCCGGAGTAAATAAAAAAGAACAACTAATAACTTTTTCTATTGAAGTTTACTCCATCGTTACATTAATGAAAAGACCCCTCGATCTAGTCTAGTCTGGACAACTATTGCTGGGATATTGCCAGTTATGGGCAACTTATCCAGCTCACTGAGGAATTGCATAGAGCCCCTGACGTGCAGTTTCCTTAAATTAAATAAAACCAAATATGTGGTATGAAAGAGATTGCAAGGTTTTGCATCGCAAGGTTGCAATAAACCAAAGTCCTGCAATGTAGAGAGAAGTTCCAACTAAAATCCTGACTGCGGCAGAGTCGCGTTAGTACATGTCTGCGCAGTGCACATGAAAGTAACACAATTTATTAAAATTTAGTTATACAATACAATACAAATACTGAATTAATACATGAAATATAACATACAAAATGATAATAAAAATTGAAATTCTTGATTAAATATGATAACTAGGATAAATAGCGAAAGCCTATTTACATACGTACAAGTTGAAGCAATGCTCTAACAACTACTAAGTTGGGAAATTCAGATCCCTTAGTAAGTGAGCCGCATATGGCCTGATGTTGTAATCCTCATCTAAGGCTATGTAGTCTAGCACATGGAAATGTTGAAGATGTTTACATAATAAGGCAGATTTAAAGAAGTTGGCATTCATTCTATGTAAATAATGATTTACATATTCAATCCTCAGGTCTCTGTGTAAGGTCTCATTAGATACGTAGAAATGGGCATTTGTGATAAGTCTTAAGACTTTGTTTTGCGTAATCTGAAGTTTTTCAACATCTTTTTTAGAGTAAGCCGCCCAGGCCGGCGAAGCATAAGAGAAAATGGGCCTTATGACAGCAATATATAAATGCCTTTTCTTTACTAAGCTTAAGCTTGAATTTCTTCCAATAAGTGGGAGTAGGCAAGTAATTACACTTAATGCTTTGCTTCTGACACGGTTAATATGGTCTTTCCAAGTTAGCTTATTATTGAGTGTCACTCCTAAGTATGTAGCCTTAGATACCAACGGTACCTCAGTGCCAAATAATTTAATCTTTTCATTAAGTCTTCTACATCTTTGTTTTCTTCTAATAACTAATAGTTCGGATTTTGCCGCATTTATCGATATACGCCAACGCGTACACCAATTTTCAATATCAGGCATGTAATTCTGCAGGGCACGTATCGCAAGGTCGGCCTTAAGTGATCTGGTAGCAATGGCGGTATCATCCGCGTAACATCCCAGATATTGTTGTCTCGTGAATCTATCCCTGGGAAAATCTGAAACGTAGAATGTATAGAGAACCGGGCCCAGAATTGATCCCTGGGGGACCCCTGCACCCAGTCTCATACAATCCGAGCTGTCTGAACCAATTGAAACATAAAAATTTCTGTCCTTGATAAATGAGTATATAATCCTTATAATTTCTCTATTAAAATCAAGTTGTACTAATTTGTATATTAGCCCCTCATGCCAGACGCGGTCGAAAGCTTTCGCCACGTCTAGCACGAGTAAGGCGACACTGTGTTTTGTATGAAGGGCTTCACCAATGTACTCCGTCAGCCTGACCAGTTGCTTAGTAGTGGATAAACCACTGCGGAAACCGAACTCTTCTGGTGGTAGTTTCTCCATATGAGGCTGTAGTCTTCTTAAAATTATTTGTTCATATATTTTCCCTAAACTGGGGAGGAGACTAATAGGTCTAAAACCATCCGGCCGGGTGCTCTCCTTTCCTGGTTTTGGAATTAAAATCACCTTTGCAATTTTCCAGCGAGAAGGAAAATACAATTTCTCCAAACATGCATTAAGTACATCAATATATCTATTTAAAGTATTCTCAGGTAAGTGCTTAATAGTTAGATTTGTAACTTCATCATGCCCTGGGGCTTTCTTCACTCTTAATTGTTTAATAATCTCTTTAACTTCCAATAAATTTGTGCTCTGAATGGGATTTTTCGCCGTAGGAGCGTTTAACAGTCTTGCACAAAGTGCCTTACATCATAGATAAATTGTGGGTCGCTTGGTTGCTCATGCGGCGTAAATTGTTCTGATAAATGTGACCCCTCGATATTCCTTTGCGAGTCCTTTTATAAACCTCTGGAAAGACGGAGCTTCCAAGAAATGAAGTCAGCCAATCCAGTTCGCTTTAAGTATTTCCAGAACATTCAATAACTGTACGTGTAGAAAAGGCGGGAAAATCAACTTGACTACGGGGCTGTGGATTTAGTTCCACGTACTTTCAAATAAGAGATCGTCGCCACTAAAATGAAAAGAACATGCATTTAAAATTGTGACTGGGGAAAAAATAAAAAGAAAAGAAGAAATTTAAGTTAGGGTTTTAAGTGTATTTTTGACTATGGAATTTTATTATTATATGTATACATATATATCAGAAAGTCAAAAAATTACTCAAAGATTTGACGGTAAGCAAGCGAACAAACTGAGAAATTAAATACAAAACTGTGTAAATTAAAATGCTCTTTATGAAAAGAAATAAATTCGAAAAAAGGCATTTACGATCCTTTGCTTTGATGATATACCTTTATGTTTATATACTCTGTTTACAAGACGGATCTGTTATGCATACATCAGCATCATTTTTAGGGTATAAACAGCAAATCGTTCTATTCCGAGATATGTATTATAAGAACGTTACAGTTTTTTTTTGTTATAAATTATGACAATAAGGCAAATATTCATAATTACTCTAGTCAACAATGTATTTTAAACATAAAAATTCAATTTTTGCATTTAAAATACATTGTTGACTGTTAATAAGTTAATGTAAAATTAAATTTTTACGTTACCGTTTAAACGTAAAATTTTTTTTAAAGTTTTTTTCGCTGTGCGACATGGAGAAAAACTGGTCATTGTATCTAAATTAATCTACCTGAGCACCAAAATGAGAATAAAAAATTCATAATACGTAGTTTTCTTGTGTGACAGGAGTGAGGTGGATTCTGATAAAAAAAGATAAAACACTGTAATTTTGTTGACATTTAAAAGTTACGTCATTATTATACTCATGTAACTGCGAAATATAGTCAGATAATCCTTTTGTTTAGTGTCAAAGATAATACAGATGAACAAAGCATTCTAATTTTGTTGACAGATAAATGTTATGTTAATATTATACTGATTAACAACTCTGAAAGTTAGATTATACTTTTATTTAATATAAAAGATAACACAGAATACATTAAACAAAACGTTCTAATTTTGTTGACATCTAAAAGTTACGTCACTACTATACTTATGTAACTGTGAAGTACAGTCAGATAATACTTTTGTTTGCTATGAAAGATAATACGGAATTCATTAAACAAATACTACTGTTGAAATGCTTCCCTTTTAATAGCAATGATAATTTATTTATTCTGATTTAACTTCCTTCTTCACTTTGCGCAGTTTCATTTAATTTAATTAACAGTTAATTTTTAGTTAAAGCAACTTCTCTTTCAGTCTCGTTTTAACCCACGCTTTCTTGCCAGAATGTTAATAAGCTAGTGTGCGTGTATTCAACTGACGTAGAAAGAAATGCTACTGAATGGAAGGTTTTGGAAGGTGATTTCAATTAGTTAGAGAGAGCGTGTTATACCTGTTTGAAGGCTACTTTGCTATTTTGAATTACTTAGCAATTAGACTGTTGTGGAGTTGAGTGCTTCTAGCCGTTAGGCTTGTTTCTGCCAACTCCTATGAGCCAGAGCCTTACTGCGCATTAAATTATGCTGTGAGTCATTAGGCTAAATTTATTACATTTTAAGTTCATTGTTGCCTGTTTTGAGTTAGGCCAGAAGTGTTGGCTTTGTATAAGCCTAAGTGGGGCCATTTGTGCAATTATATTGAATGAATAAAGGGTTCTCTACACCCTTTTTCTGACTTTTTCTCGTCAATAAGACCTGAGGATAATTCCCGATGCAATCTTTTACAGCACATTAGTATATGCTCCCAAAGAGAACGAGACTGTCTAACTTACATGTCACCAAGCTTTGGAAACTGACTTCCAAATTTTCTCCATTCTTTCTCACGGCCTTTACAAAACTCGTCATTAGGCCTAACTTTATGCGTACAAGTTAACAGCAAGTACCTTGCATGAATCTGAAAGTGGAACATATCTTAAATTATATATGTTGACTTACGGTAAAACATTCTCTTGGCGGCAACTCTTTCACAAAGTAATCTGAATCACTCGCTGTACCAAAGAAAGCTTATAATACTAATTGCATTTGCAGTAATGTGGCAATGATCTTCAAATCTCAACAGATTTGCTAGTTTTATCAGAATTTGTTAGCTTATTAGAATGAATCGAATACAATAATAATACAGCAGAAAACTTTCATATGCCTCAGTTCACGTATTTCGCCACTGGTATTGATGGTTTCATATTCTTGTATAGTAATACTGCTTTAAGACTCAGTTTAGACAAATCTATAAACAGCCTCCATTCTCCAGGAATATGTTAATAAAGCTGTAGAGACTATTAAGACTTTCGAAGCCAGAAAATATAAAAAATCCATTTTGCTCTCTCGTGACATTTGAAATCATGTATCTTTCACTTGCTAACTGGACATGCGAACCACTTACATCCCCAACGCATGTACGGGGAATGTGATACCTCACGTAGTCTTATCTTGCTGTTGCTTGAAGAGTGACCGGGGGAGAGGAACGACACCCAGTCTAGTAATTCACCGTGTTGACGAGTATAATCATCGCATTTGATTTCGAACATTGCTCTGGGCATCGTTATATTTTTTTTTTCAGAGCCAGGAAAAGTTAACAATACTGTAAACAGAATTTGAACCACATATGTTCCACTTTTTAGTTGGATATGCCGAAAGATTTGCGCCATGAGAACGTGGATTTACCCTATGCAAGGATTTCTTGACGTCGATTTCATGGTACGCTATGCTCATGGAAAGCATGGCAAGGATTTACACCATGAGAGCAAGTACAGAGAATTGCGATAATTCTTTACAACCTAGTTTTTCCATTAAACCATCTATATTTTTTATGACTTACTAGTTCTATGTTTTCATTACTTACTTCGATTTGTATGAAGATTTCTACATTTAATAGTGTCAGTATAGAGCAGTTTCAAAACACAATTCAACAACTGTGGATGCATTTCTTTCTAAGCAATGGGGATCAAAACTCGAAGAAACGAGCAGTAGTAAATTATCCAAGCATCTGTCAACTATTAAAGAAGATTAAAAGCTACTTAAACCTGACTACATCCGTAATAATAAATAAACGTAATTGAAGTACGTGATAAACGTACTTAATAAAAAACGTACTTGAAGTACGCGATGTGCTGGACTACATTAACTTTTACCATCAGTAATGGAGACCTATAATTGGAAACTTACGTCTAGAATTCGGTCCCTTGGTCCCTCCCATCTCCGAAGAGAACCGATTCCGGTACATCTTCATTCAGCAGATGGTGTTGCCGAACATCATCCATTTCCGCAGATCCTCTAATGGTCATTTTATGCAGCGCCTTGCGAAATGGACACCTTTCGATCGCTATCATTACCTTCATTCTCCAGCAACGGTAGATCGAAAAAGGATACAGTTTGGCATAGCAAGGGAAAGGAATGTTTTTGTCGAGCTAAGCGGTGTGAGTCAACTGGGGGGAGGAAGGAGAATCTGAATAGTCTTTCTCTTACCGATTAACTTTACGTTGTGACTTTCTTAAATATCAGTTGTGACGTTGATGGCTGAGAAGTTTTCGCAGTGATGAATAGGAGCATTTGTGCCGTAATTGCTAAACATTTCTCTGCTTTTGGGTTCAACTCTTTTTATTGGTGAGCAAGATTAAAAATGTGTCGACCAACGTTCAGTTGATACAATATTGCAATTTAGGAGGTAAGTATTAAATGAAAAGTACTTTTTAAATATATTTTTTAAAGGCAGTGATTATCTCCCAAATGGCTCCTATTTTTAAAAAATGTTTAACTGTATATGTACATAAATCGTTGACAAATCATAAGAAAATTTTGAACACAAATTAAAGAACTAGAGAGCAAGGAATAATTACTTTTTATATGAACAGAATATGCAAATAATTGTGCGAACAAGGAAACATTAAAAATTAATTTAAAAAAATTAAAAAGGATTTATAATTTAACAATAAATAACATAATTGTATTAATAACATGATAGTGTTACGTCATTATGAATCGTATATTATCGAATATAAGTATGCGAAAATAGCGAGTTAATATAATTACGCGATACTGTTTATGACAAATGATGCCATATATTATTTTCTTCTTTCTGGTTAGTTGATCTTTTAGGACGTATTTAGATCTAGAGACGATTTTTCAAAAATGTTTTTACATAGCCTTTTTAAGATTTCTAAGAAGATTTTTATAAAATTTGAAACACACTGTATAGCTAAAGGAGATGTGAAAATATTTTTCATCGGGATGAAAGTTCATTCAGTTTTGCCTGTCATTCACTCTTGCGTCGGCCAATGACCAGTGGTTATTTCCAGCATCATTCAGTGTGGACACAATTTAAATTAAGAAAACAACAACAAAAAAAAAAACCCCGAAAACCTTTCAGATTTTATATTACGCCCAAAAGAACAGCCTTGGTTGCGCCAACTTGGCTTCTTTAAGGGTATGGGAGACATTTCATCATGCCAACGGAAGTAAATACTACAGAATAAACACTACAATAATAAATACTACAGTAATAAATACTAATTACTATACTACAATAATAAATACTAATTACTATACTACAATAATAAATACTAATAATAAATACTACAGATAATAAGTAATACTACAGATAATCCCTTAGCAAGGGAAAAGTATTACGGCTGTCTGCCTAGAGGAAGTACGTCATCGAATGACAACCATTGCCTGCCATATCACAATAAGCTGTTTCTCCCTTTTTGGAGTCAAGGCTGTTCTCCAAACAATATCCGGGCATTTTTTTAGCGTTTTATGTGTTACCTTTATTTATTAAATATCATGATCTTCGCATTTAAACCATAAAATTCAATTCAATAGCAGTATCGCAAAATATTTTAAAAAGAGCATATCTTTAGAATCTTTCTTTATCTTCCCCGTACACAGTCTCATTCACTGGAGATATTTTTTTTTTTCGGTACAGTGTTGTCATTGCTCGCTTTGAAATCGTTGAGTTTGTTAATCAAAAATCCGTTAATGTTTTACAAAATGTGAAATAGATAATAAAACAAATTCCAAAGTCCAAATTTGGGCTTCCAGATGCCCATATTTGGGTGGAGGGCTACATTATTCAAAATTTAATGTCTGTAGGTACCCTTGTTTTTTCACAGTGAGAGAAACTTATATACAATTTGGGGCAACAATTTGAAAAGTGAAACGCTGTTACCAACGCAAAATGCCAAAACGAGTTTAATAGCCCTTCTGAGGTAACGTTCTTTGGGCTAATAATTTGGAAATAACTCAGTTATTGGCATCTTTTAATAGAAAATTAAACGACGGGACTCCATCCCAATTCCTTGCATTAAACTATTTGATACTGACAGCAAAAATTTAAATTAGGTGCATTTTCTAGTAGCTGTTTAAACATTAGGTTTTCTACAACGCGTCTGACCGATTCCTAAGCGAAATCAGACAAGAACTCACTTCTCAGAAAGAGGAAGACTAGTGTAAGTGTGATTATGATAAGCAAGAGAAGTATTGGGTTGGCAAGAAAATAATTTTGATTTGCAGAAACAGATAGCGTTATGTTCGTTTTGTTATTCTACTTTCTATCTTATAATTTTTTTTTCTTTTGAGATTTGTCAGTCGATACTTTTAGGTTTCTATAGAAATAAGTTCTATGTATTTTGGTTTACAACTGTTAGTTTATTGTCAGTTTTAAAAGAGAGTGCAAAAATAAACATTTTCGACATATTTCACTATTTTATTTTCATTAAAGGCAAGAAGGCAGCTGAAGCTCACAGAAAGATATGTGAAGTTTATAGTGTTGATTGCTTAACAGAACGTATATGCCAGACGTTTAAAAAATTTCTTTCTGGAGAGATTTCATCTTAAGTTTGTTGAGACATTAGGTATTTTTTGAAAGCAGGAGACATGAAAAATGAGCAATGTCCTCTCCGAGACTCGAACCACGGACTTCTCGAATATGCGCCGAGCGTGCTGACTACTACAAGTGACAAGTGACGGAGGACGTGACCACTACCCCTTTACTAACAAGTTAATTAGTATAGGGTCACGCCCACCCTTATCAAGAGGAAACCATGGGGGCCTCACGTGCGGCTCGGCTTACAGGGCAATACAAGGAGCTATTTAGCATAACTTTAAATTTCCTATTTACAAGCTGACCACTGTACACATGTGCCTTCACGTTTATTTTACCTTAGACTTGGCACAGGTCTGTACCAAGAGTCATTAGATGGTCCATTATTTGTACTATTTTTCGAACAGTGTGCTTATTATTGATAATAAACTTACAGAAGGCTTGGGTATTTGTTTCCGGTATTGGAAGGTGCCATTGTGCTGTTAAAGGGCAGGCTGATACATAATGTTCTGGTGTACCAGTCTCACCACAGATGCATTGATCCGAATCAGCTGTTCCATGCTTTCCAAAATATGCAGGAAAGGGTCCATGACCCGTAATAAATCGCACTAACTGTGCATTTGCAGTGAGATGGTCCTGGTTTACTTTAGGCAAGTGGTAGTGGGCGCGGCGCCCAGTATCTCCCATGTCCCAGACTTGCTGCCACTTGGCATTAACTGCCTGTATAAGTCTCCTTTTAAGCCAAGATATGGGTCTTGACAATTGGATCTCTTCTGCCTCAATATTTTGGGCCGCTTCCTTGGCAAGCTGGTCAGCAAGTTCGTTGCCAACATTGTCGACGTGGGCTTTTACCCAGGCTAGCTTTATCCTTAGGTGACTGTGGTCTTTTAGGAAGCGCTGGATTTTTGCGACCAAGGGGGAACTATGCATAGGGTTTAAAATTGCATGTAATGACGAAAGACTGTCTGTAAAGATGGTGACATCCCTCTGGCCTTGTCTAATTATCTCTTGAATGGCTCGTGCTATTGCCATAGCCTCACTTTGGAACACACTATTTTCTGGAGATAGGTGGCCTTTCCATTTGCCGACTTGTTCCCGATTTTTAATTGACACATACGCACAGCCAGTGCTGTTATCAATACGTGATCCGTCTGTATAATAAGACGTGGTATCTTCTGCAGCATTAATGTTTTGCTTTATTTTGACATTAACTCCCTCTCCATGATGTGCTGGGTGGTCTTGGAGTCTGACAAGTTTAATCTCAAAGTCCTTGGGATCATGCGTTTCATTTTGAAACGTCGCCAGTCTGCCGAGTTGTGCTACCAATTGATATGTGGCCTCGCGTTCCACTGTGAGATGCAGAGGCGGTAATCCAGCGAGTACATTTAGTGCATTGGTAGGGGACGTGCAGAACGCTTTTGTGATGTTTAAGAGAAAAGGCCTTTGCATGCTGGCTAGGTGCCTCACCTTGCGGCCTTGCATGGGTGAGGACCAGACCGCCGCTCCGTAGGTTATGATCTTTTCCGTGACCGTTTTATATAAAATTTTTTGTATGTGAGGGTTTAGTCCCCATTGTCCACCCTGCATGTACTTCAGCTGCTGTGCTATGCTCATAGTTCTTTTCTTCAACTCCAGCACGTGCGGTATCCAATTTAACTTCGAATCGAAAATGATGCCTAAGTACTTGAGTTCTTTTGTAATTTTTAATCTCTGGCCATTTAATGTAATTCGTGGCTGTCTAGCTAATGAACCCCCTTTTTTGGGGATCAATAGAATCTTTGATTTTGCCTCTGCTATCCTAAGTTTTAGCCGGTTGCATCTTTCCTGAAAGAGAGTGCAGGATTCAATCGCATTAGCCTGTAATTGCCGTCGGGTCTGTCCTTTTACTACTAGGGCGGTGTCATCAGCATACGCTATAATTTTCGTATGCGCTGGCCATGACTGTTTCAGGACCTCGTTAAATGTGACATTCCACAGGAATGGCCCGGCGCATGAGCCTTGTGGGCATCCCTGTGTCTGTCGTTTTGATATAATGCCACTGTTATGTGGTAAAATGAGGCTCCTGTCAGTATCAGTGCCTTATAAATGTTCAGCGGACAGTTTGCTGATCGTAGTGCCTGCAGAATCGCTGGCCACCACAGCGTGTCAAATGCACTCTTCAAGTCAATGGAAATAAAAGCTGTGTGGTGGCCGGCTAAGCGATTTTCTAGTATCTCGTCTTTTACTTCTAATAGTGCGTTTAGAGTAGACTTTCCTGGGCTGAAGCCATGCTGCGTGGGACTTAAGTATCTTGTTACATATAGGTGATGCCGAAGTCTTGACATCAAGATCTTTTCAAACACCTTCCCCAGTGCCGATAGCAGGCAAATAGGCCTATAAGACTCCGGATGTGCTGGATCGCGATGCTTCTTCAGAAATAACACGATGCGCGATGCTGGCCTATCGTGATCCGCGATGCTGGCCTATCGAAAAATCGCGATGCTGGCCTATTTTGAAGCAGCTGGGGAAGGTTCCTGTGTCAAGCAGCTTATTGAAAAGCGCCATGAAGAGGGAGGTATTTGCACGAATCACCTGCTTTATGATCCTGTAATCAATCCCGTCTGGGCCCGGGGCTTTACGTTGCGGCAGTTGATGCAGCACTGTCAGGATTTCTCTAATAGTTATTGGTGGGTCATTCTTTGTATCGAGAGTTGGTGCCTGGTTCCGGGTTATTGCTTGTTCAATTGTGTCCTCCAGTGGGTCATCTGTTGTGAAGACAGTATTCAGTATGGTTTTCAATGTGTCAGCCGTTAAATTGCTGTCTCCATCTGCCGTGGCAATGAGTTGCATGTTGGCCGGCTTGAAAAGCTTGCCAGTTGCGATCAAGTGATGCAAGCCATAAGTATCTCGCTGACTACTACACTACGAAAGCATGATATGAAGGTGGGAGAAATACCTTATATAGTCCCCCTTTTAAAGGGCGACTGGGGATTAGAGGACCCAGTCGCCAAACCCTGGTGGTGGAGAATCATCATCCACCACCTTTTTTTAGGTTGGGCGCCACTATAGGGACATTAGGATTTATTCGAAGCCGGAGACGTGAAAAATGAGGCCCGTGGTCGAATCACGGATGGTTCATGGTCCATGGTGGAACCACGGACCTCTCGAATACGAGCCGAGCGTGCTGACCACTACACTAGGAAGGCATGCTAAGAAGGCGGGAGAAATACCTTATAAGGTGATCAATGTTTTGGCCAACCTTTTAAAGTTGAAGATGACCAAATTAAAGCTAAAATCGAATCGAATCGTTATATAATGTGAGAGAGATTACGAAAAGATCAGATGTATCACATGCAACAATTGAAAATCATACAAGATGTCTTGGACTTGTTAAGATGCTCAATATTTTGGTTCCGTATGAAATAAAAATTTTCACCTTGACACAAAGAATTAATATTTGTGATACGCATTCTAAACGCAATGCAATCGACTCTTTTTTGAAACGCATTATCACTAGTGATAAAATGGATCGTCTACAATAACTCTAATAGAAAAAGATCACGATCCAAGCATGATGAATCAGCACAAATCATATCGAAAGCTAATTTGCATCAGAAAAAGGCCATGCTATCAGTTTGGTGGGCATACAAAATTGTTGTTTATTTTGAGCTGCATCCACGCAACCGAATTATCATCTCAGATGTTTACTGCAAACCGCTTATGAAATTAGAGGAAACAATGAAATAGAAAAGGCCAGAATTGGCAAATCGCGAAGGAATCATGTTCCACCATGACAGTGGGAGCTCTCACACAGTTTTAATAACACTAACAAAATTATTGGAGCTTAGTTGGGAAGTGTTGTTGTATCTCCCATACAACCCCAACCGTACACCATCGGATTATCATTTATTTCGAAGCTAACTTCTTACATGGTAAAAATTTCAATAATGACAAAGACCTCAAATCGCAGTTGGTTGAGGTTTTTGCTGATAAAGGCCAGAAGTTCTATGAGCGTGGAGTCATGAAGTTACTAGAAAGAAAGCAACAGATCATCGAACAGAATGGAAAGTATTTGAATGATTAAAGTCAATTTTTATATATAAAACATTTAGTGTTACTTCACGCTAAAAAATCCGAAATTACTTTCTTACCAACCCAATATTTTTCTGGGAATGAGTTAACAAGCAAACAAAAAGAGCAAGGACTCGCAAATTAGAGACAAACTGGCCAGAAGGTTGTAGCCAGCTTCTTAAATCTTCTCACCGATTTTAACCTATTATAATTTATGATCCCAAATTATTATTATCTTTCTGGTTTTTGTAAGCTCTAAGGAATATCGTATGAATGTCTAAGAAATCTGTTATAGCTGAAGGATCCTGTACCGAAAGCAAAAATTGTAAAATCGCTTATAAAAGCAGGATCCGAAGCACAGGAAGACTTTCGCCTAACTTAAGTGAATATTTATAATGTGGATTTGTCAGCCTTTGGGTTTAGACCAGAGGTCTTTAAAATTTGTTGGTTTAGGGAACCCATAAAAGAGCAAATTCCTTTTGTGAAGGTCTTAAAACTATATATTTGCCGAGGAATTTCTAAAACTATAATTTGTTTGGTTGAGATTCTACCATTCTTAGCTAGATAAAAGTTAAAACAGTTTGAAAAAATAATCAATAAAACAGGCAAATCGACAAACTTGTATTCGGCGTAGATTTTCGTAAAATTCCAATCGACTTCGAGGGCAAAACAGGTCCCCCTTCATCAGGAACAAAAGTTCTGCAAAAGCGAGAAAGCGAATGTCGATCATATTTATACCCACAAGCGATCAGTGGAAGAACCAGTCGCGCCATCTATCGGCAGAAATGGCAACTAAAAATGAAGGGTCAAGTTAGTAGAATTTTGAAAGCATTAGGCAAGACTGGATTGGAATTGAAATCATTAGCCAAACAGGATAAATTTTTGTGAATGTGAAAAGCTTCAAGAAAATCCAATTCCCTAATAGAACCAGCTTTCTGGATAATTTTAGCAGAACCAAAATCAAAATTGTCATTGAATTTCCACACTATGATTAGCCCATCCAATTATGATTAGCTATTGAAGATTTATTAATTTAGAAGTCAAACAACAAAAATCAGCGTTATATTTTCAAATTTTCACAGAACTAGTTTCGATGGTTTTTACCGAACCACCATCCTCAGCTGCAAAAGCGCAAATGAACGAGATAAGATATAATGATTAGATAAGATAAGATAAGAAAGCCTGGATAGGAGACAAGTTACTGGTGCTGTCTGTTGATGAAACCAGAACTAAAACGTAATTTCTTTAAAGGCTGAAGGCAAAGATGGATTGGAATTAGGGTCGTTAACTAGAACAGAAAGATTTTTTTTATTGTGAAATGCTTCTAGAAAATCCAGTTCACCAATGGAAGATGTTTTTTGAATAATTCTGGCAGCAGAAAATTGAAAGTATGATTTTCGTACCAACAATGTTGGGCAACAGAAGACTTCCGTGTTTCCTTTTTTCTAACATATGCCTCATGTTCCTTAACGCGAAATTTTAAGGCTCTCTTAGTTTGGCCAATGTAAATTAAACCACGCTGACAAGGAATCCTGTAAATACCCCAGGAATTCATATCCGGAATGGGGTCCTTGCGTATGGAACTCGGAATTTTATTGATGGGAGAATAAACGACCCGAAAGTTAAGTTTCTGTAAAATACGTGCAACTTTATAGCTAATTGATGGAAAGAAGGGAAGGACAACAGAATTTTTATAATCTCCTAAAACAAGAGTCTGCCTTTTGGTGCGTTGAGATGAGAATTTTTAACTGCTTGATTAATAATGTTGGGTGAAAATCTCCTCAATAGCTATTGCTTTTAAATAATTGAGTTCTTCATCGAGGGATAGTTTGGAGGAGCAAACTTGAAGAGCGTGGACAACATAGGAATAAAATGAAGCTAACTTTTGTTTAGTCGGATGACATGATTTGAAGTGTGGTGATGATGAAGGTGTGAAAATTTGAAAATATAACGCTGATTTTTGTTGTTTGACTTCTAAACTAGTATTTGTTCGGCTTGTTATTGTATCTTAATTATTGAAGATTTGTCAATTTCGCCTTTTCGGACGTAAGATTCATGTTCTTTTGTGCGCAACTTTAATGCTCTTTTCGTTTGGCCCATATAACTGAAGCCACACTGACACGATGTGCTATAAATTTCCCAAGAATTAAAGTCAGAAAGATTCTGACTGATTTCTAGCGCCAATAGATGGCGCTATCGGATCTTCCACTGGTCGCTTTGTGGGTATAAATATGATCGACATTCGCTTTTTCGCTTTTGCTCCTAATGAAGGGGGACCCGTTTTGCCCTCGAAATCGATTGGGATTTTACAAAATCTACGCCGAATACAAGGTTGTCGATTTGCCTGTTTTATTTTCCATGTCGGCGTGTTTCTCTTGAGTCTTGGAAATAATCAATGTTAGATACACTTTATTTCGAAAATGAAGTTATTATTTCATTACAATTTTAATCAAAAAACAAATTTACTTTATATTATTTTAAGTGATAATAACAGTAGAAAAATTATTATTTAATTAATTATTTTAGATGGCTACTTTTGCATTTCGCTTGGTATTAAAAATTCTCACGAATTTTGGTTTTGACTTATCAATGAGCAGGGGTCTCCAAACGTTTTAGCTCACGGTCCATATTGGCTCTTTCACGAAGCTTCGAGGGCCAAGATCCGGTTAATTCATCATACTACGGCGATACAATTATGACGAACAGCATACACTTTTTTAAACGAGGGAGTGATTGTATCGATACGCTACGATCTAACGAAGAGCCTTATTTGTATACTTTCATGCAATTTTACCTAACATAAATTTCTTAAAGCTGATTTTAAACATTTTCAAAAATGTATTTTTGTCCCAGAATATTACAGATTTCTTCGAGTTAGTATGCACTTTACTTTTCAATCGTTTTACCTCATCTTCGTCTCACTTTATCAGCGCCTTTTATTTACATTTTGATTAGGTGCAAACTTTCGATCATAAGTATTTCGTATTTTGAGTAAGTTTCGTATGCAAAAAACATCTCCTAGATTAACATAAATTACAACATATACAGAACAAAAATTAAGTTTTAAATAGAATCACTACTGAAAATTTCTAAGAACCGACCTATAATACTACTGTGAAAGTAGGAACGATAACGCACGAAACCTTTATTCATGTAAAAAGTACAATGAGAATTTTTTACTTTTGTGCGAAGTAAAAGAAGTATTGTAATCGCGAAAAATTTAGGATCATATCGTATTTCAACGAAAATATCCATTTTAACCTCTCTCGAATCCATTTGAACGATTTTTTTTTGTGTGTAACATCTGTACGTAAGCACAGAATAAAGGACTTTTTTTCCCAAAACGGATTGCAAAATGGATTTAAAATAGACTCAGGAGAGATTTTGTTTTCGTGATGTCTGTATGTATGTACACTGGTGAAAGAAATTAAGAGAATTTTCATATTTCATCAATGATTTCCAGAACTACTGGACAGATTTTAATAAAATTTGGCGTGAACATAGGTTGATATAATAAAAACAAAATAAACATTCAACAGTTATAATAGACACACATGGGAGTCGGAAGGTCTGAAACAGCGGTTGCAGAAGACACAAAAGAAATGGGTTAATAGGGGGGATGTGGTCCCCTCTTACAGCCATACAGGCCTCGCAGCGTGATGTCATACTGGAAATAAGGCAGTTTATCAGTGCCTGCGGCAATTGGTTCCGCTATTTCAGCAATGCTGTTTTCAGTTCCTGGATTCTCGGAGGAGGGTTACGGGTTACAATTGCCCTCCTCAAAGCGTCCCAGACAAGCTCTATCGGGTTGAGATCTGGAAACCTGGCTGGTCAATCCATCCGGCGAATATCCTCACTCTCGATAAATTCATCGACCAGAAGAGATCTATGTGGCCTCCCGTTATCGTCCTGTAAGGTGAACTCGGGGCCAACTGCATCCCGGAAAAGGTGAGCATAGGGCTCCAAGACCATACCAATCACAGAGAACCATACCCTATACCTCACCCCAATCATAGAGCCTCTGTCAAAGACATGGAGAGGTGTGCGGCCATCCAACATGATGCCTGCCCAGATCATTACACCGCCACCCCTATAATTGCTGATTTCGCGGACATAGGAGGGTAGGTAGCGGATCCCTGGCTCTCTCCATATGAAAGTACATCGAGAATCGGTGTTTAGGCTAGAACGGGACTCATCGGTTGCCCATTGCTCCGTACTCCAATCACTATGCTGCCTGCACCATGCTAATCGGACTCTCCTGTCCGTAGATGTGAGCGGGACACAAACATAGCCGGTCTTCTGGCAAACAACCCTCTCTCATGCAGTCTTTTGGAAACATTCACCCTTGTTACACGGGTATCTGTGGCCGCATACAGTTCCCGAGAGAGCTGAGAAGCTGTAGCCTCTCTGTTACGCCTCGCTAAAATGGACAAATAGCGATCTTCTCTGGCCTTGCCCAGACTTTCTCTCGATGGATCCAGTATCCTGGAACTGTTTTCATAGGTTGCACACGACACTGAGCATTAAACTCTCTGCATATCTGGACTTGCGATTGGCCTGCCTCTAACTTCCCACAATTCGCCACCTCGTTCCATCATCTAAACGTTGGTGGGTACTCATTTTCACTGTTCCGATGTGAATTTAACCGATTGCTGCAAGATAACAGTAAGAAATTCGCCGAGGTGGGGGTACTAGCGAACGCAATTCGTTTTATTCTCCGCGCGCTTATAAAGCCATTTTTTCTACTGGCTCCGCTTACACACACGTGTACGATTACGTATTTGCTGTACAAAATTTGCATTTTTATCTAGAAGCATTGGTTTTTCCTTCAATTCAGTTCTTTTCATGCAATTCGATAAAATATGCAAATTCTCTTAATTGATTTCACCAGTATAGTTTAACTAAGCTATCTGAAATGTATAGCCTAAGCTACCTGGAAAGTATAGCCGAAGCTAAACACGCTCTGAATAAACTCAGAGATTTACCCGTTTAAATATTCCCTTCACTTAATTTTAAATTTACTTCCTGGCGAGAAAATACAAGGGGAAGTTGAGAGGTTCAGGAAAGGTATCACACTTAAAATAAATTTGTTATGCAAAATAAGGGAAATCCCACAAATCTGTTATACAAAATAAGGGAAATCCCCCACTTTGACATCGAAACTTCCCGAACGGAATCGAGCAAAACACTCCTGAGTCCTTCGTTAACTCACAGTATTCTCACCGTACACTTCAAAAATTTTTCGGCATGTTTTTGCAGCGTTTTCACCTTTTTTAAAGTAAAAAAGCATCACATAGTGTATTTCTCCAAATACTTCACTCAATTTTAATTCAGTTTAACTTTTTAAGCGACCCACGAATCAGAAAACTATCTTCACAAATTATGGAAGCTGAATGTCACTTTTTAAGCACATGTTCGTTTGAGACAATCGGGTGAGTGTTGCCGGATATGTAGGCATCAACATCAACACCATCTAGTGGCAAAAAACTCCGGAGACTTTTTATATGACCTAATATATAGGTTGGCGGGAAGTAAAAACAGGAAAATGTAATTGCGTGGGAAAACTATAGTTTATTGGTACGGTATAAGCAGGATGCAAACATTTGATTTGGTTTGTTTGATTAAGAAAAAGCACGCCAGGGTCATCCACTTGGACTCTCTACCTAAGCGGGGGGGATGCTTTCTAAGGGAAACTGGTTCGTATACATGTTACACATGTTTAAGAGGAAGGATGCTTTTGTCAAGAACTTTCTACGGGAAACTGGGTCTTATCTGCATTACACACACGGAAAAACACGTCCATGTAACCAACTCTTTCACGGAATTTGAAGCGGGACTGAAATACTTGTGTCGAGTGACTTTACCGCTTGCCTACTGGTGAGCCCTCAGATAAGATATGCATGAAAAATAAAACAAATTTGTACTATTGCTTTAGTTAATTTTTTCCTTGAATGTGCAAACTAAATTTCGATTGACACACTACAAAATGGAAGATGGCTTATTTGTCCTTCTTCAGTCTTAGTTAATTTCGCACATGAAAACTATAATTCGATTGGTACATAACAAAATATTGAGCAATTGAATTGTTACCATTCAGTTAATAATTGATTGACGTCAATCTTACGTCACTTCCGATAAAACAAAATATTTTGACTTTCGAATTTGATAGTTAATCGGATGTGATAATTATATTAATTTCCATTTTCTCTCATTTTCTAGAAATTAGCGGTCTATCTATAAGCTCGCTAGCACAAGTAAGCGAAATCGAGTTAAAATTCAGGCGAACGGGTTTGTTACTTGCTAAAGAGGTACAATAGAGAACGGAGGGCGTTTTCAATTCAGAATTTATTCACGAATATGAAAAGCCAATGCAGCCACATATAACGAAAGCATAATGACACAGTCCCTAACATCTACTAAAATACTGTTGCCAAATTTAGAATACAGAATAGTATACTTACAATGAGGACTTTCGTTTTTTTAGTCCGAAGGGGCAATTTGCCCAGAAGGACTATTAATTTCGTTTTGGCATTTTGCGTTGATTCACTACAACCGTTGTTTCACTTTTCAAATTGTTGCCACCAAATATTAATGCCCTGTATTATATTTAAAGAAATTAAATAATGAAAAATCTGCATAAATGTATGCATGTTTCTCGCACTGTAATAAAACAGCGGTACCTAGAACCCTCAAATTTTGAATGACGTTATCCTACTGCGAATATGGGCACCTGGAAGTCCAAATTTGGAATTTGTTTTATTACCTATTTCATATTTTGTAAAACTTTGACGAAAGTTTGATTGGCAAAAATCATCGATTTCAAAGCGAGCAATGGCAACGTTGTATATAAAAAAATATTTTTATCTCCAGCACGCGAGAATGTGCATCGGAAATTCTAAACATATGCTCATTTTAAAACTATTTAGCGATACTGCTGTTGAACAAACTTTTATGGTTTAAGTGAGAAGAACATGATATTTAATAATTAAAGGTAACAAACAAAACGTTAAAAAACGCCCCTTTGGGCGTAATGTAAAATCTGAAATCTTTCAGATTTATTTATTTATTTGTGTGTGTGTGTGTGTGTGCGTGCGTGTAACGGGGATACGAGCTAGTTTTCCTTAGAAACTCTGCATGATACCATTCCCCCCCCCCATAGGCATGCCGTCCTCGAATTGCTTTGCCCTAATCAATGACTTAGATTAACCTAAAAAATATCTGCATGTCCGTACTTCTACGAAGCAAATTTAGATGAATTTAATAACGAAAAGGAAAATTTAAAGATTTCCCAATGAGAAAGAAATTGAGAAATAGGAATACGACCTTCATTCATTCAAATGGATTGATGAAAAATAAGTGCTTTTATGGGAACTAATAATTATACTCTGACTGCTGGTATTAAGCACAAAAGGTAGAAAATTTTGTTTCTGCATTAATAATTATTGCAACTTACAACGATTTATCCTTGCACTAAATAAAGAATACAGAATAAATGATTTTTTTATTTAGTTGTAAGGTTTATCCTAAGTTTTTAACAGTTATTTTTAGTTTAAGCTACTTTCCTGTCCATTCTATTTTCAGCTTACAATTTCCTACCAGAATGTGTTTTTAGAATCGAGTCTAATGGAAATATTTAAGAGTAGTAATTAAGTCGGAGTTCCACTGACTTCGAGAGAGAGCCTCAGAGCTTCTGACTAGCTCGCGTTTGCCTTTTCACTACGACTCTCTAAGCTGTTAATACGCTCGGCCGTATACAGGCCCTTGATAGCTTCGCTAGCTTATTCGATATTTAGGGACCAATTACTTCGAATTTTGATAGGTTCGGCTATATCTCTTTGGTTAAGTCTTATCTCTTATTATTTTGAGTTCAAGCCCAAGTGGAGGCTTTGCTGTACGCTCTGAGAAAGGGGCCATCTGTTAATTCTTATTTTGAGCAATAAAGGGTAATTAACCCTTCTCGCGTTTACATTTCTGTTCTCGAATTAAAGCGAATATTCGCTTAGATGTTCATTAGGTTCTTCCACATTTAGTTGTCAGATAAAAGGGTGGAACCTCATATAGTTAAGGTAAAAAGCATGAAATGGCTCTTTAACAAGGCGTAAATGCCTTTGTGAAGACTTTTTAAGTGAAAAGGACTCATATTTACATTATAAATGATTAAAACCACGAACTTCTGATCTACAACATTCATTTGCCTAGTCAAACTACAAGTGAGCAATGGTCTCAACCACTCACCTATTGGTGGACCTGAAGAAATTCGTACTTTTGTAAAAGTTTTGTAGTCAGATTGCAAATTTTGACTTTTCTTAAGTTGTTATTTTGTATTTGGATTTAACAGCAAAGCACAGTAGGATTACCTGATTAAACGAAGGAATGCATACGTAGAAGGTTTTTTACGGGAAACTGCTTGCATTCAAGTTACACACGGGAAAAAAAAAAAACCTTGGTAAAGCCCATGCATCAAGCTCGTTCATCAAAATTTAAGCCCGGATCTAACTACTAAAGTTCAGCGGTTGGTTTGGTTGGTTTATTTAATTATGGCACAGCACACTAGGCTCCTCTAGTAACTGGAGTAGTATCTAACTTGGACTAGTATAATGTAGCATGAAAAGGAGCGGAGCTTGCCTGAAAAGTAAGAATACATGAGCAAGTCTATTTAACAATGATTACATGGATCTCTAGCTAATTTGGCGAGATATCGCCAGGCTTGCGATGATTTTAGCGACTAATTTTTGTTAAGTCGCCAAACTTTGAACTATTTGGCGAAATTTTGGTCGCGTATACCTGTATCACCGTAATAAGCATTATAATTGAATAACTGTAATTGATGTTCTGTATAGCTGTAACCGTAATTCGGCCGTCATATATGCCTTCCAGTAATTTTGAGAAGCAGAAAATACTAGAGATATCTCTGCGGCTGAGTGAAAACTATATAACACTGGAGAGAGCATCTGCTGTGAATAGTAGTTGTTGTTAGCTGTTAGTTCAGCGTGAGTTCCAAGTGCTATCGCCGGCTTAGCTTCGCTCTTTAGCTGCGCTTTGCATTGTTTTGTGTTTAACGTTCTTTGTAGTTTAAAGTGTCACTACTGATTGTAGTCTGTGATACTGTGAAGATTTATAGGAGTATTTTTGTGGAAAGTTCCAGAACTCTGAAGTGTTTCTGTTGATAAAATAAATTTTACCAATCTATCATCAGAGCTGTGTGCATTCAATCTATTACGAACCCGTATGCACGCAACAATCCATATATTTGCAACTATGATTATTAATGAAGAATATTTAGTGATGAATATGTGCGTTTCTTTATTCCTTGTTCATTCAAATACTCAGCGCAGACGGACACACTGGGCGTGGTGCCCTCTGGTGTGGTAATTGAAGTTTTGACATAAATTAACACCCCATTGACATAAATGTTTTTACGCCTACTTTTATTTTTTGCTTTTCACTTGGAAAAAGAAAAGTTGTAAATACGAAAAGGAAGGTAATCATTTTTAGAGGATTTTAAAAATTAGAATAAAAAAAAGAAAGCGTCAGTTGTCAAGTTTTTATATTAACAAGTTTTCTGTGTTTTGAAATTATTGTCACCCTTATTAACCCCCTTCCAAGTAGATCCACTGACTTGGTTACCCATGGGCTAGTATTTAAGAAAATACTGAAGAAAATTTGACCTACTTCTCAAAAAGGTTCGCCATCGTTGCACTAAGGATACCTGACTAAGAGAAAGGACGACTTCGTGTGCGGCTTTCTAAGGGAGACTGGCTCATTACACATGGGGAAAATGACGAAAAGCCCATGCAACCAACCCTTTCGTCGGAATTCGAACCCTGGTCGAACTACCCGTACTCAGCATCTTTACCGCTCGGCCGCTAGTAGGCCTCAGTGCTCAACGGTGTTATCATCTCGTCGATGATGGGCTGAGGTAAAAATGCTTTGTGTGTTTATATGTTAACAATACATGCTAAATACAGGGTGGTTATAATTAAAGCGACCCTATACAGACCCCTGTAGAACTCGTTCTGCCTATCGGATTTTGATGAAACTTGGTATACACGTTATATGGACTATGGGGAAAAGATTTCTGCAATAAAAAGGTAGTTCAAATTTTGACCACCAAATGGCAATTTTCAAAAATTTCTTATGCAAATTAGTCAAACCTATAAAGTCAGAGCAGTCATTGCAGTCAGAGCTAGAAAGTCATTCTGCGTGCCTTTGTCATTGTTAATTATGCCCTTAGAGAAGAAAGATCGAACTTTACTGGTAAAATAGTTTTATCAGAATGGCAGCAACAGCTTGGTTGCATTGCCTAAATATTGTCATTTAAAGGGATTACGAAAACGGTCCATGTCGAAGAATGGTTTGAAGAAGATGATTATGAAATTTTTTCATGATCCCCATGGTCCATATAACATATATACGAAATTTCATCAAAATTCGATAAGTAGAACAGGTTTTAGAGGGGTCTGAATACGGTCAGTTTAATTAATACTTTCCCCCTTGCTAAAAGTTTTATGAAATTTTAAAATTTTTATAATGTAGTAAAAAAAGAATTTAAATTTATGCTTTTTGTAAAAATGGTAAACTGTAAATAAAATTTGGTTTGGAAAAATTTTATTTTTTCCATCTTAAATTTGCGCTGTAAGACTTGTTCAAAATAGCCACCCAAAATGAAAACATTAATTATCTTGTCAAAACTAACGGTATGTAGAACACTTGCACCTTTGCATATTTTGCTTTTGCAGTTGCAGCTGCTTTAGAATAATATCATGCAGATGTTATTCGTTGAACTGTCATCCCATCATGTCTCCGAAAAATACTTAATTCACTTTTCCGCTAAACGATTTATCCTTATCGCCACAGTTATTTTATGCCTTTTTTACACTTTTTATGCTGATTGTCCCCCAGGATATAATGCTTCGAAAATTTCAGTGATAATATATTCAAGTGACAGTCTGCAGATATTTTTCAAGCTTCCTTTACTTCTTTTAAAATTCTGTAACCGTAACTTATTCAGTCATGATGTTATACCAGTATCATTATACATTTTCGACTGATGTTGGAACTCCGGTAAATGATCTCCTGATGAGACCTGATCGTTTAATGTCCAGAGACAAAGAAAGAGTTTTATAAAAACACTTTCTAAGACTCTAACTTTATTGAAGTTATATGTTAAGTTTTTCATTCTTGGTTTCAGAGCGCATTAAGCTCCAAATGCGATATGGAAATTTTTGTTCCTTGGAAGTTAAAGGTTCTGTGGTCTAGAAGAAAAGGAAATGACGATATTTTCCTAAAGCGATTATAACTTTTTTTTTGTTCTTTTTAAGAATTTATTATTTTTTATGATATTAAAGGAGAACAGATTTATCTTAATGTTTTATTGTTTTGCTAGTCTTTGTAAATGCTCTAAATTCGAGTTTGGTATTCTGCCGACTACGGTACGATTTTGCTTAGGAGATAACTACTTCTCCTTTTGTGAAAATTCTTTACTTTCCTCAAAAGTACTTAAAGATGGTTAAGCTGGTATTAAAAAAATGAAATACCATCGAAAATTTTTAGTTTTAGAGCAGAAAATTTTAAAAAGTCTCATTTTCAATCACAACCCATAATCAGAATTTTACGAGCACAAAAAGTGTGCTCAAGCTGTAATCAATGTTTAATTAGTTTGTAAGGTCTATCCCGATTTTATAACAGTTATTTTAAGTTTATGCATCTTTCCTATCCCTTCTAGCTTCAGCTTACAATTTCCTACAAGAATGTATTTTCAGAAACGCAGTACATGCAGATGAATAAAGAGTACTACACTCACTCCCAAAAGTTAAGCACGGAGAAGAAAATGCTAATTTCCGGAACCCAATCAGAATTGAAGAGGATGCAATTCGCTGCAGAGGTAGATGGAAGTATGCAAATATGCTAGGTAACAGCCAATCGCGCTTTCATGTCAAGAAATATGCAAAAAAGGCAGTCTTATAAGAAGCCAGCTGATTGTAAGTGCTGATAGAAGGTGTTTAAAACTTTCGTACAATTTATTTTCAAGGCGTACGTGTTTCTATGACTGTCAGAAGACGAATGGAAGATTCTGAGATCTGGCGTGCTGTGGGGCGCATTGAAGCAGGACAGTGGATCACACATGTTGCTTTTTTCTTCTGCGTTCATCATTCTGTAATTTCAAGTTTATGGAAACAATTCCAAACCACACAGACAGTTGTCCGAAGGCCCGTAGCCGGTCGCCCAAGGATTACAACCCCCGCGGAAGATCGATATATTGCTATTGTAGCTAAGCGGAATCGCAGAGAGACCTCCACACGTGTGACAAGTATGGTTACAACGTTCATTGGTAAGACAATATCTGCAGCTATCGTACGCCCGGGTACCTCGAGTTTTTGTTCCTCTATCCGTCCAATCAAGAGGGGCACAATTACAGTGGTGCCGGGTATATGTCAATTGGAATATATCTGACTGGGGCAATGCCATGTTTACTGATGAGTGAAGATTTGCTCTGGAGCCAGATGACAAGCGTATAAGGATATGCCGTGAACAACGAACATGCAATGAGTCCCAAAACATCACCGAACATCACGCATTCCGAGGCGGAAGCATTATGGTGTGGGGAGGGATTTCATTAGGATACCGCACCGACCTGCACATCTTTAAACGGGGTTCTTTGATGGCTGTCCGGTATCGAAATGAAGTCCTAGAACCCATTGTGAAATTGTACGCTGCAGCAGTTGGCCCTATTTTTGTTTTAATGGACGATAACGCACGTCCCTGTAGAGCTGACATCGTCGATGACTACCTGGAGAGAAGGGATTGCGCGTATGGCGCGGCCAGCATATTCGCCTAACCTTAATACCATTGAAAATCTTTGGGATGCTCTCGGTCGTGCTACATCTTCACGTTTCCCACCTCCAGCTACTCTTATTGATCTGGAAACTGCTCTACAAGAAGAATGGCGATTGCTTAATTCTGCGGTGGTTGACCACCTAATTGAAAGCATGGTCACAAGGTGTAAACTTTGTATACAGATGAGGGGGGATCACATACCCTATTAATGTCCTTTTTTTCATTTTATTCTGTTTATTTTCACTTTATACATAATTCTGTTTAAGTCTCCAGTATGTCATTATCTGATAACTTAGAACAATTTAATATTGTTTACATTTCTGTATATAATTTTTGGTTTTGTTTTATGCATAAATATATATGCTACTTTCCTGCCGAAATTTGTGTCAATCAAAGCAGTATTTGTTGATTTTTTTGCATTTTACATCTTCGTGTTTAACTTTTGGAAGTGAGTGTATTTAAGTCGATGTTTCACGGACTTTGAGAGAGAGAGTAGGATTTCCTGACTAGCTCGTGTTTGCCTTTCGTCTACGTCAATCTTAGATATTGCTACGTTCGGCCATACGTAAGGCCCTTGCTTGGCTTAGCCGATTTAATTAATATTTAGCAGCCAAATACTTAGAAAAGCTTAGTTTAATTTCATAATTATTTAAGTTCAAGACCAAGTGGAGGCTTTGTGTATACCCCGAGTTAGAAGTTGATTGTATTTATTCTGATAAATAAAGAGTAGTTAACCCTTCTTAAGTGTTTGTTCAAACATTTAAGCGATTATTCGCTTCTAGTGTTTTGTGAGGTTCAATGTTTTGAACACTGAATAAATAAGTCAAACCCTACAAGTTTAAAATTTTTCTGTGATGATAATTTTGATATGTTTTCATTTATTCGATTAAAGAGCTTATATGCTTATAACGTATAGCTAATATCAATAAATATATTAAAAATACAGATATTTTTAAAATGTATCTGGTATATAATATAGCTATATAAATGGTCCCATGAAATTGCTATATTAAAATTCCAGTTTCAATCATATTTAAACTGATACTTTCATTTTAACGAATGCAATTTAAATGCAGCTTTTTACTCCAGTTTTAACATCTTTCGATTATTTATAACGTTTTCTTGTTTTATGGTAATTTTGGTTAGTACTTTATATTTTTCATCTTTGTCATCATAGAATGAAGAACACCTGAGAACGTGTATACGAATTCGTTGCACTGAGGAAAGATGGAGGCAGGTTCAACAAATTTTGAACACATGTACGCATTCTTGCACATGAACATGTGCACCTCTAAGCCTTTCTAATTTGTTTGTTTCATTTATTTAACATTTCGCACAAATTTAATTAATTTTTGAAGCTTTTTTTCCTTACGGAGACGATATTTTTGTCGTTAGAGCGTAGGTACAGTTTTGATCACATCAGTGTTTGTTTGCTTGATCGACTTTAGCAACTTGTTCATAGACTATTTGCCTGAGTGATTTTTTTCTTGGCAAATGGTAAAAAAATAGCTTGTATGCGCTTTATTGTACTGCATTACTTTTGGTTATGGCGAAGCTCACAGGGATTTTCTGCCTGAGGAAACGAGTGCGTACATAGATGACTTTCTAAAGAAAGTTGTCTCTTATTCACGTGATACCTGGGGAAAACAAGAAACGTGCATGCAAGCAGTCTATTCGCCGAAACTCCAGCCCATGTCGAACTATCGACATTCAATAATTCTATCGACTTGTCCACCAGGGGCTGAGAGTAAAGTTGTTGAATACTAGTAGTTCGTTCCGTGGTTCGGATCCTGGACAACGGGCTGGCTGTATGGGCGTTTTTGTGGTTTTCCCTTTATGTAGCGGGCATACCGGCCGATTTTCCTTAGAAAGTCTTCCATGAAGGCATCCTTCCCTTAGGCAGAGAACCTTTGTGTGCTTTGCAGCAATCAAGTAAACCGAAAACGAGTTTTATCGACTTGAAAAATTTTGGTATATTTAGTTTACAGGGGAAAAAAACAGGAAAACACCATCCACATTTTTTGTTGGAATTCAAACCCAGTCAAACTACAGTGCCCACTCAGTCAGTTATTACAGCAATAAAATTAATGTAAATAATATCAGTGTACTAATTTGTTCTCCGTCATTTATAGTATTATATTCTAATACTAATGTTAGTCAAAAACAAAGAATAATATGAAAAATATGCTCACTAATAAAAGCGGTTTTAAATAAAATGTTTTATGTTTGTTCAGCCGAATAACCAGTAAAGTGGTTAGCGTCACTGACTGCTGTGCTGGAGAGCCCGGATTCGAATCCCAGAAGAGGCATGGATGTTCTTAAAATGTATAGTGTCTGTGCGACATGGGTGCACTCTAAATATACGACGAACCTAGCATCCTCTCGAGAGATTGTTGGCAGGAGAAGGGGTTGGGAGACCCTCAGACCTGTACCCCCAGGCGTGCTCTCCATCAAAATTGGGGTGGAACTGAACTAAATTGCACTGTCAAGCGTAAGGTGCTCAAGGCTGTTGCCAAGGACAGGTGTAAACGTGCGCTCCTTGCCACGAAGTATTTCGTGGGCTTGGTCTGACTATTGTCAGACAAGTCAGCATTAGCAACAACAACAATAGGTCTGTTAAAATTTTGCTTAATAATATATAATAAAATAAGAATTAATGCTATTAATATTGATTATAAATGTTTCAGAAAATATACAGTAATTAATTCATGTATTAAAATTGTTTTGAACGTGTTTTACAAAACAAAAACAGGTAAAGAAAATTCTTACATTTTGTGATTTTTTTCTTTTTCCTTTCTTTCTTTTTCTTTTTTTTTTTTTGAAATATTTCTGGTTGGATAAGGTTTTAGACAAAAGCTTGTAATTTATGTATTAACAATCGAATAATACTAGGTTTTATTTTATATATATGTATTGAAATTCAGTAATAAAATTTGTAAGAAATTTGAAATGACTTAATGACGATCATTTAGACAGTTTACATTATTTAAACTGCGTCTTCTCAGTTCGCATTTTTTCAATAAATTCTTTTACTTAAAGTCTTAAAACTTATACAGATATGAACTAAATTATTTAATATTTTTACTGCTTGTTTAAAATTATATACTTAATAGAAAGAAGAGTGGATTTTACAAAATACTGAAAAGAAAAATTATTGGTAGTGAAAATGTGATTGAGATCATATTTCTTTCAAAGTTATTACCCAAAAATGTGCTTTTAGTTTATTTTTTCAGAAACTAATTCATTAATTGAAATTCTTAAGGTTTTTAAAAACTAATAAATACAATAACAAAATCTGGGGAGGGGAATATGGAAGATCGTAGGACAAAAAGGACATTTTGATTGTTAAATTTTTCTAGAAATTTGTCCCCTAATATCCTCGAGAAAGGAATTAAGAAGGAGCTTTTTGGAAATACTCAGTCGTCAAAGTGAAGCATTTCATTAAATAAATTAGTGGAACAATTATCAAGTTACTAGTTTGTTTTATGAACATTTTGCTACCATCTCCTGAAGGCTGTTTACTTTTTAAATTATGTTATGAACATCGCATTGAACATTACAAACTACAGACAGCTATGGAAGTCAGTAAAATGTTTTAAGTGCAAAATTACGGACATTCACAACACTTATGCTTTAATAAGCTACGATGAATCAAATGTGGTTTAAGCCACAGACGCTACCAATGTAGACCTGATAAAACAAACAAACTTATTATTTCAGCAGCTTGACTTGTCTGTTTATGAGGTTCGCTTGGCTGTTAGCGCCATACAGGCGTTATGGAGAGTATAAAAAATTAACAGAAACTAAAGTAAGGAGCATGCAGATACATCCTGCAAAAAAAAAATCAAGAAACAAGCTCTAAAATTAGCCAAACTTAATGAAGAAGGCTTTCCAGCCTCCACTTCAAGAAAAAAGAAATCAGAAAAATCCCATATGGACCGAAAAAAATATGGCGACAACTGAAAGGAAAAGAAGGGCCGACGCTCATCTCATAATTGCTTGAAGAAAAGGGTATGCTTTCCTCAGTTAAGAAGTAGAGACTTTAAAATAACCAACACAAATCAACTTGATCCTTTTGGAAAGTTCGATCTGGCCATTAAGGTAAAATGCCCAGATCGAACAATGTAAGAACAAGTAAAATGGCCAGTCTTTGAAGAAATGTTAAATTAGAATGAGCGCAGCCTAAAAGTAAAACACCAAACCAAAACACTAAAAAAACAATAGAGTTAAGATTCGAATTTGGAAGGCTAACCTTCTGGAACTGCGGGGAGGGCTCTACTTTTCTATCGCTTAGTATGCTTTCTTTACAGGATCTTAAGAAAAAAAAAAGAAATTGGCTCAAATATATTATTTCTGGGCATACTCACCGTAGTGATAAACTCTAACCTTCATATTTGTAAAAATTTAATTCTTACGGTATTTCAGTCTTCCACATCTTTGACACAAAAATAATTTTTTACACATACTGCCTATTCAGGGCTTTCTGCACACCCATGTTTCAGAATCAGTTCTGCGTGATTTAACAAAGAGTATTGTTTAAAGATTGTTAGCGGAAGTGCGTTTTAACATTCACTCTCCGTATGACATCTGAAATCTGCAATAATACTCTTGCGTTTTTGCTCGAGCAGGATTTGTTCAATTTCTTTATTTTCCTTCAGCTATTTTCAATTGTTATTATTATTTTTTTTTGTACTTTTTCAATAAATTGCCAATCATTTCCTGCTCATTCTGGAATAATCATTTGAAGATATCTCCGTGAACCCGTAGCTCGTAACAATATCAAGTAAGAAAATGAACATAACACAAGAAAAATAAATTATAGGTTAATAGACCATTACTCTTATTTGTCCTGATTGATTTGTCTAACTTTCAGACTATTTGTTAATATAGTGCTGCCACAAGTACATATACAACTAAGAATTCCAAAGAAGCAGAGCACACAGAAACTTGCACTAACTAAAATGTTAGTTAACACTCTAACCTGTAACTGCCATAAACACTAGTTATTTTCCTCTGAATGTTCTCTAAGGAGCTACCCCTCTCTGTACGCAGGTAGCTCTTAGGTGCTTTGCCGTATTTATCTAAAGAAAATTGTGGTTACAACGCCAAATAAAAGTAATTAAAATCCAGCTATTCCTGATGAAACTGCTTCGAATTTCTAAGTTACGAGGCAAATTAAAAGTAACTAAAAACCATGTCATTTTTGCTGTCATAAATTATGTTCTAGTACATCGCATTTATAACTTAAAAAACAAAAAAATGTAAAATTATAGGGTATAAGAACGTAGTTTCACCAAAATGTGTAAAATTCGAAATACAATTAGCATAATTTATCTTTTATATAAATTTTCCTCATTGGTAACATTGGCGTATAATCGGTTCCCTGAAATAAACCATCATCGATTTTAAGAGTACTCAGAAATGGAGTTTAAAACGACTGACAATTTATTGCTCATTTCATTTAAAGCGTCGCTTTGTATCGAAGTTATTATTCATCATGGATGTTAAATTCGCATTTTATCTTAAATTCGCTTCTTCAAAATGTTCTCTAAAAGATAAGACACCACAATATCAAGTTATTAACCTCTCGATCTCCGATTCATTCACTATCGATATACATTTCCAATTCACAAGCAAAGGAATTTCTATTCTATATCGATTTATGGATTCGTTTTAAACGGATGGCAAAGGAATATCGGTAAAAGCCCGGGACAACTCAGCTTAATATATTTGTCGATCTTAGCTCAATAATAAAGTTAAGTACGCCGAATTTATGTTGAAAAATGTCGCACGCTATCTACCGCTTCGCCGCCTTTTCTTTAAACTAGGGTTAAGAATGCGTAAAACATTTATATGAAACAATGTTAATATTGGATTTAATACTGTTGCCAATATAGCGTAAATTAATTTGTTTTAATTTATTATAAATGTTTATTGGTAAATTATGCTTTCAGATTTGTATTCAGAACGTAATACATTTTAGGCGTTTTCGTTTCTTGATAAATCGCTAAAATGATTTTGCATTCGTATCAAAAATTGAAATTGTAAATCCATTTTTATACAACTGTCAGAATTAAATAAATGAAAGACGGAAAATGCTTGTAATTATATTTCCCGTTTGTATTACTCAGCTTCGCTATCGTTTGGAAATACTATGTTTCCAGTAGATCTTATTTGCCTTAAATGTTTATTTATCAAAAAATCGAATGCCAATCGGATAAATATGATTTGAAGATCATGAATTTGGATTTCACTTGGTTAATTGTGACCGTAAATAAGCATTTTGTACAGTTTGAAACATTATTATCTATATTCTTAAAATCTGCGCGCGTCTGTCTGTTTGTTTGTGGCATCATCTCCTGCGGAACGCGACGAGTTGAGTTTTCAGAGAGATATCTCCTTGATTCCAAATATTCCTGGGAAGCTATTTCGATCATTCTCATCTTCTTACGATTTCAATCAACCAATATATTAATTAAAAACACTGAAAACACTAATTTTCGCCTACATTCTTTCGAGCGACAACAGTCTCTCGCGCTGAAGATAAAAATCTGCTTTATTTCAAAAAGTGTTACCACAGCTCGTTTTCAGATCGTTCAAATCGTAGAGTTTATCAATAAAAAATGTGTAACTTTTACAAAATGCGAAATAAAATTATCATTGCCGAACATTAAACGTATTATTAGCTTAAAGGGGTAATTTGCGCAGAAAGGCTATTAATTTCGTTTTGGCATTTTGCGTCGATTCACTTTAAACCGCGAATCACTTTTGAAATTGTCGCCACCCAAATTATCGCCCTGTATTATATTTAAAGAAATTAAATAATAAAGAACCTGCATAAATGTATATATGTTTCTCGCATTGTGATAAACCAATGGTACCTACAGCCATCCAGTTTTGAATAAGGCATGTCTCCGCACGAATATGGGCATCTGGAAGCCCAAATTTAGAATTTGTTTTATTATCTCTACATATAATAAAACAAAGAGTCTGTGTATGTGTCTTTCGTTCGTGTTGCGAGTAAGCTAATAGACCCAGGGCCACGAAATTTGGTACATAGGTGTATCTACACAAGAGCCAGCGCACCTCGAAGCGATTTTTTCGAAATTCGAATTAGAATTTTTTTTATTTTATGTTTTGTGACCAAATCGCGTCATTTTGAGACATAATGGGCTACAGGAAAGCGAGATCTCATTCTATACATTTCATTTTTACATTGTCGGGAAGCGTAGACACTTAGCTATCTTACGAACTTAAAATAAATTTCGTATTTCAATAAATCGATTAAATACGAATTTATTTAGGAAGGTGAGCTTAACACCTTTTCAGCGGAATGTTTTTTAAAAAAACTTATTTTAAAAAAATGTGATGTTTATTTTCCTTTGATTTTTGGACACGTTGAACTTTCGGCTCCTTTTAAAAAAGAATTTTGTAAAAATAATAATATTTTGTATTTTTTAAAAATTTTTTAAATGAAGGTTTCGAATACACTTCTCGCATCTCAGATAATTTAAAATGTAGTTTTGGCAACAATTTTCCTTTCTTATTGTTGCGGATAGATTTTTGATGAAATTGCATCATTTTGAATAGTTTCATTCTTTTAAAAATTTCGGTTTGGCAACAATTTTTCATCGTATTTCTTATGTTACTGTTTTTAAGAGACTGAAAAGTTTAAGGAATTAAAAAGTTGTTTCTTTTTGCAACGGTAAATTGTTTAGTTACTTTATTAGGATAATTAACATTTGTATCAAGGGATATTGCTTATTTTATTGTAATATTTTCTATTATGTTTTAATTATATATAATTTTAATTATAAAAAAGTTTTGCATGATATTTTTGAATCTGTTTAAGTTCTTAATCTGTTTATACCATTTGAGTTCTTAAGATTTTGCAAAGGGAAGTTGGTTAATTTATTTATTAGGATAAGTAATATTTGTATTAAGGGATACTGCATATTTCATTGTCATTTTTTATATATATAATACATTTTTATTGATTTCTTTTTTGATAAAGTTATTCTGCAGAGTAAAATTCTGCTCGAAATGTTTTGTTTTTTGAGTTTATTTCATGTTATTTTTTGCTTATTTCAGTGTTTGTAAGATATTGAAAAGTTTTGCATGATTTTTTTGCATGAGCCAGTGCACCTCGAAGCGAGTTTTTCGAAAGTCGAATTAGATTTTTTTTTTAATTTTATGTTTTCTGACGAAATCGCGTCATCTTAAGACATAATGGGCTGTAGCAAGGCGAGATTTCACTCTATTGGACAATTTAAGAAATTGAAAGATTGTTTCTTTTTGGAAAGATAAATTGCTTAATTAATTTATAGATCTATATTTAAAAGGACGAGTCTTTCTGTGTGTGTAGGTGTCTTTCGTTCGTACTGCGCGTAAGCTAATAGACCCAGGCCTATGAAATCTGGTACACAAGATGCATTTAGACAAGAGCCAGTGCACATCGATTTTTCAAAATTCGAATGAGTTTTTTTTTTTTTTTAATGAAATAGTATCCAATTGATGATTTTCTCTCATTATATGAACAACAATGGCACGCAGCCATTGTTGCTGATATCAGCATTTTGTCACCAGGAAAAATGACGGCGATAATTCTGTGCAGTTTTTAAATTTAATGTTTCTCTTGAATACTGGACGTTTGTCTAGAGAAGGCAGAAGGAAGTTGGTTAATTTATTTATTAAGATAATTAATATTTGTATTAAGGGATATAGCTTATTTCATTATATGCTTTTTATATGTAATGCATTTTTAACTGAATTTTTTTTTCCGTTGTTTGTTTCTTTTTCGATAAAATTGTTCTACAGAGTAAAATTCTGTGCAGTTTTCAAATTTAATGTTTGGTGTTCTCTTTAGGCATTTTTCCGGTACACTTAAAAGGCAGACGAAGCCTGGCTGCGCAGCGGCTAGTCTGTTTCATATTTTGTAAAGCATTTGTGAGTTTTTCATTAAGCAACTCAAAGATTTCAAGAGAGAACAATGGCAATAGTGTAAGAAAAAAAAATTATCTTCAGTGCGAGACTGTTATGTCGAAAATTCTAAAGATACGCTCATTTTAAAATTCTTTTGTTATATTGCTGTTGAGTTGAGTTTTATGGTTTAAATGAAGAACATGGTATTTAATAAATAAAGTTAGTACACAAAACGTTAAAAAACGCCTCTTTGAACGTAATATAAAATCTGAAAGCTTTCAGATTTTTACTTCCTTGTACGAAGTAAAAAGTAATTAGTATTGTAATCGCGAAAACTTTCGGGTATCGTATCAGCGAAAATATCCATTTTGACGACACCGAATGCAATTTAACGATATTTTTGTCCGTAAGGATAGAATAAAGGACACTATTTCTCCAAACGAATTATAAAACTGATTTTAAATCGACTCAGAAGCGATTTTCTTCGTGGTGTCTGCACATCCGTATGTGTGTATGTATCTCGCATAACTCAAAAAAGGTTAGCCTCAGAACGTTGAAATTTTGTATATAGGACTGCTATAACATGTAGATGTGCACCTCCCTTTTTGGTTGCAATCGGCCGCTGCCGAGTGGTGAACATCTACATGTTATAGCAGTCCTATATAGAAAATTGCAACTGCTACTCATTTTTGAGTTATGCAAGATGCATATATACATACGTGCGTACTTACATACATACGTACGTACAATATGTATGCTTATAGTATATGCTTGCCATATTTGTAGATGTATTTTATTCCTATAGTATATGCTTGCCATATTTGTAGAATTATCAACAATTTAAAAGTTGTTTAAGTGCGCTAAGCCTAATTATGTTTACGAAAGCAGCCATATTTGCTTAAATTTGAAACTTAGGAGAATAGTGGATTTGTTGCCAATCTAGAGGAACTAAGCTTCGCAACAACAAAGATATCTCCTTCTTTTATTATGGCAAATTAAATCATGCTTAATCCATTGTGGAATTTATTCGTATAAATACAAGTAAGATTTACTTAGTAACGTTTAATATAGATATTTTGAGATTTCATGTATATTTGCGTTGTTGCGAAGTGAGGACTGAATTAATTGAATGAGAAATACTACATCGGCTGTGAAAAACTGTTTCTTTTATTGTTTTGCTTGTTTAATTTCTTTCATACATCGTTTTAGAATTATTATAGTATTTGAATAGAACATGTGGCAACGATTAGTTAATTCTTCAGATGATATACATAATTTTTATGAAATGAATGAGATGTAAAGCTATTAAGTGAGCCTAGTGCCAGAGTGTCGCTATGATAAACAATTACAGTGAATTTTTAAAATTCATTTATCCTATTATTCATTTATCCTATTAAATATCTATCCTATTTATCCTATATTGTGCATTTATTCTATTGTGGTGTTTGCGCTCTTGACGAAGTAAATTTAATTTAATCCAATACGTAAATGAAATGCAAGAAATAATCGTATAATTTAATATTCCATACGAGGAAATCATGGGGTGTACACATCAGATTTTTTGTTATATAAGGTCATAGTATGACGTTAAAGAAGGCATGCAACTGCATGCGACGTTATTGTATGTCGAAAATTGTTCGTTAATGTGAGCATTTTAAATAAATAGCTGTTGTTGCCAACTTTTTTATTTCAGGTTAGGATAATTCATACGATATGTAATTGCAAAGTTAATTCTTTTCTTGATATTGAGAAAAATATTACATTAAATTTAAATCATGCCGTCGTACGTATTACTGAAGTGTCAAAAGTTTTTTTTCCCCGGTTTGGCAACAAAAAATTATTTACGAATTGGTTATTGCTTGGAAAGAATGATCTGATTTTATTTATACTGAATGTTTTTATGCATTTTCTTTTCAGGTGTATATATTTATAAATTTTAATTTTCCATAATTGCATTGTACAGGTGTTTATAAGTATAAATTAATAATTATGAATTTAGGTTCGCCCGCAGTCCGGTCATCTGGCGGGTTTGCCCGATAGTTTCAGCATAATCTTCGATAAATCTCTTTTAATAAAAGATAGTACATCGAATTACGAAATGTTATTTCGGCATAAGATCGATAAGCTCCAAAGCATCTTTAGAAACAAACATCTTTGTTAATTATAAGAAAGCTACAAATGTTAATAAAAATATCAGTTTGATGTATTATAAATTAAATGTGTATTAAATTATATCAGTCAGGTATATTATTGAAAATAAAATAAAGATTTAAGTTCCTAAAATTATACTTATTGCTTTTAAATCGCCCAGTTTGTTAAGCAATAAAAATCGATTAAATTTGGAAGAGAAACTAAGGTTAGGTTAAGTTAATTGATAAAGGCAAAGCAATTCGAGGGCTATCTACCTATAGGAAGGGATGCTTTCATGGAAGACTTTTTAAGAAAAACAGGCTCGTATTCACAATGCACACGAGGAAAACCAAACACGCAGTCAGCCCGTTCGCCGGGACTCAATTCCGGGTCGAACTACTGGACTGCAGTCATTTTACCGCTCGGCCGCTGGCGCGCCTGAGAAATTAAAGATTCTATGCTTGGTTGATTGATGATACTTTGAAAAATAGCTACATATGAGCAATATAAATTAAAGATGTCTATATTTTGCTCAGTAGTATTACCGTGTCTTATGGATCATAAATGCATGGTAGCATAACGCAATTTAACGGTCAAAAAATTTCCAAAGATTTCACTAAGAATGGTTCTAATGCCTAAATGTAAATGTCTCCTTTCGTGTACATTATCTTTTAAAACGACACTTTTTAAATAAATTTTGTACTTAAAAAAAACTTCGAAATTCAAAGTTTCACTTTTTTATTTTTATACTTCAAAATTTTTACTTTAATTTAGCAAAACGTGCGAAACACCTATAATACAAAATATTAAATCTTCGTTTTCTTATAATAAAAAAATATTATTTCTTTGGTTTTATTACAATTACTATTTTTAAAGTATTAAATCATGAATGAAGTTGGAAAAATATACGATAAAATTTAATAACTTTATACTCCCAACATCATAACGTAATGTAAACCTTATAACATCCCATTAACAGCTGTGTACTTCTTCAGTTTCAGAAGTCTTTCTGAAATACTATCAACACAGGGGATATCCGCTGACAGCTCACAGATCTGCAAAAAATAACTTGGTATCCAATGCAAACGCTTTAAATAATTTATTGAAATTTACATCGTTTCTTTTTTTTTTTTTTGGTATATGAATTTGTATGATTTCACAAAACCAGTTTTTCCTTCCTTGGGCGAAGTCAAGGAAATATTGTAATCGCGATGCACTTCGGGTATCATATTTCAACAAAAATATCCATTTTGATCATAATCGAATCCATATCTGAATGATTTTTTTTGCATCACATCAGTACGTACTGACAGAATCATGAACTCTTTATTCCAAAATAGATGCAAAATTGATTTAAAATGGATTCAGAAGAAATTTGTTTCGCTATGTTTATATATATGTATGTATGTTCATACGTATGTATGTATCTCTCATAAATCAAAAAGGATTAAAGGCAGAACTTCGCAATTTTGTACATGAAACTGCCATAACATGTAGCTGTGCACCTCTCTTTTTCGTTGAAATCGGTGCACCATATGTATGTATATATATATATATATATATATATCCATTCTGTTTCCCGGCTCGGTGAGCTCAGTTTTTTTATTTTTATTTTTTTTATTTTTATATGCTGGTAAATTGCGCATTTTTTGCTTTAAAAGCGATTGAATTATATTGTTCTTATATTCCGGTTAAGGTTTTGATGCCTTTAGTTAATCTGCATGCAACAGTTGTACAATTATCAGCAATTTAAAAGTTGTTTAAATGATACTAAGCCTTACGATGCTGCCATTTGTTTACATTTGAAACTCTTAGTAGAATAGTGAATTAAATTAGTTTGTGCATCAGTTTCAGTGTCTTTTTGCCCAGCAGGACCCAAATTTAACTTTCAGTTTTGTGCACAAAAAATGTGGTCTTGAGGACCCTTGGCGGGATTGCTTGTTTTTGCGTAAAAACCTCTGATTTAAATTGTAATAGTTTTAACTTTACTTTATGTTTTAGGCTTTTCTGCACTTTACAAATTTAATGAAGATGTTTTGATTTTTATGTAATTTTGCTTTGCCGCGAAGTTAGAACTGAATTAATTGAATGGGAAATACATATTCAAGGAAATTAGTTTAAATGAAATTCAGCAAAAAAATGTGTATAATTTAACAGGCCGTAGAGGAAGTCCTGTTGTGTCCACATCAGATACTGTTTGGTATGAATTGATTTGTTTGATTTTGTATGAATCTGAGTTAATTCAAGCCTAAAGTGGGTGTAGTTACAAATCATTGGGTTCAACAATGGCTGCATGGATAAGAGTGCTAAATGCAGCAGCTTCCTTAGCTCCATTTCCAGCGAACAGGCTAGCTGCAAAAGGTTTTCAAAGTTCTTTACGAAAGCATCCCCTTAAGACAGATAACCCTCGTGTAGAGAGCCATAATCAATTAATAAATCAATCGAACTTAAAAATTTCTAAGCTTGAAATAGATCACTTTTCAATCCGCTGTTTCTTATTTACAGTATAACGCAAATATGATGTTCTTCTTTATAAAATATAATGGTCTTTTTTTATGTAACGAAGCATGCCTTTATTTTTAAATGATGATAAAAAACTCCTTTAAAATGCATTTAATCTATTTTTATATGAATTTTGCTATAATCAAGATATCAGTTTTAAGAAAAATTTCTAGAAACCGAAGTGTATATTATTTTATACAACTGCATTACACAAACATACGCACTCGAATAAAATATTATACTCAAAAACAATTGCCATTCTCCACTTGGACTATATGCTAAAATTTATCATGCGTGGAAGTAAATGTTCATTGACAGATACAGTTTAAAAACTCCAAAATAGATCGAAGTTTTCCAGCGTATTAAGTTCCGAGATAATTAAACACATGTTTATTAAACAGTTTAGATTATAATAACATCTCCGCCAAACCTAGTAAACCTTCATAAAACTTCAGGTTGGAGCTAAAAAAAATAACCATTTGGAACTAATTAAGCCGTTTCTAAATAGTATTAAGAATTAATTAATAGTTCATTAGTTTCAAATAATCTAATACGATGGCAGAGGGGTGTGAAGCGATAATAAACTCTAGCAACGCGTTATTTTCTATTTTTTTCCTAACATCTTTCTTTCTAAAGAATATTCTTCTGCTACCTCTTCGTGACCAACTTTAATCCATCAATTTCTTCCCCATCACCAATATCTTCAGGAAAAGATTGAGTATTTTTTTTTTTTTTTTATACAAGGCGCGAGCGAGTATATTGGTAGTTTAAAGGGATAGAAAACTGTATAAACGGAGCGTTTAGTGTTTGCGTTTTCGGGCATGGAATTGTGAAGGTATTTTGCAAAACGGGTCTATAAAGCTGTTAAAGACTTTTTTTTTTTTAATCTTGGAGTTTTTGCTCGTATGTTAGCAATACCAACATGTTGATGAAATATTTTCCTCAATCCTTCATCTTGCGTTTTGTTGTTTTTGTTGCTATGGCGATGATACCATTTCGATGGTCTATTACCTGAGTGAAGAGAAGTGTGAATTGGATCTTGAGCGAGGATATAAACGGAGATTCAAACTGATCTTCTGCAGAATTTTTCAGTAATAGATTACAGATGAAATGGATGTTTCGGTAACGAATTCCACTTTTTATGTTATTTATTTATTTATTTATATTTTGGTATCGCTTTCGCATGGTTACTCGAAGATGATTAGGAATAAATAGAAAGATATATGTACGTTGTAATGATTATTTTGTCACATTTTAAGCAAACTTTACATGATACTAGCGGATAAGCCCGTCAGATGGGCGAGCTTTTCAAGCAAACAACCAATTCGAAAATCATTTTTTTTTTTGTTACCAAATGAGCGTTTTCAGAGTTTTCAATTAATATCTCGTCACAACCCGCAGCAATCAAAAATTAATATCTCGTGCAACCCGCAATAACTAATTCGTAAATAAATTTTTTGTTGCCAGTATAGAGTTTTCAAAGTTTTTAATTACTATTTCCGCTGATTAAAATCGTACGAAGATGAGAATGGTCGAAATGGCTTTCCACGAATTTTTGGAATCCGGGGGGTGTATCTCTCGAAACTCAACTGCCCACCGTTCTAAAGCAGATAATGTTACAAACAAACAAACAAACACGCGTAGGTTTTAATAGCATAAACTAGCGGGCTGTAGCCAAAGCAAAATTTATAAGTTTGTAGAGTTCCTCTCTTTTATTCTGCTGGATGAACTGTCGAGGAATCTAGAGAGCTTTTCAGCGAATTACCGCTTACTTCAAAGGACAGAGATCGCAAAATCAAGAAGGGGTAATCACTCTTTATTCCCTTAAAATAAGATTAACGGTAGGCCCCTTTCTTCGCGCTTACAGCTAAGCCTCCACTTGGACTTAATCTCAAAAGTAAGAAATAAGAACTAACTAATAACTAACTAAGAGATTTTGTACAAGCTAACACAATTCTAAAAAAGTTGACCCGTAATCTTAAAGTCGTCGAACTATCGAAAGACACTCAATAATGCGATCGAGCGTAACAACAGCTTAGACAGACGCAGCCCAAAGGCAAACGCATGCTACTCCGAATTCCTAACTTCTCTCTCACGAAGTCAGTTGAACTTTTCTTTAATACTACCTCTTCCTCATTTGCATGTAACGCGCTTCTAAAAACTCACTCTGGTAGGGAGTTGTAAGTTGAAACGAGATAAGATAGGAAAGGGAAATTAAATTAAAATAACTATTATAAAATTAAAATATACCTTACAAGTTCTATATACACCTGAAAAGAAAAGGCACAGAAACGTATCAACATGAATAAAATCAGTTTATTCTTACCAAGCAAGAAACCTATTCGTAAATAATTCTTTGTTGCCACACCATGAAACAAAAGCTTTTGTTTTGGCAACAAAAGATGAAAGACACTTCATGTGTGCGTATGACGTCATGATATAAATTTAATGCAATACAACTTTTTCTCAATATGAACAAAAGAATTAACCTGGCAATAACGTACCCTAACCTGAAACAAAAAAAGTTGCTAACAGCAGCTATTAATTTAAAATGCTGACATTAACGAAAACTTTTCGACGTACAGTGACGTCATATTCAGTCGCGGGCTTTCTTCAGCGTCAGAATATGACCTTAATTTTTATCTCCAGCGAGAGAGACTGTTGCCACACGGGAAAATGACTGCGAAAATTAGCGTTGCGAGTTTTTAATTAATATCTCGGCTGATTAAAGTCGTGCGAAGATGAGAATGGTCGAAATTGCTTTCCACAATTTTTTTGGAATCCGGGGGTACCTCTCTCGAAACTCAACTAAGCGCCTGTCCGGAGAAGATAATGTCACAAACAAACAAACAGACAGATATGCAAAGATTTTAACAGTGTAGATTGCTGTAGCTTGCTTCAGATCTCATCAATAAAAATGCCAAATTAGAAAGAAGTGGACATTTTAGTCAGATAAATAACAACTCATAACAAAACAAACAGCTGTAAATAGCTGAAGGACAATGACAGATGTAAAGCAAATTATCCTTAGTATATAAAAAATATATCGCAGATTATAGATATCACTCATGAAGTAAACTTTAAAATACAATTCTGAAGTCCCCATTCACCATGATTATTTGAATCGAACTAAGTCACTGAAGTAACTGACTTCTGACCTCTGAAGCGACTGACTCGCTTGCTTTTGGAGTTATTTTTATATACAGTTGGCAGGTCGTCTAAAACCTTCAGGAAAAATCGCTTCTAAAGCTCCGAAAATGTTTGTTCTAGAAACTTCGCGAAATTCAGCAAGTTAGCCAGAAATCTCGAAATTTTCCCAACTTGATAAAATTTGTAAACAAGGCCTACTAGGCACATTTTTACCTGTATCTTGAATTTTAATTGAGATATTTTCACTATTTACTCATTGATTGATACAGAACAGAAGTTCTGCAACTTTACGAACGAAATAAACACAGTACGAAGCAACAATTTCCATTAAGGTATTTTGTCCCTCCTTTTAGCATGCCTTCGTGGTGTAATGCTAGCACATCAGGCGAGGTTCAGGTTCGAGTTCCGGCTACGGCACTGCTAATTTTTCATGTCTCCTGCTTCAAAATAATCTAATGGACTCTACAGTATACAAGCAGACGATAAACCTGTGATAGCTTTTAGGAAATGTTTTGCTACTGAAATAAGGAGGTTGACATTACAAATGCAGTATAACCTCAGATCACGAATGTCTCTCATCACAAACAAATTGGTTTACGAACAAATTACCTGAGCAAGAAACATCATGGGCGATGATGTCTGGATTTGCGAAATCTGAAGCCAGCAACATATAGCTTTGAGAGATGTTTGAGTCAATCTTTCACACAGAATTAATATCCAACTTGTTCTGTAAACATCATTTTAATATCAGTGTTTCCTTATTAACAAAGCTTGAAATTATGCCCAGATTGTATTGCAGACAGAAACTTTGAAGGCTTTGACACTGAGGATTTTCTGTTATATATAAAATTGTGTTTCCACATAAAACTGGGACTTGAAAATTAACAATAAAGAAGCAGAAGAGTTACTAAAGTCCGTAACAAATCAGCTCTGCAAGAAAGAAGTAGAAAGAACTTCAGCGAAAAAATATATTGTAGGGGAAATGTCTTTATAGGAAAAGGATAAGAGAAAGGAAGAAAATGTGATCCTAATTCTCTGACCCATGAAATGAATGAAAAACTGGGTGTGCTAAGTTTTCATATAATAATATCACTCCATTAAAGCAGTAGCAAACTATGGTTAAGCACTTTGAGCGATAATGCCATATCTCCCTTTACAGAAACATTTTAAAATTGTAGACTGCAACAAATCAGTGCAATAACCGAATAGTTATGACACAAAGGACGCATTTGGATGATCTTTTACGCGGTGGAATTATCGGCCGTCTGGAATGTGGGCGTACCCAACTGGAAGTATCAGACGGAATTGCCTAGAGTGTCATCTCCAGGCTTTGGCAACAATTCCAAAATGATGGTAATGTGAGTAGACGTTACAGCACAGGTCGCCCCAGAGTTACAACGCCGAATGAGGACCGGTATTTGGCAGTTACTGCCAAAAGAAACAGGCGGAGCACAGCCTCAGACCTGTCTCGTCAGCTCTCTTCAGCCACTGGTACGACAATTTCAAGGCAGACCGTGTACAGACGCTTAGGGCAGATTGGTCTATATGCTCGTAGACCTGTCAGATGCGTTCCACTTACTGCAACTCACTGTCGCCTGCGGTTAGCCTGGAGTAGAGAACATGCATTGTGGACACCGCAACAGTGGGCTTGTGTGATGTTTTCTGACGAGTCCAGGTTTAAATTGCAGTCTGATTCTCACCGGACTTTCATATGGAGAGCTCCAGGTACCCGTTGCCACCAAGAAAACATCATTGAACGACACCGTTACGGTGGTGAAGGAGTGCTCGTTTGGGGTGGAATTATTCTGGGTTCCAGAACTGACCTTCATGGTCAAATTGGAACCATGGCAAGCCAAATCTATCGGGACGTCATTCTGGAACAACATGTACGTTGATTTCGGGGCGCCATGGGCGCACAATTTGTGTTTATGGATGACAACGCCCGTCCTCACCGTACAAACAACGTAAGCGAATGCCTTCAATCGGAGGATATCACCCGTATGGACTGGCCAGCATTCTCACCGGACTTGAATCCAGTAAAGCACGTGTTGGACATGCTTGGCCGACGAGTTCCAGCCCGTCAACCTCCTCCTACATGTATACCGGAACTTCGGAGAGCATTTCTTTTTGAATGGTGTAATATCACCCAAGATCAGATCGATAATTTGATACTCAGCATGCCTAGGCGTTGTACAGACTGTATTGCATCGTCTGGAGACAGACAATGCGTTAACAATTATACCAACCGTGTAATAATGGTTTTTTGTAAAAAGGTTTTTTTTTTTTGTAATTTGCTCCAGGGAGAAAAAATCGCTAATTTTTTTAGTAATATTAAACATATAGCGTATTTTTTTGCTCTTTACCTTTTGTTTAATAAATAAGCTTTACAAATAAGTCAAATTTGTTTTGCTTCTAACTCTTCCTTTGCCTGATTTTGCATTATCCTTAATTTATGGACATGAGTGTATTTTTTCTAATTTTTTCAGTCTTTTCTCAGTTCTTCATATCAACATTCAGTTTTTTTAGTAAGATGACTTGGAAAACGTTTTTTGTCTTTTTATGATTAACTTTTTGAGGGTTAACATTACCTATTAAATATCTGCTTAGTTTCAAATCGTTGAATTTGTTAATAAAATTTCATTAAAGTTTTACAAGGTATGAAATATAAAATTCGAAATTTAAAATTTGGGCTTCCAGGGGCACATGTTCGGATGGAGGGCTACGTTACTTAAAATTTCATGGCCATAGATAGTGTCGTTATTTCATTAGAAAAATACATATATTCATACAGATTCTTAATTGTTTAATTTTTTTAAATATAATTCAGGGCGATAATATTTACTGGTAGGAATTTGAAAAGTGATTCGCCGTTTATAATAAACAACGCAAAATCCAGTTTCCAGAATAATAGCCCTTTCAGACTAACGCTTTTTTTGGGCAGGTTCTTCATTACTTAATTTCTTTAAAAATAATACGGGGCGATTATTTTTAAAGAAATTAAGTATTACGAAGGAAAAAAGTATACTTTTTATTTGATTTAAACCTGATGTATGGTAAATAAATCTCTCCGTATGTGATTCGGAATTCTTCAGAAATTTTCGGAAATTTTCCTGTGTTACAGATACGTCCGGTGAAGAACCGAGTACTGAGGAGCATTATGTGGAAACGTGTAAATATTTTACTGATATCAGGAATGAGTTTAAGAAAAATTATGTTTTTAATATACAGGGTGTTTATAAAGTCCCGGACCCATTTTGATGTTTAATAACTCATAAAATAATGAAGATATAAACAAACTTATGGCATTTATGGATGGAATAACTTGTATATTTTCCTTTTCAGGTTTGAAAATCTTTACTTTTGTAAATATCGTCTGCGCCTGAGGTTAATTTCAGATAATTTCATTTTCTAGTCTAAATATTTGTACTTTTCTAAATATCGTCTGCTTATTAATTTCATTTTTCTCTCTTTTGTTCCACAACTAGAAGAGCTTCAGCCACATGTCTTTTTGCAACAAGATGGTGCACCACCTCATCGGGGTACCATCGTTCGTAGTTTTTTGAACGACCATTTTACAGGAAGATGGATTGGGCGAGGAGGTCCAATTCCTTGGCCACCCAGATCACCTGATATAACGCCGCTGGACTTTTTCCTTTGGAGATTTTTAAAGGACAACGTTTACAGGAGGAGAGTGTCGAACATGGATGACCTGAAAGCCAGAATTGCAACCGCAATAGCCTCTGTGGATGCCGACATGCTTGCTGGTACCTGGTGTGAAATTGAATATCGACTTGATATTCTCCGTGCGACGAAGGAGGCACACGTGGAAGTTCACTGACAGGGTCACGAAATTTTTGTGTCTATCTAACCATTTATGTTATTAATTTTAATCTGTCTTAATTATTTTATGAGTTATTAAACATCAAAATGGGTCCGGGACTTTATAAACACGCTGTATAATTTTTATTTGATTTAATCCTAATGTACGGTATATAAATCTCTCAATATCCGTATATGATTCGGAATTTTTCAGAAATTCTCGGAACTTTTTCTCTGCTACAAATACGTCCGGGCGAAATTCATTGCTCTCCAATTCATCATTAAAATCGCTACTATCCGCCTAGTAGATAATATTATCTTCAGTTTCGTCTATAGCATTGTTGATGTAACATTTTTTGAATATTCGAACTATCATTTCCTGCCTAATTTTCGAATAGGGGAGGATTTGGCATTCTTTATCCATTTATAGGACCATTTCAAATGGATTTATGTACGGGTTCTTAGTTGTGGCAGAAATTTTGCAGGGAAATCTTATTTTTAGTCTTATATTCGGAACATCGGCTTATTTTCTTCCGAATGTAAGCCGATAATTTTTTCTTTCGAACTATAGTCTTCCAAATATGAGCTGATACGTAGTCGTTTTTGTATATTTTATTTTGCCAATA
>KK119095.1:414283-439653 GCA_000611955.2 Stegodyphus mimosarum
CTAGGGAGGACTCCCTGAGGGATATTCTCTGAAGGACTTAAAAACAAGGTCCTTAAATAAAGAAAATAATTAAGTAAATACAATAAAAACCTGAAAAACGTCAGGAGTTAATGAAATGAGAAGTACCATTTGGCATTATAATGTATCATTCTTGGTCTCTTCACAATGCAGTCTATTGTAGGATCATAATTAATAATTCCAGCGATTTCAGAATGGATGGAGATAGACATGTTATTAACGAAGTGGTGAGCATACATTAAAATGCGATCATGAATGTTTGGTATAACGATCTCTCAGTTAAAAACAGAATTTCTAACAAACCAATAAATATTAACTATGGTCCGAAGGACTCCGTTATGAAGAACTTTTATTTTTTTCTATAGGGTTTATGGTAGTTGCGTAAGTAAGAATTGGCCAGATGAGAATTAAGTAAAGAAGTCGCTTGACGCGAAGATGCAGTTTGGATTTCCTTCCGATTAGACAGTAATCGAACATAAGGACTACACTGTCTTTATTGACCGCGTAAATTTCTTAGGCTTTAAAGGTAAGTTTTTCATCAAATATATGACTGAATACCTAAATATATGACTAAACGATTGGAAGAACAGTTCCATGAATAGTAATTCCTGACTCAATCAATCGCTTTTTAAAATACCTTCTAAAAATAAGAACATTACATTTGATTGCATTTAACTTGATTTCCCGAAGCGAACGCCAATGAAAATCGATGTTAACAAAAAGTTGTAAGTTTAATATGGCATTTTGAAGAATCAAAGATTTCGAGAGCACTGTACTATCATATATGTAATTAAGAACTTCTACACCAACTGATTCCGGAATGTCATTTATATAGATGTTAAAAAGCAGAGGACCTAATACGGAGCCTTGGGGAATTCCAACTTCGATGACGTTTTTAGCGGAAAGAGTATCACCAGTAAGGGCCTGAAAAGTCCGACGGTTTAAATAACCTGGATCATCTTTACAAAATTGGCGGCGGATGAACTTTTGCAAGTTTCTAAATGAGACTGACGGCAAACGCGGTCAAATGCCTTTTCAAAGTCGAGAAAACATGCCTCAACTGACCCCTTTTTGTAGAAAGATGCTGTGATAAATTCAGTAAGATTCAAAAGTTGATGGCATTTACTGTCCCCTGTACAAAAGCAGAACTGTTCTGAATAATGTCATACATTTCTAGATGTTCTGAGATTCGTTTCTGAACAACTCTTTTAATATTTTGCCAATGCAGTGTAAAAGGCTTATAGATCGATAGCTGGAAGGGCATTGTGGGTCTTTACCATGCTTAAAAAAGACGATAATTATAGTATGTTTCTATTGCTGTGGAAAATGAAATAGGCGTAGACAAGAGTTAAAGATATTTGCAAGCAATACAATACAGTTTTTTGATAGTTTATATAGTGCTGCATTGGAAATTAAATTGGTGCTTGCGGCAGGGGGAATTTGCAATTTTTTGATAACGTTACATATTTTCCCTGGAGAACTCTGGAGAATATATTGGTTGACATTTCTAGCTAGAAGTGCTTGAGTGGAGTATAAAATCTCAAGATCTTCCTCTTCATTGAGTCTCAGATTAAGAGGCAAGGAACTTTCAAGTACATCCTCAAAAAAAGTTTGCAATCTCTGTTCAAGGAAATTTATTTTGTTAGAGCGAAGAGATTTAGCTATTTTTCAGTTTGCATGGGAATGAATTTCCATATTATTCATTAATTTATCCCATTGATCAGAACGATGTTCTGCAATTAGAAATGAAAGTCTTTTCAGACTCTCTTTTAATCCCAACTTAAATGAACATAGGCATAAAAAGTGCATTCTAATAACGTTAATTACATTACATAATTTCAGATTTAATATTAATACCTGCAATTATTTGGAGAACAAATTTTTATAAGCTATTTATTAAATCTAACTCATTAAATAAAAGCTGGTGATAATTCTTTGGCTTAAATCTGAATACCCAGAAAGAGGCATCTGGCAACGAATTCTTTCACAGCACTTTTCCCTAAATACTATCAAGTTCTCCGATAAAAACGATTCGCCGAATCCTCCATCTGAGCCGCTTCCCTTGAGATTTCCAATGAACACTGTCATGTGCGAAATATGGGATATAAAAAAAATATTATATCAATATAAGTGGGAGGTGGAAACATTTCTATAACTACTTCTTGTCCTTATCGGTAATCCATAAAAGAAAAGGACTCGAGCACCTTTTCCCTTATTTGTTTCCATTTCCAACTGCGACCGTAACGGTCCGCCGATATTTTAAGTTAAATGGTAGGAAGAGATCTTGTATTTGTGAGGGGAGAGGAGAGCAAAGGGTTTAAAGACGACGATATAAAAGAGAAATATTTTAAAAGGGGAATAGGTTTTAGTTGCCATCCGTATGTAGTAGGAGAAAAAGACGAAAAATATGGAATGTGTAAAATAATGGATGATAGTGGTTGAACCGAGACCAATCTCTGCACATTCATTTTATTCTAAGAAACAGAGCTAATAAATTTATGACACGGAACTCCTTTGCCTTGTTCTGGATGAAAAAGAGTTCTATAGGGTAATTCATCAAAGGAACATCCAGTTTTTGAAGTAAGTTAAGTAACATAAGTTACTTTGCGCTTAATGCATTTGCGGTACTTTTTAAAAAGTTTGCAAATTAAGCTCTAGTTAATACTATTAAAAATAGCTATAAAAGTTATTTCATTCTTTATATACAAGTATTCTTAGTCTGGGTAACGGAACTACTCAGCAACAATATTTCTTACTAACTTATACAAAATAAAATAATAATAATAATAATAATAAAGTTAAAAAAACTGAAAGGTTTCAGATTTTTAATGATTGTCCAAAAGGGTTTGTTAAGGTTTTTTATGCTCTCGCTCAGCTCGCAGACTACCCGGCTGCTGTTATACTCCCCCTGATAACCATTTTTTTTTGTCTTTTTAGCTTTATTATTAAGCTTCATTTTCTACGCATTTACGTCATATACAATTCAAGGGCAAAACTACAAACATTTCAAACGCACCATAGCAAATACATGTTTAGAATATCCGGTGCAGCGTTAAGTATTAACATACACTTCCCTGTTTTTGATATGACTTGCATTTAATACGATTAAGGCGTTTGAGTATAAAATCTTCTATTTAGCACGGTTTTATTAAAGAATTATAAGTTACGATAACTATGAAATCTACTTAACAAGTTAAAAAATTTGCTTAACTCAAATAGAACACAAATTAAAGTTAACAGTATTTACAAAGATTTAAATCGAAGCGTTGAAATAAAGAACTTACAAAAGACTCATTTATAAGTTTTAAATAGCTTCAGGTTTACCTACCAGGCAATATTATCAGGAGTATATTCCATAAAAAAGGTAAGAATGAAAGCACAAGTACAACGTTAGCACAAAATAGTTTTAAGACTTCTGGCATTTAAAAAAACATAAGTAGAATCCTCTCTCACCAATATATCGTCTAGTCCTCGCTTGTTTTTAACGTTGCCAACTTTCATTATGCAAAAACGACACTAATTTATTCTAACAGTTTTTTATGCCAAAGGGCGTTAGCTCAAGAGCTATTAATTTCGTTTTCGCATTTTGATAAATATCGAAAACCAACGCAGTCGAGTATTTTCAAACTCGATATCTATACAGTTTGAAACGTTCACTTTTCAAACTGTTATCACCAAATATTACAGCACTGTATTATATTTAAGGAAATGAAATAATGAAAAATCTGCATAAATATATGCATATTTCTAGCACTGTCATAAAACAACGGTACCTAGAGCCATCAAATTTTGGATAACGCATGTTTCCACTGGAATATGGGCATCTGGAAGCCCAAATTTGGAATTTGTTAGTCCAAAGGGGCTTTGTCCCTAAAGGACTATTGTTTTCGTTTTGCGATTTTGCGTCGGAAACATTAAAAGTCTGTATCACTTTTCAAACTGTTGCCACAAAATATTGCAGCCCTGTATTATATTTAAAGAAATTAAATAATGAAGAATGTGTATAAATGTATGTATGTTTCTCGCATTGTGATAAAACGACGCTTCTTAAAGCCATCGAATTTTGAATGCCGTAATCCTGCTGCGAATATGGGCATCTGGAAGTCCAAATTTGAAATTTGGAATTTGTTTTATTAACGGTTTCATATTTTGTAAAACTTTAACGAATTTTTGATTAACAAAGTCAAGGATTTCAAAGCGGGCAATGGCAACGTTGTACAGAAAAAAAACCTTTTTTATCTGCAGCGCTGTGCGCAGACTGTGTATAGGAAATTCTAAAGATATGCTCAGTTTAAAATTATTTTGCGATATTGTTCTATAACTGAATTTTATGGTTTAAATGCGAAGAACATGGTATTCAATAAATAAAAGTAACATGCAAAATGTTTAAAAAACGCCCTTTTGGACGTAATTTAAAATCTCAAACCTTTCAGATTTTTTTTTTAATATTATCTGTTTTATATTTTGTAACACTTTAACGAATTTTTGATTAACAAACTTAAGGATTTCAAGGCGAGCAATGGCAGTGTTGTACAGGAAAAAACATTCTTATCTCCAGCGCTTGAGACTGTGTATCGGAAATTCTAAATATATGCTCAATTTAAAATTATTTTGCCATATTGCTGTTGAACTGGATTTTATGGTATAAGTGCTAAGAACATGATATTTAATAAATAAACGTAACAGACAAAACGTTAAAAAAAAGCCCCTTTGGACGCAATATAAAATCTGAAAGCTTTCAGATTTTACATTAAGTGCGATTCCCCCCACCCCCCCCCCCAGTTCATCATATTTGTGTTCGGTTTTCTTCACTCAGATGGCTTTACAAAACTGTTCTCTTTTTATTATTAAAGTTTCGAGTGTTTACTTCATATATTAAATGCACGTTCTCGGAGCTTTTGGCCCATAAATTAACAGCAAAATCACAAAATATTTAAAAACAACATATCTTTAGGATTTCCGATATACAGTCTCGTGAACTAGATATAAAAATGTTTTATTCCGTGGAGTTTTGTCACTCCCTGCATTCAAATCGTTGAGTTTTTTAATAAAAAATTCCTTAAAGCTGTACAAAAAATAAAATACAAAATTCGGCTTCCAGATACACATAATCGGGTGGAGGACTACGTTATTCAAAATATGCCGGCTCTAGGTACCGTTGTTTTTTTCAAAGTGCAAAATAAAAATGCATACATTCATGCACATTCTTCATTATTTTAATTTCTTTGAGTATAATGCAAGACAATAATATTTGGTGGCAACAATTTGAAAAGTCATGCAACTTATTTAAATGCTCCAGCGCAAAATGCCATTTCGAGACTAATATCCATTCGCGATTAACATCCCTTTTGGCTAAAATGTCTTAGGAGCGAGTACTAAAAGTAAATATATTTGCTTTTGTTTTATTCTTTGTAATGCATTTTATGGCATTACAGTAGCAAAAGTGTGATAATCTGGCAAGTTTAAGATTTCGTCGTTGCTGGATAATTAAATATGCCAGGTTATAGAGACATTATTATTTGTTGACATTGTTATTTTCGATGCCAGAAAGCTGAAGAAATGAGCAAAGCCTTCCCGGGAATCGAACCACAGACCTCTCGGTTACGCGTCGAGCGGGCTGACCACTACACCACGAAGGCATGCGAAGAAGGCGAGCTACTGAACTCAGCATACTTTCTACTACTCAAGATACTCTTTACAGTTGTGGAGTTTTACTTTGTAGGGATTTTACCTTTTCCCCCACATTCCTTCAAAGCCCCGATTTCTCCTCCTAGCGCATGCGCGATAAGAATCTCCTCTCTGTGCGACTGCAAAAAAAAACTCTTTCTTTCTCTTTTTACAAGTTCGTGCACACAATTTTTTCATCACTAAGATTAATGTTATTCTAACGCAATGTACATATTTTGATATATTAAAAGAATTTATTCTTATAAATGTCTGTTAAGCAGTTACCTAAACCTCAAAAGATAAACTGCTGCTCCACGTACAGACAAGATAGTTATAGCTTTTGACATGCCTTCAAGAACATTCTCAGGAAAACCGGTAAGAATTCGTTCTAGAATGTTCTCGCTCCGTGCTCGCTTTATCGGTATTTATCATTGATATCCGTAGTTTAAAATAAAATGTCAAAACTTTAAAGAAGTAAACTTAAGTTGGATGTCTGGAGTAAGTGCTGTTTAACAAAATCACTTTCTCAATCAATTTCATTTTTTGATAGCTGGTAAAAGTGATTTGCTTATCGGCAGTTGTTGATTGTGGCCTAATAGGCATAATGCTGTTCAAGAAGACATTAAATTAAGGTTCACCTTATTTTATTTCTCTTCTTTGCTGTGTAATTTTCCATAGCAAGCAGGATCATCCTGCAACTAGGGAGTCATTAGGACCACCAATTGTTAATAATGTCCCAGTGGCAGTATGTGATGAACGAAGTAGGTTCGTCTTGATTATAATGTCAGAGCAATAACAGTACGTTTGAGGGCTCGTATTTTAACGACTTCTTTTTAATTGAAAATTCTGGTGTAGTCTCCAGAACACCACAAAATCCTAAAGCAGCCCTGTATATCTTAAGCGTCTTCACCTATAGGCAGCCCGGGTCACGATACTAAACCATAAAAAGATCAAACTAAAAGTCTGACTTACAGTTTCTTCTGAATACTACCTTACAAGTAATAATAAAATTTTAAAAAAAGTGCAAGTTGAATCATTTTTCAGTTGGAGACTGCTTATATTGTTATCAAGTGATCTTGGAATCTGAAACACCTAGAAGTAGAACTGAGAATCATACCAAAGCTAACGAACGATACGTTTGTTCGTCAATTTATTACACCTTTACCGATTGTTGCCACATTCGTGAATGTCGTCCTTCAGATTCGCCATTTTTGCTGTTTGTTATAATACGCAGATGCATATCACATTGTTTAATAGCTGTATAACTTTCTGGAAACAAGCCGCCAATGATTACAGAAAAGACAATTTCTTTTCAGGCGTCAAATACTTCGATGTCTAATCATTACTTTTTTAATTATGTTTATTTCAATGGATACTTCTTCGTATTATCAGTAGTTTTAGAACCTTTAAGGTATGAAGCTACTTTTGTTCTTGCAGGAGTTCCTTCTATTGATTTCGAAAGTGAATATAAGAATAATATTTTCGAGGCATTGGCAACTGATATTTTGGAAGACTGCATAAATGGAAATGTTCCCTTCCCCGATATTCCACATCCAGCTACTTTGTAGAGTCATTAGATTATTTTTAAGCAGGAGATGCGAAAAATCAACAATGCCCTCGCCGGGACACGAACCTCTCGAATACGCGGCGACTGTGCTGGCCATTATACAACGAAGGTATGCTAAGAAGACGAGAGAAATATCTTATATACTTCCCCTTTTAAAGAGCAACTGGGGATTAGAGGACCCAATCGCCAAATCCCGGTGGTGGGGAATCATCATCCGCCACCTTTTTTTTTGTTCGGGCGCCACTTGTAGAGACACTAGGTTACTTGGAAGCAGGAGATGTGGAAAAAAGAGCAATGTTCTCGCCAGGCTCGAACCACGGACCTCTCGAGTACGCGTCGAGCGTGATGATCATTACACTACGAAGGCATACTTAAAGGCCAGAGAAATACCTTATAACTTTAGCGCCCATAAATTTCTGAGATTATAACGAGACTATTGGAAAGTCTTTTCTTAGAGTTTGCTTCACAGATGGCAGTAAAATAAACAATAAGGCTGCCCCTGCTTTTGTTCTTTTTGAAGACCAGTCTGAGGTTTGCTATTTTGAGCACCGTATTCCAAATAAATGCACAGTTTTTCAAGCAGAATTTCTCGGTATTTATCTTGCCATCAAGTGGATCAAGGATAATCAGCATCCTCAATGTACCTTTTATGTTCTGATTCTCTTTCTTCTCTTCACTTTTTGAAAATTATTACCAACAGCAAGGAATTAGTAATGGAAACTCTATTAACTGTCATTTCAGTTAGAAATAGGGAGATTGACATCCGTTTTGCTTATATGCGTAATTGTCATGGATTCTATGGAAATGAAGGAGCTGATTTCTTAGCTAAAGATGCTCTAAATTTACCCATAGAAATCAATATTAGCATTTCAAAGAGTTATTGGAAGTCCTTTCATTATAAAAAGCTTCGAACTAAGTGGAATGAGGCATATATTTCATCTTCTACTGAGGGCACCAAAATGTTCTTTCTTTCTATTTACCATAGACTGCATTCCGAGTCTCTATTAATTTTAAAGTATCTTTAGCTTTTATGCGGTTACGGTAAATTTGCAAGTTACCCGTTTAATTTCAATCTAAGATGAGATAATTTATGTGAGTGTTGAAAAAAAGGTATCTTAAGATGTGGAATATTTAATTTTTTCCTGCCCTATTTTCGACGGTTCTAGATTATGCTTGCGGAATGATTTTAAATGCTTAGCGTGACTAGGCGAGTGAACTTATCTGTTTTTGTGCAGTCTAGACTGCTGTTCTCTGTTTTTGCTCGTTTTATTTATGCATGTAATATTTAATTCTTCAGTTAACTTACTTTTGTAAGCCGCGTGTTGTACAATTGTGGTGTACGGGGAGATTGTATGTGTTAAAAGAATTTACATTCATTATCAAATAGAGTGAAATATCTTCCAGATTAATTAGGAAGTCATCCTGACCAGTTCTTCCAGCTAGCTCTAGGCTATACTGAATGAAATTAATCGAAGGTGTTTTCTGGACTGCATCCGTGCGGTGTACCCGTTTCTTAATTTGCAAAAAAAAAAAAAGCCTACCCCCCTCCTTTTTTTTTTTAATGTCGGAGTAAGACGAGTCTTGCATCAGGGAAACATTTATCTTTTCCTTCTATAGAAATATCGCTGTAAAGTTGTTTTGTATACTTATTCAAACCTTCTTATAACATCGAATTGTTAAGTTTTAAAATAAATCTAAAAAGACAACCTATCTTAATGTCTTCCATTTCGATAGTTCAGCGATGTTATGATGGCGTCTTAAAGGGAAAGGAATTCGCCTGGGTGTGTTCTTATGGTGCATATAGCCATCACTTCCAACCGTAATAGATCATGGTTCTAATTTCGGCGACAGAAGAGCTGATTTTCTATGTTTCCGGGCTTCGGACATCTTAACAATCATTACAAATGAAGGTAGCAGAATAATTTAAAAAACAATGGACTTATAATGCACACAGTAATGTCATTTATCCTAATTATTTGGCACAAATCATTTCGGCTAAGTAGTAAGGAATTTTCTCCCTCCTTAACGTGTACCATCGAGGTGTAATTGGAAATACGTCCCGCTAGCAATCGGAATTCGAATTCTTGCGAAGGCATCTCTGATTTCACGTGTTTCTTGCTCCGAAATATACAATAGACTCTACAGTGGCGCCAGAACTAAAATGTGGTGCACGATAATTCGTTATCACCAGGATTTGGCGATTGGGTCCCTGTATCCCTAGACACTATTTTAAGTGGAGGAGAATGCAAGGTAATTTCTCTCCCCTCGCCGCGTGCCTTTTTTGTGCAGTTGTTCGGCTAGTAGTCGGAAAATACGGAGTTCAAATTCCGGAGAAGGCATTGAACATTTTTCGAGTTTCCTAGTTTCTACAAAATTAATGGCTTACAAACTGATGGTTAGATTTCATTTTCACGAGAAAAAGCAGAGAAAGAAAAAAAAAAGAAAAGAATGGGCTTTTTAACACATTATTTTCTGAAATTAATTCTTTCATTTAAAGTTCATTTATGAAACTTGTTATTAAACGACTCAAACAGCTTTAAATGGATCTTGGAAACTTTTTTATTGAAATAAAATGGCACAAAAGAGACTATATATATATATATATATATATATAAATATCAATATACCACATATCAATATACCACAAAACAATTTTTAAAAAAGAAAATATAAACATGCCTAGTATTTTCGCGCATTATGCTGGTGAAAAATTATCATTAAAGACATAAAGTAAGAAATTTAGAACTAATTTTTCACAAAGACAAAATTGAAATTCATGAGTAATAAATTTCAGATAATCATTAACTGTTACAAAGAATGTTAAAACCAAAACTTTTCAACTTCTACTTGTGTATTTTTTTCAACAGCACATATGTTTTTGAAAGTCTACATTATCGTCTGCCACTTGACAATTTTGTTTTCATGAAAAATGTCGCTTTTAAAAAAGCGATGGATGGAAAGCTGTGATTGTGTTCTTTCCGCAGGAAATTATTCGTATCTAGTTATTAAAACAAGTTGTGAAAGTTATGATTTTTCGATATCTAAAGAAACGATAGGTAATGTTGTCAAAAACAAAAGAAAAAAACGTCAAAATTTAGCTTCAAGTGGAAAAATTGCTCCAAATACGCAACCAAAGAAAAAACGAAATATTTCAAATGTTGCAAAAGTAAGATCTTTATTGTTAGAAGAAAATCCGCCAAGTCAAAGAAAAGTTGCAGAATCATTAAATTCTCGGTATCAACTGTAAACAAAGTGATGAATGTTGATTTGAATAAAAAAGGCGAAAAAACATAATGTGCCTCGTCATTCTCCATGACATATCACCGAACGTAGAACGTGCTCCAGAATTCTTTATGAAAAACATGCATCCGGACAAAAATGGGAAAATGTTGTCACAATAGATGAATCTTCGGTGCACTTAAACGACCGCAATAAAAAGAGACACATTTATTATCATCAAAAAAGAGAAAAAAAATCTTAAAACATGGTTCAAAGAATCTAAAGAAAGTTTTTCAAAGGGATTTATGGTTGTTGCTGGTTTTTGGTATAACGACAAGTAAAAATTAAAGAGACTGCAAAAGACTGTAAAGGTTAACTCCACATGCAATCAGGAACATATTTTATACCCAGTTTTCAAATAAGAAATAGCTTTCCTTTACCCACAATGCTATCAATCAGTAGAACTGCATCAAGACAAAGCAAGCAGCGGCACGTCAATATCCACTGTAAATTTTCTGGAAAAAACGAAACAAGAAACACGTATCAAGATATCTAGATACCCTTTACTTATATTCCTACTAAATCTCTTTATGTATCACCCATGGCTTTTGCTCTTTCGGAATTTTAAAAAGAGGTTTGTCCAAACGGCGACCTGCTTTGACTTTGGAAAGCTATTCGATAGCAATGGGATAAAATACCTCTTCCGGTGCCACAAAAGGATTTATTGTCTTGGAAATTACCGTGCATAAAGGTAATGAAGAATTAATCAAATAGAATATTTAAAACACAAAAATTTTAGGTAAAATATTTGTGTAAATACAATGAAAATCGTTTAAAAATGTGCGAAAAGCTTCTATTAATCTCAGATATATCAATAAAAATTTACGTGTTTATTTAAACTACATGTGGATTGTTCAAGAACTGGTTGCCCAAGGGAAGGTATGTATGTTATCATGGAGTATTTCCTAAAGCAAACTGTGAAGCAAACTACAAACAGGAAAAGCCACTTGAGCGCCCATACAGCCAATTCGTTTCCCGGGAATCGATCATGGTTGGAACTACCATTATTTTCAGCGGTTCTTATTTACTTGCGGGCAAATCTATGTTAAAAAAACACACTGTTTCTTTTACGTATGTACCATTTCAATAAAAATCACAAAATGTATTTCAGAAATTCATAGTTTCATTTGACAAGATTCAACGTCTGAAAGCTTTTATAGTTTATGAAACATGGATTAGGAATGAATGTAATACAAAGCTATCTTTTTCGTGAAGGAAAATCAAGAGGAGAGCACTAAAGATTTTTGAAAGGGATGAACCAACCTAACAGAATACCGGCTAATTACTTCCAAAAACTCACAGTTTCCTCTCTTTTCCGCAGTTCGCTAGTTTTCTATGCATTTAGTTTCTTGTATCTAATTCCCCAAAGAAGATAATACATAAAGAACCTTTTATTCACCCCACTTTCTCCTGTTATGAGCAACGTGGAGTACCACTCACTGGTTGCTGAAAATCTGCTTCGAGCAGGTGCTTTCGACGTAACCCGCTTCCGTAATGCTGACAGGAATGAAACGCGCCCGTCAAGGGCTTGCTCGAGAGAGGGGGAGGAATGGAAAAAATTCTATCCAAAAAGAACGAAAAATAGAATAATAATAATAAATAAAAAAATCCTCGAAGAAGAACTGGTGGAAAGTTGCCAAGTAGCGAAAACGAAACAAGCAGATCGGATGGTGGTACATTATAGCAAGAGGGAGGGGGGACCAATTTTTTGGTAGTAGTAGTACCGTAACAAAACCGCACGTCGGGGAGGGTGATGAAGATGGGGGGTGAGCCCACCAAAGTGGGCCGTCAAAATGATGGATTCGGTTTCCCACTGCTGCAATCACTTCGCGGGCTACAAGGCTGTCGGCGGAGCAGATTGCGCAACCTGGGCTTCATTAATAAACTGACGAAAACTCTCCTTCGTGCCCCGCCCCCCTCTTATAAGCAATCTCGTCTCCCCTTCCCACCCCCAGCGTCCCTCCACCGGTGGTGCACTTCGCTGTTTTATTCGGGCACATGGAGGTTGCTAGAATGGGAAATGGGGTTTTTATCTGTAGGTAAGGCGTAAAAATTTTTTTCCTCCATTCAGTCGCCAAATTGTTGGGTTGGTGCGACGAGGTAGCCTTAACAGTTCCAGACACAGCGAGCAAATTTCGGAATGTGCTGCATTTCAATAAAACTTAAAAGAAATTTTTCATCCTTTTTTGCTTTTATAAGTATTATTATTGCATAAATGTAAGCGTAAGTATTTGTTTTCGTGCTATACTTCGCAGGGCATTTTTTTTTTTAATTTCATCCTCCAGAGGTGCTAAAAATCTCTTTTTCTTTACTAAATCAACTAGTTTCTAGATACTGTGTAAAATTCAGTTTCATTTCTCACATATGTGCAATAAATAAATTCAGAAATGAATTTCTTCAAAGCAAGCAGAACTGGATGTATTAAAAAGTTATAAACAAACGGAAAAAAATTCTGTAATTAGAATTATGAAAATATAACTGTGCTAAAATTTATACCTGATGAGTGTTATAATGAAGAATTGTTATAATTAATATAATAAAATATTATGGTATTACTCAAAATTAATTAGTGATGCAAATTACCATGTGTGCTCAGGCAACACGTGATCTTAAAATTAATATTGCTCTGTATAGAATGCAACAACCTGATTTTATAAATGTTATCTTCTTTGAATCTATTACTGTACTCACTACTTGTACTGTGCCAATAACTAATATCACACTTTCACCGTGTGATTACTTAATTACTAATTTTTTACGAGCTACTAAATTGTTTATCATGATTATGTATTATCTGTTTTGCCAAAGAGGCAAAACAAATTCCACCATAATTTTTAAAGTTCTTGAGAATTTTTTCACAGCCAAATTACACAAGATCATGAGACACGTGACTGTCCGTCAGCTAAATAAACTGTCTACAAAACACTGAGCACAGAAAAATCTCTGCTGTTGATCTTTCTTGAATCTCCGCAGGAAATTTTGCAAGTACACTGGTGAAATAAATTAAGAGAATTTTCGTATTTGATCTACGAACTCCAGAACTACTGGACAGATTTTATAAAATTTGGTGTGGACATAGTTGATATAATACAAACAAAATAAACATTCAACAGTTATAATAGACACACATGTTCGTGTGTAACATTCATGGGAGACCGAAGTCTGAAAGAGCAGTTGTAGAAGACACGAAATAAAGGGGTTAATAGGGGGTATGGTCCTCTCTTACAGCCATACAGGCCTCGCAGCGTGATGTCATACTGGAAATAAGGCAGTTTATCAGTGCCTGGGGCAACTGGTCCCACTCATTCAGCAACGCTGTTTTCAGTACCTGGATGGTTCTTGGACGGGGTTGCGAGATGCAATTTCCCTCCTCAGAGCGTCACAGACATGCTCTATAGGGTTGAGGTCTAGAGACATGGCTGGCGAAGCCATCCGGCGAATATCCTCACTCTCGAGAAATTCGTAGACCAGGAGCTCTACGTGGCCTCATTATCCTCCTGTAAGATGAACTCGGGGCCCACTGCCTTCCGAAAAAGGCGAACATAAGGCTCAAGACCTCATCCCTATACCTCTCGCCCGTCATAGAGCCTCTGTCAAAGACGTGGAGAGGTGTGCGGTCATCCAACATGATGCCTGCCAAGACCATTACACCGCCACCGCCATAATTGTTGATTTCGCGAACATTGGAGGGTAGGTAGCGGGTCCTTGGCTCTCTCCATATGAAAGTACGGCGAGAATCGGTGTTTAGGCTAAAACGGGACTCGTTGGTCAGCAGAACGGTGGCCTATTGCTCCGTACTCCACTCAGTATGCTGCATGCACCATTATAATCGAGACGTGAGCGAGACGCAAACAGCCGGTCTTCTGGCAAACAGCCCTCTCTCATTCAGTCTTTTGGAAACAGTCATCCTTGTTACACGGGTTCCTGTGGCTGCATACATGTCCCGAGAGAGCTGAGAAGCTGTAGCCTCTCTGTTACTCCTTGCTAAAATGGAAAAATAGCAATCTTTTCTGGTCGTCGTGTCTCTTGGACGACCTTGCCCAGGCTTTCTCTCGATGGATTCAGTATCCTGGAACTGTTTCCATAGGCTACATACGACGCTGGGCGTTAAATTCAACTCTATGCATATCTGGACTTGCGATTGGCCTGGCTCTAGACTCTTCTCAATTCGCCACCTCATTCCACCATCTAACGTTGGTGGTTACTCATTGTTACTGTTCCGATGTTAATTTAACCGATTGCTGCAAGGTAACACCAAGAAATTCGCGGAGGTGGGCTAACGAACGCAATTCGTCTTACCCTCCACGCGCTTATAAAGCCTGTTTTTCTACTGGCTCCGCCTATTCACACATGTACGCTTACGTATTTGCAGTACAAAATTTGCGTTTTTACCTAGAAGCGGTGGTTTTCTCTTCAGTTCAGTTCTTTTCATGCAATTCGATAAAATATGCAAATTCTATCAATTTATTTGACCAGTGTATAAAGACACACCAGCAGACGAGCGGTAAAGTCGCTGAACACTAGTAGTTCGTTCCCGGTCTCGAATCCCGTTACGTGGGCGTTATTGTGGTTTTCTCCATGTGTATACGAGTATACGAGCTAGTTTCCGTTAGAAAGTCCTCCAAGAAGGCATACCTCCCCTTCAGACAGAAAGCTCTCGCTTTCCCTTAATCAAATAAATCAAACTAAACCTCGTAAGTATGATGAAAGCATTCGAACTTATGCCTAATTTTAGATGACAGCACAACGAGGTTGCTTGAATGAAATAGATTTTTTAAAATTTCTAATGACACATTACAAGAATCATCAAGTTCAAAACAAAACAAAGAGGGAAAAGGTTCATATCTGTATATCTATAAACTCAGGACGTTCCTCACCACCCAGTAGCATTCTGAAATCGGCGCCCAACCGGTATAGAGGTTAAAGTCGCTGACTGTAGTGTCGAAGGGCCTGGGTTCGAATCCTGGAGTAGGCATGGATGTTTGTAAATGTATAGTGTACGTGCGGCGTGGGGCCTTTAGGCCGAAAGTCCTCTCGAGAGGTTGATGGTAGGGGAGGAACGATGGGTAATCCTCGAACACATTCCCGGAGTGCTCTCCGTCAAAACTGGGGGAGCAACTGAGCTAAATCGCACTATCACCTTAAGATGCTCAAGACTGTTGCCAGCGACAGACGTAAACTTGCGTTCCTTGTCAAGAGCAATTTCGTGGACATGGACTGACTATACGTCAGACAAGTGAGCATTAGCAGCAGCAACTCTGGAATCGAAATACAAGGAATGCCAGAGCATTTGTGGAGATGTGGCAATCCATGTCTTCCTTAAGATTACAGAATCTTTTGCCAGAGCTGTAGATCATTCTGCTGTACAAGGCGTTGCATGAGATACACCACGTGAAGACAGATCTCAATAAAATTTATTTAAAGAGTTTAGCTGCCTAAGATCGTCTTAATAAAATTTGAAATTAAATTCCAAATAGTGCTTCTATTCACACATGAAATAGATTCTTTTTGAGACCCAACACTAGTTGAGTGAGCAAGATCGCTGAACACTGGTAATTTGACCCGGGTTTAAATCTGGGTGAACGGTCTATTAGTATGGGCGTTTCTGTAGTTCTCCTTGTGTGTAACATGAATACGAGCAAATTCCCCTTCGAAAGTACTCCACGAAGACAATTCTTCCTTGGACAGATATTGGGGTCTACCAACGGCTGAGCGGTAAAGTCGCTGAATGCTGGTAGTTCGGTCTGAGGCCCGAATCCCGCGAACGGTCTCGCCTTGTATGCGTTTTCCTGGTTTTCCTCATGTGCAACATGTATTCGAGCCAGTTTCCTTAAAAAGTCCTCCACGAAGGCATCCCTTCCTTTAGGCAGATACCCTGGAAGTTTTGCCGTAATCACATAAACCAAGCCAAACCTTAGACAGATAATCATTATATGTTTTGCCATAATTAATTAACCAACTTAATTATTATTTACTATTAATTCATTATTAACCAATTTTTGTTGTTAAAAATATCTGTAATTTTTTTTAATGAAATCCTTAATAAAGCATCCTTAATAAAGAAAGCATACCTCCCCTTCAGAGATACTTTCCCTAAGATAAAATTATGGAATTTTCATGTAAAACTGGGAATAAGTAAGAATATTTAACTTCTGTAGCACTGCAGTTAAGACACATAACTATCTAAATAAAAAAATTAATTATTTGTGTCAAATAGCTCCTTTTTAGATTCCAGAGTTCTCGAGCAGTAATCAGATCATTCAAAAAAAAAAAAAAAAAGAAAAAAAAAAAAAAAAAAGGAACTTCTCTCTGTTCGAATTCTTAAGTATCTGGCTAGGAAAGTTCTCCACAAATGCATCTCTACTCTTAGGTACTTAGGTAGCTAGCCCTCGAGTGCTTTGAAATAGTCAAGTAAACCAAACTAATTTAAGCACCTGCTTATCTAAAGTATTTAAGTATATTGTGCACTTCTTCCACTTGCCTTCCGTAAGTTGCTCTTTCCCGAGGCATCCTATTGAATTATAATGTAAAAATTGTCTGTGACATTCAGTTATTTTGTGTGATATTTTCGGATTACGTTTAGGTAGAGTTATTATTTGTGCTGGTAGATGTCTCAGTCAATTTATAATCTAATCATTTCAATGTCTTTTGTTCGTTTGTAATTGCTTGTAAGTATTCAAACAGTTTTTTTTTTAAATTTTTTACAGAGTATGATAAATATGTATATTAAGCCTACGTTTATACAACTTTACTGAGTATAAAGTTTCATCCATTGCAAGAATAGGTATAATATTCTTGTTCTTTTTTTCTCCTAAAACGCACTTGTAAAGTCTCTTGTTCGGTTCGAATTAGCATAACTGTTTGGTTAAGCAAGTATTGGCAAAAATTTACGATTTACATCACGATTTAAAGCTATGCATCCAGTTTACGGAACAGATATCTTCTGCTAGACATTTATATTTTATTTTTAGTAACCTTTATTCTATTCTTTGATTTCTGAAGTGAATTCGACATACGTCATAGAAATGTCCTGAAATCGTGAAACTTGAGAATAGGAAATAATAAAGTTTTTTCTTTAAATATTGGAGCAGATGTTGGCAACGAAACACTTGCTGAAGGGATCTAGTTGCCTAAGTAAGTAAAAATAACGAAATCTTTAAAGCTATGATTTGAAATAATTTACTTTAGCAGATTTATTTCATTGTTATTCTTAATTAGAATCTGGTATTTTTTTCATTTCATTTTGTCGGATATGAGAATAGAATTTAGTCTTATAAAATGTTAATTTTAATAATGAAATATATGGTTCTTTTTTTTTAAACAAAAGTAAACAAGGAAGCTTTAGTATATCTAAAGCTGTTCTTTACGCCAATTAAAATCTCTTTTCATTTTAAGACATATTAAATAATGTAATTGCCATATTCGTTTTAAAAATAGTCATCGTAATATTCAGAACTAGCAACTGAGTTGTTATAGAAAATATTTAAAGTAATTATTTTTAGTTCCTTTTTCTAGTTTTATTTTTGACTATTTTAGGAATATGTTTAGGATATTCTATAAATTAGAAAACTTTTTTAAAAATATAGAAATGAGACAATAGTTTTGAATGCTTGTTATTTATAAAATTTGATAGTTAAATCTTTGCAGTTCCGACATTGAGAATGCTATTATATCCTTTTTTCACCAGAGGTGCTATTAGTTTCGAAACTCTTTTTTTGTCCGAATAACTTTTCAAATTGTTGCCACCAAATCTTATCGCCATAATTTTTAAAGAAATTAAATAATGAAGAGTCTGTAAGTATGTATGTAGTATGTTCCTCGCATTCTGGAAAAGCAATGGTAACTAAAGCCATTAAATTTTGAGTATACTTATATCTCCACCCGAACATGTGCACCAGGAAGCTCAACTTTTGAATTTCGAATTTCATATTTTATATTTTGTAAAATGTTAATGAATTTTTGATTAAGAAACTCAACGATTTTAAAGCGGGCAGTAGCAACACTGTACGGAAAAAACATTTTATCTCCAGCGAGCGAGATTGTCTTCGGAAATTCTAAAGATATGCTGATTTTAAATATTTCGTAATTATGCTGTTCAATAGAATTTTATGTTCCGTAAGTACGAAGAACGTGATATTTAATAAATAAAGTTGACGTACAAAACGTTAATTAATAATAAAGAGACAAAAAATGTTTTGCCGGCCATTTGACTATGAAAACTGAACATCCATATCTGAGAAAACGTAGGCCAAAAGTTAACACTGTATCCGGATGTTGTACTGGTTTTACAATTTTTGTAATTTTGCTGTTGAATTCTGTATGGCGTTAGTGCGAAGAAAATGATGTTTGATATTAAAGCTATCGTTCGACCCCCTCATCTGCGACCATGAGCGCAAACACGCATGCGCCATTCGGACCGAATTATTCTTAAAATAGGGTACAAGGATTGAAACTTTCTTTCCATCGACCATATAAATTCTCTCTTCTCGGAAAAGAGAAGATTTTCACATCGCAGCAAGTAGTAACGCCACTTTTGGACGAGTCTTTGTGTTTTGGCAGAATGCCAGCCAAGGCTACGTTTGAAACGGTCGAACTATAGCAGCAGTGAGTATAACATCAGATTGGTAATCTACGAGCTCAGTGAGAGAGTAACCTTTTGGGTGATTGTTAAAATCTGAACTCTCAATTTTTTTTATTAATGTTTAATGGGTATTAACTACAAAATAGAGATTTTTTTTTGCGTGTTTTGCTATTATTTTCGGTAATGTAGCACAGCAATGTTCAGTTTCCAGTTCAAACTAAAAGAATATGTAACGCCATTAAAATTTTTCTACTAATGTGAAAGAAAGAGAAAAATATTAATTTTTGAATGTCTTATTTATAAATGTTATTATATCTACATTTATTCGTATAAAGTCGTTAGGTTTTCTAGAATCCTATTCCTGTCTTTGAGATTAGTGTATTTCAGCAAAGAAAAATAAAAGAAAAAAAATGAGGCAGAAAATATGATGACAATTTAAAATAAAAAATACTGAATTGTTTTACATTATGCGCATTTTTCTTTAATCTTTATATATTTTGGCAAAAGAATTATATTTGTTTCCATTGAAATTTTTTTTATCAAAATTACTTTCCAATCAATATTAACGATCTTATATGTTAAATGTGTCTTGTATCTGGAAAAAAAAATTCCAGAAATAGAGAATTTTTATTAAATTGCTTTGCCTTTAGTTTTATGCAAAATACGTCATTTTATTAAACATGGTGGTTATAATATATTCCTATAGCAGCAGAAGCAATGTGATATTATTACGTATGAATGATGTCCAAGAAACTGTGTGAGAGCTTTACATGACTCAACGTGAGACTCGAAAATACGGTATGCTATTGGAATGATGTCCATATAATTCTTCATTCAGGATATAGGCAATATGAAATCTCCTTAGCTTCAGTTTATACAGAGGCGAATGTAGACATATTCGTGACTTGTTCTTTATAATCTTCAGCTCACCAGAATTGAAACTTATGGCCTTTCTTCTATTTCTTTCTTCTTTTCTATTTCTTTCTTCTATTCTTCTATCTCTTTCTTCTTTTCCTCCTCGAACACTATACAAGAACGCTATGTATATAACACGTATTCGGTTACTTTACGACAACATTCATTGGAAACTAAGGATAAGATATAACGCCAACTACACTGACGTCAATTGCCGGCATTTTTGGCGCATGCTGTGTCATACATCATTGGTACATGTCATGCGATATCTATGGGCAAGTCTGCATTATTGAATAATCTAAAGTAATGCGTATTGTAACAATATAATATATCTTTCATTATAACCGCCCAGACGTTATAGTGGTTAGGGGAGCTGATTGAGTCCGCATTTGAATCCCGGAGAAAGCATGGATGTAAATTGTCTGCCCCCTCATAGGAGGTAACGATGGCCGCCTATTAGGCGCCTTCACAATAAAATGGCCAGCACTTCTAGCCATTTAGGAGTGGCCAATGCTGATAATGCAAGTGCCCGCCATTCGATGAAAAAAAATCTTTCATTGTGCCTGTAAAAGAATCTAGTGTGAATCTACATTGTGCACTAATTTTGTCCTCAGTTAAGTTCTTTTGTTAGTATACTGTCTGTCTGTACCGCACCTCAACCATGGTTACTGACTGAGACAGTCGCTTTGCCCTCTTTATTCTATTTATTGTGTTTTCGTGCTTACACTTTCGATATTATTGGCATCTTCAGAAATTCAATTCTGAAGTACGTCTACGTGTATGTCGCCCTTCTTACTCCATAGTAGAATACATCACGGGTATTTAAAAAAATATATTTATTCATTCTGCCACCCAGAAGTGACATCATGGGATTTTGAAGCCACATATCTCCTGAACAAAGCGGTATACTAAAACCTGGTCTCTGTGTCTATTCCAAAGAATAATCCATGCCTATCTTAAAGATACCCAACAGCTAGATTTTCCATACAGCTCTTAATATTAACTACAACCTGCTGGTCGCCTCGATCTTCATGTAGACTCACGTTTGTGAAAATTGCAACACCATGAAGGACTTACGCGAGTGAGCTGAAATTTTCAGGAAATGCAAAGTAGCGCATGATATGCAAATGATTAGAATTGCAAATCCGTAGCGCATGCGTATGCTGAGCAGCGCCCTCTGAACGGCTGATGGATCCGAATAAATAGACGGCTGTAGCGAGGCGTGTATGGTTATCGGTGGTTATCTGCTAGTGGTAAACGTTAACTCAATCTGTACTTATGCCTCGTCGACGAAAGAGAGCGAGATTTGAACAACTTACAGAGTTTGAACGAGGGAGAATCATCGGCCTTCGTGAAGCTGGATTGTCGTATCGTGCAGTAGCCTCTCGTGTGCAGCGTAACAGCAGCACAGTGATGCGCGTTTGGAAGCAGTGGACGGACGAGTGTCGGACAACTCGGAAATCCGGGAGTGGACCCCGAAATGTGACGTCAGCTCGCGATGATAGACACCTGGTCCGCATGGCGCGGACGGACCGTACAGCTTCCTCTAGACAATTGGCAGCACTGTGGTCAATAGCTACAGGTGTTTCATTGTGTGCTTCATCAATTCGTAGACGTCTGCTGCAGTGTGGACTGCGCGCACGGACTCCTTTATACAGGATCCCCCTAACGCACGACCATCGCCGCCTGCGGCTACAATGGGCCAATCAGCATAGAGACTGGCGTGCTGATTGGCAGCATGTCGTGTTTTCTGACGAATCCCGCTTTAATTTGTGGTACCATGATGGCCGCATTCGTGTCAGACGCTATGCCGGTGAACGCCACCTTCCGGAGTGCATTATCGAACGCCACAGTGGACGAACACCCGGAGTTATGGTCTGGGGCGCCATAGCATATCATAGACGATCTCAATTGCTACGAATTGTGGGCAATCTGAACAGCAACCGGTATATCCGTGAAGTTCTACAGCCCGAAGCTGTTCCCTTCCTTCAAAGCTTGCCAGGCGCTGTATTTCAACAGGACAATGCCCGCCCTCATACTGCTCGGATTGTTAAATCCTTCTTTGCAGCGCAGCAGGTACAGCTTCTTCCTTGGCCTGCGTGTTCCCCGGATATGTCGCCAATTGAACATGTGTGGGATGTCATTGGTCGGCGTCTTGCTCGTGATCCTCGTCCTGTTGCGTCTGCAGACGAACTTTGGGTACGCGTACAAACGATATGGAATGCTCTTCCTCAGTCAGACATTCAAACTTTGTTTGACTCCATGCCACGTCGTGTAGCAGCACTTATTGCGGCGCGTGGTGGCCACACAAAATACTGATTCTGATCTCTTGTTCTTGTTTGTTTGCTTTGAACATTTAATCATTTATTTGTACCACTACCACTCAACTGTGTATTAAATTGCATTCAATTATGACGATTCCTTCTTGGTGTTGCAATTTTCACAAACGTGAGTGTATTTAATGGTCTTAGATTTACAAAACTCTTTGAGGCTATAAAGGCCTGCTGGCAGATCCATGGAAAATCTGTAAAAGTTTCAAAAAAATTCTGTTTTAATGTCTTTAATAACATTACTGATTCTTCCCGCTACTATATAGTCTAATGCTAAAATATGATTAATATTCATACTGTTTTAAAGAATATTATGTGTTTTGTTTGTTCAGCAAAAAAATAAAGGAATAATCAGATAAAAGTTCCTGCGTTTTATTCTGGAACTAAACAGGCAAATACAACAACTTCTTCAATTGCAGTCTTAAATTATTTTAGCTAGTATTTTTTTAAATTTCCTTTTTATGTTCTCTTCTTTTTTTTTCTTAGATTATTTTAGCTAGTATTTTTTTAAATTTCTATTTTATGTTTTCTTCTTTTTTTTTCTTAGAATATTTTAGCTAGTATTTTTTAAAATTTCCTTTGTGTGTTCTCTTCTTTTTTTTTCTTTTACTTACAGGAAACGAAACAACTATGATGAAGATAAAAGTTCACATAGTTTTATTTTTTCTTGTTTGTTTTGCTATAGCAGCTTTCGCAAGTAAGTTAACACCAGTTTATTCTGAAACTTTTACTAATTCGACTAATAAATTTAACAGCAAATTTATTTCTCGTAACAGCATGTTTAGATTGAATAAATACACAGCTGCTCTATGTTAGACACCTTATTTTTTCATTTTATCTCCATGCTGCTTGGTCGAAACAGGAGTTGAGTCTTCCAGTGTCCATCTGGTGTCCTCGATGTGAAGCCACCATGTAACCGTTCTTCTTTTGACACCTTCCTTACTACGAAGTCTGTAGGGCTATCCAGATATTCTTTCACAGCTAAGAAAAAACGAAACTCAGAGTAAGTTCCTAACTGAAGCATAGTCCGAATTATTTCATTGAAAATCTTGCAAGAGTTCCCAAAGTGAAGTGGTGATATATAGGTATCTGTTATAATGAAACAGTAATAAAGCGTCTACGTCCAGTGTTCCATGGTACATAGCTGTATTAATTATTCTTCCGCTTTTTAGAAACCGGATTTACAATATGTTTCTATGATTACAAAATACCATAATCACCACTTTAATACTAGATGGCACGTTACTGAACTTCATGGTACATGTGGAGAGATTCTATTTCTTTATTCCTTTAAAACTGGATTGATATTGCAAACTTATAAACTTGTTTTATTACCAATGTCAAAGCATTCTAGAAGGTACTGGCTGGAAACAACATTGTTTTACAGGAATGTATGGTGTACACCATCCTGTTCGCTTTGTTATCATCGAAAGGTGCTTGCTGAATTCAGCTTTGACATTAACTTCAGAAATCTCAATGTTAGAGTCATTAGAGGCTTTGCACCACGGGACATATCCAAGCTGTGCTTCGATTTTTTTCGCAATCATTCGTCTAACATCGACTTTTTAATGCATGTCTTTTTAGTTTTCATGCATTTTATCACATGTTTCCAATGCCGTGCTGTATCATTAGTTGTGCTATTTCGAAATGCACCCTAGTTTGTCATAAGTGCCCACAATCTAAGTCCGTATTCAGATACAATAAATCGGATTCTTTGGAAACATCGGACTTTTAGAATTCCACCAGCAGGCAATGAGATCCTGCAGTTGGTATTTGCTAAACGTTCAGAAATTGTAACAGTGTGTGAATCCTCGATTTGAATCAGCATATCAACTATCTTTCTATCTTTATCTACAGGTGCTACGGAGCTTCACGTGGTAAGGGATTAGTTGCCAGTTGGCCACTGTAGAAGTTTGGGAACTCTGCTCATCAGTTTGGCATGGATGTTGCTGGTTTACACATTGTGAACATTGTTTAATGTTAATGAGATAATAATGAACATTGTTTAATGTAGCGAAATGTTTAATAAGTTGCGTCAGATATTGCCCTATGCAAAAATCATACGCTATTTAAGAAAAACAAAATAAGTAATTAGATAATGTAATAATTGCATTACGCATTTATTACAGTATTAATAGTTGCATTATTCCTTATTAGTAGAAATTCTTTCACTTAACATTTGCTTCATTTTTACCTTTTAATTACAATAATACTTAGTTTTTTGTAACTTATGTGTACTGTCTTAAACTGAACTATGACAATCCTATTTTTTTCAGTAGGAAGTTAATTTTGATGAACGCGATTTTAACTTACGCTCAATGCGTTAATGACATAGCCTCTGCGTTCAGCAATGGTTTGCTGTATTAGCTTGTTACTCTGCTATGTATATACTTAATATTCAACTAAAATATACGAAGTTTGATAAATTTTTTAACTTAATTAATAATTAAGTTCGTACTTTTTAAACTTCATGAACTAAATTAAAAATATTACTGAAAAGAAATGACTAGCTACTCATTTAAAACTACTTGAAACGGCTGAAAAACACCACATGTCAATCATGAAGTTTATTCTGCCAAAACGGAATATCGTAAGCCGTTTTTCTATTGGTTTTCAGAGATGAAAAATTGTATTCCATTTATTAAATACTTGAAAATTATGCTGAAAAATTTGTTATAATTTTAAACATCGTTTAAATATCCATTAATTACTTAAAGCAGCAAAAACTATCATGTTTTCAGAATTCAGTTAAGGAATATAATCGATTTAAAAACCAAATCAAATATAGGCACGCATCGTCATATCATGTAGCACGGAGATGGATAGGCCTAAAGAGAAGAAATTTGGATCATATTTTATCCAAATGGTGTTTGTTCTTATTCGCTTCAAAACGACTTTTCAAAATTCGATGTAGAATATTTTAATTTAATGTTAAATAATTTTTGGTAAATGAATAATTTCTGAATTTTAGTGCTTTCATTTCTAGATAAAATCAAAAAAAAATGCCTGCTGC
>KK119095.1:448256-474498 GCA_000611955.2 Stegodyphus mimosarum
ATAAATAAAAATAAAAATATTTTTATCTCCAGGGCGTGAGTTTTAAAATATTTTGTGATTATGCTGTTGAATCAAATTTTATGTGGCATAAGCGACAAGAACGTGATATTTAATAAATAAAGTAAACATACAAAATCTTAATAATAAAAAGAGAAAAAATTTTTTAAAGCCGTCTTACTAAGAAAACTGTACATTGATATGATGAATTGAGAAAATGCTGAAGAAAACAGCCAACACTTAAGCTTCATCGGGAATTCTGAACGTATACTGCTGTACTGCTTTTAAAATTTTTGTGATTTTCCGATTCAATTTTATATGGCATAAATGCGAAGAAAATGATGCCTAATAATAAAGCTAAATGAAAAAAGAAAAAAAAAATGTTAGTAGGAATGAGTGTAACAGCAAACCGGTAGACTGCGAATTGAGTGAGAGTATTATGACCTTAACAAACCCTTTTGGGTGACCGTTAAAATCTGAAACCTTTCGATTTTTTTCAAGGTGAAATACTTATAGTTTCAAAACCATACTCACCCAAAAGCTTTTGACAGATTATGAGTTCTTAGCCGAGTACCCGTACCCTCTCCTTCCAAATGTGTATTCTAGTCAGTATCCTGAGCAAATTTAATTCATAGGCATTTTGAGAAGAACGATGATAGGTACTTACGTGCTATTGCAATCATCTTGGTGCAGATTGGCGAATTTTACGAACGAAAAAGAACATTACTGTATTTATTGAAATTAATTATATATTAGTACATTCATGCATATTACTACACGCCTATTCTTCGTTCCAACCATATACTTATTCCAACAGACAATCAGCAAATCTAGTTACAAACGGGTTTTTGTTGCGGTCGAAATTTCGTCACGATCACTTTGAGAAAGAATTTGAAGCATTGTTCATTTAGCAATTTCGCGGCAAAATAATATATTCCTGTAGAAATTTCACCTTTCTTTCTTCTATTGTACGAAAATCCTTCAGGAACAAATTTTAAAATTCAGTTTAAGAGTAAATATAATAAAAAAAAGTCTGAAATGTTTCAGATTTTAAATTACGTCCAAAGGGGATTTTTTTTAACATTTTGTGTATTACCTTTATTTATTAAATATCATGTTCTTCGCACTTAAACCATAAAATTGAGTTCAAGAGCAATATCACAAAATAATTTTAAATTGAGTATATCTTTAGAATTTCCAATACATAGTGTCACGCGCTGGAGATAAAAATCTTTTTTTCTGTACAACGTTGCCATTGCTCGCTTCGAAAGCATTGATTTTGTTAATCAAAAATTCGTTAAAGTTTTAAAAAATAAGATACCGATAATAAAACAAATTCCAAACTTCAAATTTGGACTTCCAGATGCCCATATTCGCAGTAGGATTACATCATTCAAATTGGATGGCTCTAGACACGGTTGTTTTATCACAATGCGAGAAACGTGCATACATTTATGCAGATTCTTCATTATTTAATTTCTTCAAATATAATACAGGGCGAGATAATATTTGGTGGCAACAGTTTCAAAAGTGAAATGGACATTCAGAGTGATTCGACGCAAAATCGCAAAACGAAAAGAATAGTCCTTCAGGGACAAAGCTCCTTTGGACTAATAATTTCTCTATAAGAGCCCTTGGAACTTCTAATACAACAAAAAGAACGCGTACGAAAATGGCGACGTTAGAAACGATACTCGTCATGCGCATGGTTACCATAGTTTGGTGTATTCTGAAGCTTTGGCGATTTCTACTAAGGTGGTTGCGATAATACGTAAGTACTGGATGATATTTCTCTTTCACAATTTTATTTGAAAAATTAAGAATCAAGGAAATGAAACGGAATAAAATGAAGAATCTGACATAGTTGTGATATGACGATTTATCTGTTTCTGAAGAAAATACAATAATCCGAGACAACTTCGCGAGGTTTAGCAACAAAACATAGCTTCTTCGAAGTGAATTTAAATACTAACAAGGAAAAAACAACAACAACAATAATAATAATACGAGTAATAAGAGATCTACCGAAAGAACCTGCCAATGAAAAAAACTTTGTAATGAATGAATATTGAGAATTTATACTTCATCTGAGTCTGAAAGAATTAGTCAAGGTGAATTACATTTTCTGAAAGAATTAATTAAGGTAAATTTACATAGAATAAAAAATTTGATCTCTAATTCTACCTATAAGGCCCACCAACGGCCGAGCGGCAAAAAGCCCTTAACACTGGTAGTTCGGGCAGAGTGTGCTGGATGCATGGACGTTTTCGTGGTTTTCTTCATGTGTAATGAGGTTTCTCCGGGTAGACAGAGCCAAGCGGCGGAGCATGTAATAAGAAAAGGAGAAAAAAATCTGCATTTAACGAAAGGTGAATAGACAGTAAGTGCAAAACAAAGTAAAAATTATTAAGTAGAAAGCAAATTCTTTTGTTTTTATTTCAGTTTGTTCAGTTTCAGGTTAATGACAATATCTTAAACATAAATTTAAACAATTTATTAAAGTAGGGAATTAGGAGATGGTGCTTATTGTCTATTCGAATGCCTAGTAAAAGACCTTTGCCATTCGCGACAAATAACTTTTTAAGATATGTAGCCTTCCTCATAAAAAGTGCAGAAGAAACATCTTTCAAAACTCTGTTAGCAGATATGAGTAGAGGTTTTTGTCAAACTTAATGAAACATGCTCCACCTAACAACAAATTTCATACAAGTATCCTCTACTACTTTCGCGTCAAATTTATTTAACACATTAAAAATTATTAGCTTCAATATTACAAGTACAACGTACATTTAAGGCAAGTAATTATCAAGGTAATTCTTCGTAAGCATTGGATCCCCAAGTATATAAGGGGCTCAAATACATAATTTATTATTAGTTCTTTCAACTATTCTCAAGCTCTGATGCGGAAGAATATTACACCATAAAAAAGAGTTATACTTACGGAAAATTACAGTCGAAGGGCAACATTTATTGCCCTCACAATAAAGAACTATTGTCCTTATTTGCTTCGAACTATCAAGAACTAATTATGCTATAAAAGATATCCAGCTCAGTATTTCGCTTTTTAATAAATTATATAATAAATTTCGAAAGTGAGGTACTGTAGAGGTTTGTCGACATTTTGTATATAACATTAATACAAAATTAAAAAGCAAAGTTCAAACTAAGTAGCTTTTCCATCATTTTAGAAAGAAAATAAATATTGAAACAAGGGGTCTCGTAATTCTTATAGAAAGAGTTTTGTATACGAATGACGAGAATGATGGAAGGTTTTCATTTTAGAATCAAAAACAATGCTACATTATTAAGCTTTCAATTTAAAGCCCCACTATATGAGAAAAAACGAACGCTAGAGAAATTTTAAACTTGCATTAAAAAGTTTAGTATATTATACATTCAGCCTTTCGACATAAGAAATATAAAGGAGAAAATGCTATAGATAAGCAAATAAAAACATGTAAATTATAACTACAATTGGCGATACTGCGCTATTTGGCGAAGTTTCCTGGTTTTTAAAATGCTATTAAATTCCCAGAAGAACGATTCCCGAAACGAAAATGTAAAGTAATAAACAAGCAGAATTTTAATTAAATGGATACACGCAGAGCTTGAATTTTCATGCATTCACTCACGCATGAGTTTATTTTCTTATATTTATTAATTTAGCAGTGCATTTGTTCTCAGTCTGTGTTTGCTTAAACTTTTAAAGTAATTCATGCAAGAAGATATATATTCTTCTCGTCTTTAAGTTAATAAACAATGAATTAAATTGTAAAATGCAAGAAAAGAATTTAAAGTTTGAAAATTATAGCGAAAATACGAAGTTTTGAAAACCACCTTATAATAGGAAAATGTTTCATGCAGCAAGTTTACGGTTTGCAAAAGATGTGCAGGGTGGTAAAAAAGAAGCTTTACCAACACCTGCACTTCTAGCGTCCGTTCCGGTTAACCGATTGAGATAAGATTGCAAGTATAGTTATTCAGACGTACGCGCTTGAGATTCTGTGAATTCCAACACAGGGGCGCTTACGGTTACGGTTATAGTTGCAGAAACTCGACAATGTCGAATGGAAACGTTAACGTTTTCCTGTCGCAAAATGTTCAGCGCATGCTAAGACCTTAAATAGTGTTGGAACTGTACCGATATGTCCCAAAACTGGCATGTTATGCATACCCAAAGAAGAGTCTTGAAAACCGGCCAATAAAACACGATCTGGGCGTTCGCAGAAAATTTGTATATGACAGAGACAAGACACCGATCACTGATGACAACACATATGAGACAAAAGAATACCGTTATCTAGATCAAACAATTTCCACATGGGTGCCATCATAGTCAAGTATGCATTGTATCGAGAGATGGTGGACAATACCGCTGAACGCAACATGGCATGAGGGATGTTTGCAATCTCACGCCGTATAAAATCCTTTAAATCAGAGAAAGTTTGCGGATTGCACAAGTAAACTCTGGATTTGAGATATCCCCCAAACCGGAAATCCATAGGCGTCAGATAGGAGGGATCACGGAGGCCACGGAGATGATGCAGTCACCAAGATGCTTTCCCAGGACCATTTAACAAACCTCGCTATATGTGGTGGTACACCATCTTGCATCCAAAAGATTTCATTGAGTGCATTCTGCCTACGCAATTCCGGTAGTAGCGTTCATCCCATTTTGATAATACAGTTTTACCAATTCACCACGAACTTTCCCAGGAAGAGAAAATTTTGTCACCATGTGCAACTTCCTGAATGACGACTTCTCGTACCCGTCTGGTATTTTATCGCTTTTTTACGTTGAATATCTGGCGATCGGCGTTCTGTGATTAGTATCTTGCCTCTGTTTTATGCAAGTTTTCTGCGTGCTCCCAGATCGTGTTTCGTTGGCCGGTTTTCAGAACTCTTTTTTGTGTATGCATAATACGTCCGTTTTCGAACATATCGGTACCGTTCCAACGCTATTTAGGGTTTTCGCATGCGCTGACCATTTTACGACCGGAAAAAGTTGCCGTTGCTATTCGACATTTTAGAGTTTCTGTAACTATAACCGTAACCGCGAGCACCCCTGTGCTGCCACTCACAGAATCTCGAGCGCATGCCTCCGAATAACCATATTTGCAATCTCATCTCGATCGGTTAACTGGAACTGACGCTAGAAGTACAGATGTTGGCAAAGCTTCTTTATGACCACCCTGTATATTTCAGGTATAAATGGATGGCGAAATTGATGGGACATAGCCTGAAAAAAACACAATATGCCAAACACTTGCAGCCCTGTCGGTATAGTGGTTAATGACGCAGAGTGCCATGCCCGTAGACTCAATTTGAGTCCCGTAGAAGTCATGGATGTTTGTAAGTGTTTAACATCTGTGCAGCAAGGAGACAATCAAATTACACAACGAGGCCAAAAGTCTTCTCGAGTGGTGTTGGTAATTGAAGAAGGTTGGGTGATAACCTCGCTGTCTTTCCATCAAAACTATGGCGGAGCTACATAGTTAATGCTGTGAGACCATACTTTTACAATTAATGATGAAGTTCTAGTATCGGCCCCCCCACCTGTACCTCTTCCAGTTTATTGCATTCCATATTGCTTAAAATCACCTAAAGTATATAAAAACCACTAAAAAATTCAGTTGATGAGGAATTATTAGTGTTCAAGTGGTGAGACATATAAAAACTGGAAAGTGAATTCTAATATAAAATTACAATATATAGTATAAAAAATTGAATAACCTGCATTAAACCAAATCCAATATTAAATAATAACAATAACTAATCTTTCTTAGATACCTAAATAAATTTAAAATGTCTTCTTTCCTGGTTAAGAGACAAGTCATAGATATTAAAATAATTGAAACAGTAGCATGTGTTTTAAAATATGAACACTCAATTAAAATATGATCTCTGAGCTCTGCATTTTGAGTACGATTCAAGTATTCTGAGTACACTGTGAGCTTTCAGAAAATAACTCAAAGTAGCTTCAGAGTGACCGATTTTAAATAGAATTAAAAGGATTTCCTCCTTTCCTTTTTTACTCGTTTTCCAGCATTTCACTTAAAGTTTTATTTCCTCTCAGTTTATTATTGCCAGAATAGTTGCCATTCAGTAATAATATTTTTAATGACAGTTTCAATATCTCTAATAGAGACTAGCCAACTCTTAATTTCAGTACATAGCAGCACATATAACGATGTGAAATGCTTTTAATTATGCGCTTTATCAGTTCCATAGGAAACGAGAGGCAGTGCTCTTGAAAAGCAGTTGCGAGCGTGGCAAAGGTCTGAGGGAGCGGACTGAAAGTAGCTAGACGTCTCCCTAAAGCATCCCAAACGTGCTCGATAGGATTCAAGTCCGGGGATCGGGCTGGCCACTCCATGCGCATAATTGTTTCCTTCAGAAGATAATCATCTACGATGCGAGCCCTGTGTGGTCTTGCGTTGTCGTCCTGTAACAGGAAAGCATCACCTATTGCTACGGCATATGGGCGCACATAAGCATCAAGGATGTCATCTCTATAAGCCTCAGCATTCACGGTTCCCCTTGAAAAGACATGGAGGTCTGTGCGTCCACCCAAAGAGATGCCCCCCCCCAAACACAGACACTGCCTCTTCCGTATGCATCTCTTTCGCCGATGTTTGACGAATGGTAACGGGTTCCAGGTTCTATTCATATCAAATAACGCCTACTGTCACTTTATAGACTAAACCTGGACTCATACGTAAAGAGGACAGCCCTCCATTGATCAGGCGTCCAGTGGACAGGTAGTCGTGCCCACTGCAAACGGTTCCTCCTATGGCGTGACGTGAGCGGCACGCAAACGGCTGGTCACCTCGCATACAGACCCCCTTCGTGAAGCTTTCTACTCACAGTTCACGTTGACATCAACCTTCCGGTGGCTGCAGCAAGGGAGGATCTAAGAAGAGTCGGAGTAGCGGTTCTATTCCTGCTTGTAATGTCAAATATCGGTCATCGGCGCTCGTCGTAGCAGTTGACTGTCCTTGGCTGAACCTCCTAGATGCCGAGTCTGTGGTTTGAAATTGCCTCCAAAGTTCATGAACCACAGAAGAACTCACATTTAGCCATCTGACCACTTCTATTTGACTTTGTCCCGCCTCTAGCCTCCTAATGGCTCTCCATCGTAGTTCTGCGGGCAAATGATGCCTGGAGGTCATTGTTACGAATTGGCTATCTGAGATTTCTGATGTTACTATCACAGTGAAATATATGAGCTTGCTCTCAAACATGGACTTTTATGCTCCTCGCAGATGACGTATTCCGAGTGCAGCGCCACTAATTTGCATATTGCAGTTTTACTTATTTTTTGCATATTGCAGTTATTCTTACTTGGCAACATATTCAAGTTTTACACGGTTTGGCTTATTTTGGAGGGAGTTATCGCTATTTTTGTGATTTTTCCTAACCTTATGATAACCAGTGCATTACGAATAGCAGTTAATTACGCGATAAGTAATTGAGCAAGCGTTATTCACTTGCTGCACTCCACATGGTTTCCATTCACGAATGGCGTTTCAAAATGATTAGCTGCATGTCTGTGATTTTGGAAAATGTGCTTATATATTATCTCGATTATCTGGGTAGTGTTCCTCATGTGAAAATCCAAGTAAATGGATTTCAGAATTTTCCGAAGGCCTAATTTTAAAATGGTTTACTCCTTTGGCATTCACATCAGATAAGTAACATTTCTTAACAGTAACTGAGCTCTTTCAGTGGCAGAAGTCTTTCAGGGTTAGGGGACGAGAAGAAGGCCGCGTAACAAGTCTAGCATGCCGACAAGAAGGTTGGATTGTGATATCAAACTAGCGCAAATAACGAGACAAATACTTGCATCTCAACTCAAGGGAAAATTCGAAATAGTAGACATACGAAGTTTGCACTGACAGAAGAACTAGCTTCAGAATCCATTCGCATTCGTGGCACTATATAGATGTGAATCACCGAGTCTGGCTCCGCACTTCAGATGTTTTTCATGATATTTAAAAGATTTAAGACTTTGAAACACTTCTTCCTCAGGACATGTGAAAGGATGTTCCATTCCAGAAACTTCACTTCAGCTACGAATGGAATCAGTTCTTCAAAATGAAGCTCCGCCTCGGGATGGAGATCTTGCTTTCAACAAAAGTGCATCTGTGTTGAAAACACAAATCCATGCCTGTTTGACCATTGTTAGACTCTGCTAAGAGCAATCTGGAACTGTTTCTTCACATAACCCATAACAATTTATTTGGCAGTCTTCAGCATGTAATAATCCTGGAACTGCAGAAGAAATTTCCTTTAATGCAGAAGTTATTTTCAAACTGATCAATGTTAAAAAAGAATTTTGAATATCTAAGAAGATAGATGGATTCTTTAAACAAAGGCTGTAGAGTCATTAGGTTATTTTGAAGTAAGAGACATGAAAAATAAGCAGTGCCTTCCCCTGGACTCGAACCACGGACATCTTTGATAATTTTCTCATTTTGTGTACCTCGTTCATGCAGATTTGGGTCCTTGATTTTTCCAGATGACTTTGTCCATTAAGTCCACTATTAAATGGTCTAAGAAGCTACTATATTAGATCATCTAAATCTCGCTGATCCATATTATGATTTGGCGTATGTAAAACAAACTAACTGAAATTGGGCTTCGTATATTCCTTTGGTTGGCAACTGCTTTTAGACTTGCTATTAAAGAAATCGAATTAGGGGGATAATCATGTAAGGTTTCGACACCTCTATCTCCACTGACACGCTTATCAGGAAGATTATCTTTCCTTATGAAAGAGTACTTGAGAATCTTAGCTTGTTCAGATTTCAGCACTGTTTCTTATACCCCCAGTATGATGAGCATTAATAACGTTTTTGATATTAACAAGATTTTGGTGCAAAATGCAACAATTCCATGAAACGAGATTGGCCATTATACATTCTAGAGACGTAAGGTTATTTTGAAGCAGAAGTGTAGAAAATGTCCAGTACCCTCGCCGGACTCGAACCTGGACCTCTCGAATGCGAGCCGAGTTTGCTACCATTACACCGCGAAGGCATTCAGAAAAGAGGGAGAAAATACCTTATAGTGTAATCAAACATTTTGTGTTTTATTTATTAGAACGAGTATAAAGAATATAAATATGACTAAATATAACTGTAGAGGTGAGACTCGTATATTTTTTGTCAAAGTGATGTTTGGAATTTAAAAACGTAGCACATACGTTTGTTTCATTTAATGTTTTTTAATTGGAATTGCGTATCTACGACCGACTGTTGCCAAATTAAAAGCCGCATAAGAACTTTTATCGACACGGTGTGTATTATTCGCCAAAGTGAGAAGCATTTTTTGTAATTGTTCCCTAAATTCATTTCCAAAATCCTTCAAATACTTAAAAGAAATCGAAAATTGATCCAAGTCGTTTATTAAAGAATAATAATCAACGTCTTCAATACTTTTATAGAAGCTGCTCGTAAAAGTATGGAACATTTAATTTTTAGTTCACTACACTAAGTCATGACTAATATATGTTAATTTAATATTTGCAATAAAATATTAGTCTTTTTTTAGGAAACAATTACACCAGCAGTACTGAAAGTTGTTTACATAAATTTTCTCACGTCATCTAAGAAAGCTGCATTTTGGAAGGTGTATATTTAGTGTCAATATTTACGAAAATAAAACATTCAGCTATCCACTTTTCTCGAAGAACCCTGTACAACATAGTAATATAAATGCTTCCTTATTCATTTTACAGAATTGATGTGTCAGCTAAATTACATTCTGTGTCAGCTTTATTTCAGCTATTTGACAAACGTTTGCTTAAATATATTGTCCTTTTTGAAAAATAAAAAGGAAAGCGTCTGTAATTGACGACACATATGTAGTACAAATCCTACATTTATATAAATACTGTCACAGGTTTTAGAAATTTATACATAAGTTATTTGTTGAAGCTCAAATTCAGGTGAGAGTTCTACAAAATCTTAAAGTTTCTTCTATATTTTAATAATTGTGTTTAAACTTTATATTAAATCGTAACTTCCTTAGTTTTGTTAAATATATATCATTATTATATTACCATTTATTATATATATATATCATTAATTATTAATCTTATATATAATTAATTATTATTATCGATGTTCGTAAGATTATAAAGATAGAAACTGAATACAAATTTCTGAGTACAAGTCTATATGATATTCTGTATGATAATATCTTAGGTTTAGCAGTTTTAATGGAATTTTTTTGAAAAATATTTAAATGCGATTTATAAGTAAAAGCTAATCTCAAGCTCGAATTCCTTTTCTACTTACTTGATAAAATAGTTGATCATTTAATAATTATTAAATAAAGTAATTTGCGTGACATCTGTACATACGGACAAAATAAAGCACTCATTTCTCCAAAACAGAATGTAAAATGGATTTAAAATGGATTCAGAAGAGAGTTTTTTCGTGCCGTCTGTATGTACGTAAGTGCGTATATTTGTAGCTTGCATAACTCAAAAAGAGTAACCTCAAAACGTTGACATTTTATATATGGAACCGCTATAACATATAGATGTGCACCTCCCTTTTTGACGATAATCGGCCGCCGCACATATACATATAACATATCAGCTTGGTGAGATCAGTTTTTTTATCGTCGTATGTTGGTAAATTGAACATTATTTTGCTTTAAAAGTGATTAATTATATTGTTCATATATTCCGATTAAGGATTTCATGCCTTTAGTTAATCTGAATGCAATAGTTGCAGAATCATCAATAATTTAAAAGCTATTTAAGTGGCACTAAGCCTACTGAAGCCGCCATTTGTTTACTTGAAACTCTTAGTAGAATAGTGAATTAAGTCCCTATTATACACCAATTTCAGTGTCTTTTTGCCGAATGGTACCAAAAGTAAACTTTCAGTTTTGTGCACGCGAACATCTGTCCTCCTGCCACCTGGCCGAAATGCTTCTTTTTGCGTAGAAACTCCAATTTTAATTGCAAAAATGTTTTTAGTTGTTTTTATTTGGTGTTTTATGTTTTCCTATATTGTACAAATATTAATGAAGGTATGTTAGGTACTTTCTTTAAAACTATTAAGCATTCTGCACTTATGCAATAAAGCTTTATTCGCGCCTTATTTACATATCATTGAAATGGAACAACTAAAAATACAAGATTACTATGCGCGCTTCATAAAAATGTTATCGTTCAGCTCGGCTTCTATCATAATACTCTCTCGTTGCCACTCGGGAAAAAATAAAATATTAAAAAAAAATCAATGCGTTGCGTTTACATTCGGGCATCCTGACTTCGGAACATCAAGAACTTATACTTAACAAAATTAAATTTATGATAGTAAAATTTACAGTTCGAAAGCCTTTAATTGTCATATAGACTCACCATCCTTTTCTATTCTTTTTCAGTGTCCTAGTTTTAGCAATATGCGGCGTCTTGTTATCATTATCAGCAACGCTAATGTCATCACCATCGTCATCGTCCTCCTCTGATTCAGCTTGACACTGCCATGATTTCAACTGTCTCACATGAGTTGTCGTACTAAAGAAACGCCCTTTCATCTTCCCTTCTAATTGAGTCACTCTATCGCTTGGTAAAACGTCTGTAACTACCAAAGGTCCTCGATATTTTGTTTGTGTTTTGGTTGATTCTCCAGTTGATTTAGGTCTCTTCTCATAACTATTATTTATCCTCATTCGAATGTTAAAGAATTTCTTTTCTTCTTGTCATAAATTGCTTTACTTTACATTTGCATATCTTCAATTCTCTTTCTACCTTCATTCTGTAAGATTACTGGATCCTCCCATTCATTTGCATCTTCGTCTATAATCATCCTCATCAATCCGTCGTTGAACTTTGGTGAATAACCGTGAAGCATTTCGAAAGGAGTTTTATTTGTAGTCTTATTTATCATATTGTTTAAATTCCTTTCGCATTTCTTAATCTTTTTGTCCCAGTCCCTATGATTCGGATTTTCCATATTCGTTTTAATCGTAGCCAGAATTGCTTGATTTGCTGTTTCCACCATTCCATTACCACTTGGATGTTGAGTTGAATTGAACGTATGACTGATTCCATTATTTTCGCAGTACTCTCGAAATTCCTTCGCTGTGAAACATGTTCCTCTATCGCTGATAATTTTTTCTGGTAACCAAAAATCTTTTACAAAACTCTTCAATGCAACTAACACATACTTGATTGCAGTACTTTTCATAGGATATAAACGTGTAAATCTTGTAAAATTATCAATTATTATAAATTATTCTGTATTTCCTCTTGAACTTTTTACGAATGGTCCTAAATGATCTACATGTATGTTTGCAAAAGCTCTTCTACCAGGTCTAATTGGATGCAGTAATCCTTGTTTCTTAGCACTAGGCACTTTATTTATTAGTCATTCGAAACACATCGAAATGTGACGCGCAACATATCAATCGTTTCATTCCTTTAAACCAGTATGACTCCTTGATTTTGGGAACAGTTCTATCTGCCGGAAAATGTCCCAAAAATCGCGAAATTTTTCTAAAATACCTTTTTCTCATCGACTTAGGTATGACGCATAACAGTTTTTCCTTTTCCCGATCCTTTACTTTACGAAACAATCGATTTTTCTTCAAGACGTAATTTTCAGTTGCATACTTCTCTGCATTCGTTCTATCATTTATCTTTTTCTTTAAAATGTCTATTAATTGGCGTAATTCTGGATCTGAATGCTGAATCATAAGAATTTGTTTATCTATCGTTAGCATCAAATAAACTTCCAAGCTGTTCTCAATTATAGAGTCTAAGGTTGTAAGGTTTTAGTTAAACTAACAAAGTTTTATTTTAATTTAAATCTTTCTATCTCTTCTCTGTTTCAACTTCCCGTCAGAAGTCGTCTCCCGTCGTTTTCAGCTTATGCTAATTTGAAGTAGAGCCAAGTACTATTTAAACCAGAGGTAGAAACCTCTCAGTGTGAGAGAGCTTTTAGTCTCAGATCACGGTCATTCTGTTCGACGTTCGCCTGACCAGCTAGCAGATATTTTCTAAGCCATAGCGCTTACTACGTAATTGCTTATTGAGATAAATTGAAGTGCGCTAGTATTAGTATTTCTTGCTACGCACCCTTTAGTTAGAGGCCAACTCCGCGAATTAGCTCTGGGAGCAAAGTTTAATTAAAATTTTAGTTAGTTTTAGTATAAATTTATCTCATTGTTCATTTAGACCCAAGTGTGGTCTTTTACTTTCTGTATCCCTCCCGAGTTGGGAAGTAAATTGTAAATAATATTGATTTAATAAAAGAGGATTTTAAATCCCTTCCAAGTGCAGTTATTCTTCAGCACAGTATCTACACCAGAACATAGCTGATTTCAACTCCCTGTTCCAGATCAGGACTTAAGGACTTTAAGGAGTTACTTTAAGATGTTTGCCAAATCTACGCACAGAACACTCAGTCCTGACAAGGTTTCTTCTGGCTGATCAACTGGCGCTCGGCTCAATGCATCTACGTGACTCATTTTTTTACCTTGCTTATGCTTTATTTCAAGATCGTATTCCTGGATCAGATTACTCCACCTTGCTATCTGAGGATTTGAAGTTTTCTTCGCTTTTAAATAAACTAAAGCTTGGCAGTCTGTAATTATCGTAAATCGAATTACAATCAAGAATTGTCGAAGTCGTGTCAAAGTCCAAACTATAACCATTAATTATAATTTGCTTGAATGATAATTCTTTTCTGTTTCTGTTGTTCCTTTACTTACTCAATAAACTAAATGTCACTTTTTATCTTCAACTTTTTGCAACAGCATTCCTGTCAGCCCTTTGCCGCTCGCGTCTGTGTGCATTACTGTTTCTGCTTCCGGATTATATAATACTAGTACTGGTTTGTTAGTTAAATGGTCTTTTAAGGTACTGAATGCTTCTTGCTGATCTTCATTCCAACGAAATAATTCATCCTTCCTCAACAGTCTCGTTAACGGCTCAGCTTTCTCTGCATATTCAAACAAATACTATACAAACCTTCTAAAAACCTTGTAAGACCTAAAAATTATTTAACTTTATTAGTTGGTTTAGGAAAGTTTAATATGGGCCGTACTTTTCTTGGTCCAAGTTGTATACCATTCGATTTTATTAGAAATCCCAAATACTCAACTTCATCCTTTCCAAATTCGCATTTTGTCAGTTTCAGTATGAGCTTTACTTCTCCCAATCTATCAAATACTTTTCTAAGCTTTTCCATCATTTCTTTCCAAGATTTAGCCGGAATTACTATATCATCCAGATAGCATAACACTTCTTTATTAAGCAACGGACCTAAAACTTGATTCATAAGTCTCTGAAATTCTGCAGGAGCGTTAGCTAACCCAAACATCATACGTTCAAACTGATTAGTATCATGAAGTGATGAAAGCTGTTTTTAGTTTCGCTTCTTCAGTTAAAGGAATCTGTAGATATCCATGAGCTATGACCAATGTAGTGAACACTTTGCATTCGCTAAGACATTCAAGAAGATCATCTGTCCTAGGGAGTGGAAATTTATCTTTTAACAGTTTGCGAATTCAACTTTCTGTAATCTACAACTAATCGTAGTTCGCCTGTCCGTTTCCTTACGAGTAAACCTGGGCTAGCATACGGAGATCTTGTTTCAGTAACAATTCCATATTTCTTCCATTCATTTATCATCTTCTTTATAGAAGCACGCTCCTCAACGTTGTTTTTATAAGACTTCATGCAAACAGGCTTACTCCCTTCAATTTCCCTATCTTGGCGTATGCAATTCGTGGTAAATCAATCCATGTTCGACCAAATAATAAGTCTCATGGTTGCGTTTCATCGTCTACAATTAGAACTGTAATGTCCTTTCCTTCCGCATTATCAATCTCTAAATTAACAGTTACTTTTCCCAGTGTTCTAGCGGCTGGTTTACTCTGGTTTGTAAAGCCAAACAATTCCTCCACAACAGGCTTTATGATAAGATTTAGTTTTCTAGCCACAGACTGTTTCAATGAACAGGAACTGGAACCCGTATGTATGATTGCAATGATTTCTCCTCCATTATTGATGCAAGCATATTTTAAATATACAGTTGGTGAAACACCTGAGTTCTGGTTCATGGATAAAGTGTTTTTAACATTTGTTAAGTCTGAACTCTTAAACGCACACTTTTTAAAAATATGACCCCTTTCATTACATTTTCTGCAAATTATTTCTTTTTTAGGTTGAGGACAAATCGTTACTATATGTCCATAATCATTATAATCATTACACTCTTTTCATTGCGTATACCAGAATTATATTCTCTTTTCCTTTCGTCTATTTTATAGAATTTATCTCCCAAATTGCATTTATTATCAAAACGGTTTTTAAAACCCACTTTAAAATTACTATCTGTCTGCATAGAATCGGTAACATTTCTTGGTATTGAACACTGATTATAGGATACCTCATAAAATTTAGAACCAAATTTAGGCTTAAGATTATGCTTAAAGGTTTTATTTTTTACTTGAAGTACTTTCATCCCTGCCCGAATATTTTCATATCCATCTACTTTACAGCCAATTCTTCAGAAGGAATGAATTTAGACCAATCATCAATGAAATGATCTCGTATAGCAGCGGGGACCCTTTTCTTTAATTGGCCAGCAATAATAAGCTGTTTTAAAGAGTCAAAATCTGTTACATTTAATCCAGCAAGCCACTCTTCAAAATAACTTTTTAATTCAAACGTGAAGTCCCTCCACGTATTACTCAACGTTTTAATATGATCAACGAACTTTTGCCGAAACTGTTCAGCCCTTGACTTAAATTTTCTCAATAGCAGTTCTTTAACGTGCTTATAGTCGTTAGATTTTTCTTCTGGTTCACGGGCAATTAATTGAGTTATTTCATAAGGTAATAGACCCAACAGTTGAGAAACCCAATTTTGTTCTTCCAACTGAGTACGTCATGCCTGTCTCTCAAATAAGACTAAATAGAAGCTTATATCACCTTTACTCAATTCATACTCACGCATTAATTTATTCATATCACAAAAATTACTTCTACTAACATTAGAAGGAACAGAATCATTTACATTGCTACTTCTGATTCCCGCTTCTACTTTCAACTTTTCGAGTTCAAATGTTCCTTCTTTTTCTAAAATTTCCAACGTTTCCCTGTTTAAACGATCATTTATAATTCTATCTAGCATTTGCTTAGTAAATTCTTCGTAATAGTTCTTACTATTCAAAATCATATCCCTTAAGCCCACAATTTTAATATCAGAAGGAACATCTACGTCAAGTTCTAAGGCAAGTTCCTTTAAGTCACATTTTTTGCCCTATGCCATTAAGCCATCTTAGACTTCAATTTTCACATAATAATACAAGAATTACACTTAGTTCTTTCCGTTTAATATCTAGACATAATATAAACAGTTTATTAAATGCACGTACCTTTCTACTTTCATTTTTGGCGAGCTTCCAAAGTTTGGCTTAGTGTAACATCAAGGCAATACGTTATTAAATCCTTGGTAATGATCCTTGTCAATCCCACTTCTGAGATGTTAGGTACTTTCTTTAAAACTATTAAACATTCTGCGCTTATAAAGCACATGTTAAAGCTATTTTTTTCATTAAAATCCGAGCTGTTTTTGTTAAACTTCAGTTGGGAATTCATTTCCACCCTCCATTAACGCAGGAGCTTTCTGTAGCGGGTTCGGCCACAACACAACATATGCAAAAGCCCTAAAGTTACTGAAATTTCTCTATACTAAGACATATCAGCATGTATGGAGTGTGCTGGAGAAAAGGATAAAGAACAATAAAATTTCTTCGAAATCTCCTCTAAAAGTAATTATTGCGGAGGAATGGGAAAATAATTAAACATTTTCAAGCTAAAAAATTAATTAAATTCTTACCAGAGTGAATGAAAAGTGTAATTTTGGCTAAAGAATGTCAATCGAACTACTGATTGCCCCCTTATTTTCATGTTTTTACTAAATACAAAATGTTTGTTCTAAGTGTCCAAAAATTCATGCGAGTTCAATTTTTAGGATTTTTTGAATAAGCTGTTTCCCTCCCCCCACGAAAAATATTTTGAAAAACATTTTTCAAAGCAAGTAAGTTTTTTTTAAAAAGATAACCATAAATAAATAAATTAATTAATCTTGTAAGAAAAATAATTTTACGTTGCCAACATTTGAAAACTGAAGTGAAAAAATACAAGGGTCCGAAAACAATGTGAGCCATTGCACATTTATCTCAGAAAAACTGAAAGCCTAGGGTTGGAGGACTTTCCTCGTCAGTCGCATTTAAAAAATTATGTTTTTCCATGGGGTTTCAAATGTTCGAAATGGATTGTGATCCTACTCTGTCCGGAAATTTTAAGTTTTATCATATGTTTTTTATGTAATGATATCATGCTATAACTAATCAGAACTAACTACTTATTTGCACGTATGAATGAGTCTATTGTAAGTTTTTCAATACTTCAATTTAAATGTTTGTAGTGGATTGGTGGGAGAGGAGAGGGGTGGGAGACCCCTGGATTCCCCCCCGGGGTGCTCATCCTCAAAATTGGGGGTGGAAAATAGAAGTCCAACCTCTCTTTGGAGTAGGCTCTGGCAATCATTCTTCCATGTGGTCATGGACACGACAACAACAACAACAGGAAGCACTGGTTGTTGCCAGATTTGGATGAAGTAATAACAAATTTTAAAAAGTATTTTACAAGCGGTTTCTTGCAAGCGTGTATTTTAAATACATCATTTCTGATTTTATTTGATTGTAGTAGTACATATCTTATATTTAGAACAGCTTGCACATTAGCCTATTTTATGATTAATTACTTTATTTAGCAGGAAAAAGCAACGGATATGAAGACGAAGCTATTCATTCTGTTGGTCATCTGCATTGTTGTAGCAGCATCAGAAAGTAAGTATGTATTTTTTGCAAGTTGCAAATCATTGATTATTGCAGACTCTGTCAAAGCAAATTCACTTAGAATTTAGCTTGGTTTCTTTCTCTGTCTCTTTTTCAATGCCTTTGTTTATTTTGTTCAAGTCTTGAAATTTTAATATTTGTCTTAGCCTCTCGAATTTTTGCGATATTGTACACACCTACGTATTTTTGATAGCATTACCATATTCCACAATTAATCTCTTAAAGTCGATTTCTTTTTTCTGAGTCACATCAGTAGCAGAGTGGTTCACATCGCTTGATGCTGGGAATTCGACCTGGGCTCGATCCCAAGCTAACAGGCTGGATTTTTGTGGTTTTTTGCGCGTGTAGCATGAATACGAGCTAGTTTCTCTTAAAAGTCCTCCACAAAAGCCTCCATCTTGTTAAACAGACACCCTTGTGTGCTTTGCTATATTCCAAGAGCCTAAACCCTTTCTTTCTTTCCTTGAAACTCAGTATTCAAATTTTCTCTCATGTCCTTGTTTAACAGGTTAGCTAACCATACTTTGCCTCAACGCATAAATGGAAAAATAACTTTCCAAACAAAGAGTTTTCTAACATAAGTTGCCGAACTATAACTTTTTTTTAAGAATCCATTAGGATTTTTAAATTTTTCCATTAGGATTAAAGTTTTTCCATTAGGATCCATCGGATTTTTAAATGAAATATTTAATCCGTTATATTTAACGGCCTCACCATTTAAAGTGATACCTGCTTTTAAAAACTTAACAGACGTTTAAAGTATCTGAATGTAATCTTACGCCTTCGGATGTACCGGAAGAATTTGAAAGACATATTACGTCATTCACTTTGCTAATTAAAAAGAAAGTTTTCAAATTTTTAGAAGTAGTGATTTTCTTTCTTTGGCATTATCTATTCTTTATGCATCTCTTTTTTATCATTCATTGAGATAAAAAAATATATATGTAATGTAAAATATACATGTCAAAACTTTGTAGAGACATTACTAATTTCGAAGCAGGAGGCATGAAAAACGAGCTACGCCTTCCTCGGAAATCGAACCACGGACTTCTGGACTACGTGTCGAGCGTGCTGACCACTACGCCACGAAGGCATGCGAAGAAGGCGGGAGAAATACCTTATAACTTTATATGAAAATATTCTTATTTATTTGTTTAAACATGCAATCAATTCCTTATTTCACTGAAGTGAACTTATATGGAATTATTTGATGGAAATCTAAGGCCAATATCTTTTTTTCTTAACTTTTCCAGAAATAAAATTGAACTAAGATTCCCCCCCCCCAAACTTAAGATAGATAACCTATCTCATTTAAAATAAGGAGATAATTTTTTTTAAAAAATATGAATAATACATACTATATACTGTACTGTCTTTGTACGTTACGAGAAAGCCCCATTTATGCATTTCTCATTTATATGTCATCAGATATATATGCCATTAGTTCATACGTTTCTCATTTATACGTCATTAGATATATATGCCATTAGTTCATACGTTTCTCATTTATACGTCATTAATTCATACCTTTCTTATTTATACTTCATTAGACCATACATTTATACGTCATTAGTTCATACATTTATACGTCATTAGTTCATACATTTCTCATTTATACATTATTAGATTTCTGTTCTGATTCATATTAAGAGTCATATTCATATAAAGTCATATTATATTCATATTAATATTTCATTCAGTGACGCAAAACTTCGGTTACGTACTTTTTCGGTTACGGCTTTCTTTGTTATTTCTTTTTCCAGCTTAAAATGTCTCTCTGATTTATGTTTTTCGGCATTATACTGAAGCTGTTTATTAGAAAACATGAAGAGAGGAAAAAAAAATGACCTGGAGATATCTCAAACTGGGAAAAAGCTCAAAAATTGGCTAGTCAATATAAGGAGGGGTAACATATAAAAGGGTTATAGTAATAGGCAACGGAATTTGCTGAGTAGAGAGATTGCTGATGAGGAAGGGCATTTCATTCTCGTGTTATATGATAATATTTTAACTGCACTTTTGTCTGTGCTTTGAGCTTTTAGCGCTTTGCTTAAGGCTCAGAATCAGATGACAGCTGAAGACTTTTTCTTTAAAAAAAGTTAAAATTTGTCTCAATTAAAAAAAAATTTCTCAAAGAAGGGGGTATTTATTCAAGATGAGCAACTACAATAAAAGTATAGTCATACGCAATTTTATACTAAATATTTAACAATTTCAAATCTAACGATTTTCAAAGAAATTGTTTAACTTTTTAGATATATAGATCACATAAAGCAAGCCAAAAGCAGTACATAAAATTAACAAAGCGACAATCTTATGTATAGCGTAAATTTAGTCAAGAAGAAAGATAGTGGCCGTATTTATAACCTACCCGAGTAAAGAAAACGAGAAGGTAAATAAAATCATCTTTAAACAAACTAAGAGCAAAAGGATAAAATTAAATTTGTGTGATTCTGCCGCTAAAATATACGTATCATGTTCTTAAATTGAAATTTCGTTTATGCACTTTTTCATTTATACGTATTTTTTGAGTGGTATTTCAAAAGACGCATGAGTAAATTAAATCAAGAAGAAAATTAAAACCACGGAAATAAAGTAGCTTTAATTAAAATTTTATTTTGATTGGAATGAAAAAAATACATTCAAGAAACTGAAATTCCAAATATGACGATTCTTCCAAGCTTTTAATCAAAATGAACTTTTTTTTTTTAAAGTTTGACATAAAGAAGGTGATTGCAGGGTTAATCTAAACAAGTGGGCAAAACTTTAGGTGCTGACAGAAGGCTGCTATAAGAGCAATATTCGTCATAGAATGTATGATCGGAACGCAAGCGGTGAGAAGTTAAAGGGTAGTTTTCTGTTGTCACATTTAAAGAATAAACTGAAAAATGAGAGGCAATAGATACTTCAGTAAACATTTTATTAACAGAACATGCTCATAGAAATTGCTCAAAAGAGCTTCTGTTATCTGTGATGCGGGCTTCACACCTCCATGACAGGGAATGAGGCACATTTGCGAAGACATCAGGCATTTCTCGAATATCGCAGTCAATAGCGGCGATCCTGGCGACTAGATCCATAGTGGCTTCAATGGGGCATTTGTAGATTAGCCTTTTTATACGGCTGCACATGGAAAAGTCCAAACACGAGAGATCCGGTGATCTTGGTGGGCAAGCTGTGGGACCATTGTAACGTCTTCAGCTAGAGACCACCTCGAAGTTCTTGGAAGGTGTGTTATTCTGTAACGATAATGCCTACCTCACAGAAGCTGAACGTGAGCTACAGTCACGTACCACTCGCATGTCTTTGTTTCCTCCATAAGGGTTTGAAGGACAGACATTGTGTCGTTTTCTGAAAGATCTTCTATTCTTCTTCTCACGGGCCACTCGGCTTGAACTAATCTTAACCAGAGTTTTCTCACGGAATTTTTCCAAGCCTGTCATCATATCTGCAGAGAATCAGAGGACTCTCGCCAATCGAGAGACTCTCTGGAAATTCTCCAGCAAATGAAGAGCCAGGAAATCATCCCGACACGCCCATGGCATCTTGGATAAAACTAGAATCGCAGCAGCCAAAAATCAGTTAGTCACTCAGGTATTTAGTTAGTTAGCTAGAAGGAGAAACCTTCTCTCTTGTAGCTGCAGCTCTGTCAAGAGCAATTTTCGTTCGCTCTGCCAAGAGCAATTTTAGTGCGCTCTGCCTAGAGCAATTCTGCCTTTACTCTATCAAGAGTATTATTTCTCTCTGAGGAGAAATCCTGTCACTGGTAGCCGGGCTGGCCGCTACCTGTATTACGAGCAGTCCGCTCAAAATTATCTAACTGAGGCATCAACAAGATTATTAACATTGTTTATATTTTGTTTAACTTTCTCTCGTTTGGACGAGAAATTAAATTAAGCTAGTATTTTACATATAGCCTTGTATAAATAAACGAATGAATTTAAATACGCTACCGACTTATTGTGTCAACTCGCTACACCATCTTGACTAATCCAACGCCCTTGATATTTTGTTCTTCGGATAACCAGCAATCCTCTTGGCAAATCACGGTAGAAAATGCCGTTGAGTTCCAAGTTGCAATTTATTGCCGCGATTATCATGCGCTGTGCATGCTTTGTTCCGGTTGTCTTTCTTTATACTGCTTCTATGAGCGCTTCAGGTATTCAATGCTTCAGAGTCGGTCAGAACAGGTTAGCAGATAGGAGGGCGTGATCAGTAGTCACGTGGATGAAGACATTGTGTTGGTTGAGGGGTTCCAAGGCGATGATCTGCAAAAATATATAATTTCTTGGCAAAAATACTGTAAAAAGTTTCTTAGTAGTAGCACATGTCATCGTAGTAGTGCATGTCATGATTGTAGCAGTACATGTCATCGAATCTATAAACTTTGTCTCGCGAGGACCAACCCTTTTTATACCATTATTTACAATGACATCTAGTGGCTCGCCGCTTGCGTTTCGACCGTACATTAATGACGACTATTGCTCCTACAGCTGCCTTCTATCACCCTCTAAAGTTCTACCCACTTATTCAGATTCACCCTGTATAAAATTCCATTTCTTAGCTGAAAAGGGTGTAATGGTTCCACTTTTCTTTCAGAGTACTGTCCTCGACTGAGAGATGATAAATGTCCAGTGAATTACAAAAAGAACGATTGCTGTGTCCAAAACGACTGTGCTGAATGGTCCATTTGCTGTAAACTGCCGTGTGGCAACGTGTGCAAGCATCCCAGTGACACCCCAACCAATGGAATCGCTCTAAAGGACGGAGAAGAATGTGAGCTGGGTACTGTGTATCCTCCAACGGGATTTGAATGGTTATTTGGGAAAAAGGGGTGAAAATGTAATGGCGTATCAAAAATTGGATTAAAATATCTTTACAGAAGTCAATCTAAGTAGTAACTGATAACCTGTCTGACTGAATGATATTATTTTATCTGAAAACTTTATTGTTTGGTTTAAGATGACTCAATCTCTGCAGCTTTTGTATTAAAACTATGCTAATTGAAAATTATATCTCACCTATTACATCATTGAATAATCATTTGTAACTTTTATTAAGGTATTTTTTGTTTATATTTTGTAATTATTGAAATCGAAACAATATTATTTTTCTTCGCCCAGTTATTCTAAAATTACTAAAATAAAAATGGAAAATGTTGTGACTGTAGCAATGGATGGAATATTCGGTAGTGCATTTTTATGTGTCTGAAACGTCTAGTAAACGTAAAAGCCTCAGTGAAGAAAATAGTTTATTGAGCATTCTTCAACGAACTCATTATTCAAAATTGTCAAATGACTTCTCACTAAAAGTGAAGATCGACGACTGATGTCTTTTGTCTATTTCTGTCTTACAAGCCACTTTACTCGAAGTAATTTCTTTTCACATTAGCTTCTGCAGAGTAGCAAGTTTTACTATGAAAAGAAATCGAAGATAAAGGCGGGACTCTCGAATTCTATGAATCTTGAAAAGGATTCGAGATTCGAAAACACAAATCTTCATGCTTCCTCCATCAACCGAGTCTTCCGAAACCTAAACTAAAAAATCTGGTGCGGACATCACTTGATTTTCTTGTACAGAATATTAAATTTTTGCTGCATTTCATTTAAATTTATTTAATTGAATTTCATTAGAGATATGTTTCTTATTCAATTAATTCAATTATCTTTTCGCGGTAAGACAAAAATGCATAAAACCTCAAAATATCTTCATTAAAAATTGAAAAATATAGAAAAAAATAAAACACCAAATACAGATAAAACAATTGAAAAAAAATTTACAATTAAGCAGACAACAAGGCAGATTTTTCGGTGCACTAAATTAAAAGCTTACTTTTGGTCCCACACGGCAAAAAAACATTGAAGGTGCAGAAATTGACTTAATTCACTATTCCGCTAAGTTTCAAATATAAACACATATGGCTGCTATGGTAAACAAAAATTAGGATCAGCCGCACTTAAAAAAACTTTTAAATTGTTGATAGTTCTACAACCATTGCATGCAGATTAAGTAAAGCATAAAATCCTGAACCAGAAGATACGAATAACATAATTCAATCATTTTGAAAATAAAAAATGCGCAATTTACCAACATATAAAAACAAAAAACTGAGCTCACCGAGCCGAGTCTCAGAGTGGGTATATATACATTAGTGCGGCCGATTGCGACCAAAAAGAGAAGTCCACAACTAAATGTTATAGCAATCCTATACACAAAATTTCAAAGTTCTTAGGATACTCGTTTTGGATTTACGCAAGATACATACATGCATACATACATACGTACGTACAGACGTAAAACAAAATCTCTCCTGAATCCATTTTAAATCAATTTTATAATCCGTTTTGGGGGAAAAGAGTCCTTTATTCTGTTCTTACATATAGATGTCATGCAAAAACATTAAACTGCATTCGATAGCGGTCAAAATGGATATTTTCGTTGAAATATGATACACCGAATTTTTCGTGATTACAATGCTTCTTTTACTAGACGCAAGAAAGTAAAAATTCAAACGTTTTAAAAATTACTTTTATTGGCATTTAATAGAAGCATTTATCAAAAAAAAATATGAATCCTGCAATTTTATTTTACCTAGATCACCAGTAATACATCGTATCTCAAAAATATAAAATTTTTGGTATTTTTATAAACTCTACAAATAAAGTATCTTTTCTTAATTTTGTGGAACGACTTCAGTATCCCACGATTAACATTTATGTATTCTTACTCTTGAAACAGTCTTAGCTCTTGCTTTGATTCAAAAGGATTCGGGGAAAATGTATAAATTTGAGCTGTTACGCAAATCTATTGCTATTATTATTTTTTGCCAAAATTACGCTGAGAAAAGGAACTTCAGAATCAGCAGCTTAATATATGTATTTTTTTATTAAATGTCATTTGTAGTATCTTCTTAAAAACGCATGTATATTTTTAATAACTTCATAACTTCATTCTTAAATTTATTTTTCTTTAAATGAAAACATCAAATTTTGCTCCAATTAAATACATTTAATAGTGCATTTGTTGCCAGTCTAGAAAAACTAAGCTTCGCAACTACAAAGACAACGCCTTCTTTTATTATTGGGAATTAAAGCATGCTTAATCCAATCTGGAATTTATTCGACGAAATAAGTGTTTAAGATTTACTTCGTAATTTTTAATATAGATATTTTCAGTTTTTATGTATTTTTGCCTTGTCGCAAAGGAAGAACTGAATTAATTGAACGAGAAATACTGAAACATCTGTGAAAAACTCTTTCTTTCTGTGTTTAATTTCTTTTATACATCGTTTTAAATTTATGGTATTTGAATAGAATATGTGACAACGATTAGATAATTTTTCAGATGATATACATAATTTTTGTGCATTCTGAGTTATAAAATGAATAAGATGTAGCGCTGTTAAGTGAAGCTATCGCCAGAGTGTCGCTATGGTAAACAAATATTGTGAATTTTAAAGAGTGTATTTATTTTATTGTGGTTTATGCGTTATCGGCGAAGTAGATTTAATTCAATCCAATAAGTTTAAAAGAAATGAAATATGAGTATAATTTAATATTCCGTACAAGGAAGTCATGTGGGGCACACATCAGATTTTTTTATTCTTATTCTTGTTCGAAACATTGCAAAAATTAGAATTTTCAACATTCGAGAAATTTGTAGGATTCAGACTTGATTGGACTAGAATATTTGATTTAGGGAAAGCAATCGAGTGCTATATGCCCTAAAAAGAGATATGCCTTCGTGGCGGCGAAGAGATACTTAAATCTAAGTATTTCTTAGCTTCTAGGCTACGCAGATAAATTTAAACGCGAAAGTTGGCTCTTAAGCTTATACTGGCAGCATATTTAAAGTATCCCCATGCCGTACAGACATATACACTTACAAGCATGCATACTTCTCCGAGATTCGAAGGTGGACCCTTTCGTACAGCAGTCAGAGATGCTAACCGCAATCCCGGTTGGGGCTCGTAGAAATAGTAAGAACGTGTTGTGAAGACCCTAATTTGTGCTTATTCACTGAAAACGTACAATTGAATTTTTGAACTAAATACATTAGACGGGTTAGTTGGGCTTTTGGTAAAAATCTACCTTCATTTGAAGAATAACATAATTTCCGAGTGACCAGTACTTTTCCTTCCTGTAAATATTTCTTTTACCATTACGCGAGGCATTCGAAGACTGAATAAAAGTAATAAGCCAAAAGTGGAACGCAGATCTTCGCAGGAACTTGACGCAATTATGGAGAAGCAAGAATAAAAGAACAGTTATGAGATACTGACTGATATAGAATAAATATTAAAGAAATGCGTGAAGTCCATAGTCCACTGCTTTTTGAAGACCTTCGTT
>KK119095.1:474673-488137 GCA_000611955.2 Stegodyphus mimosarum
TTGCTGGTCGAATAAAAAAAATCTTGTTTACTTTTCTATTGCTTGATCGTTATTACTCGCTCGAAAAATAAAATAATCTTGTTTACTTTTCTATTGCTTGATCGTTATTACTTGCTCGAAAAATAAAATAATCTTGTTTACTTTTCTATTGCTTGATCGTTATTACTTGCTTGAAAACTAAAATAATCTAAAAGTAAAATAACCATTAAAATGCTGCAATAGTAATTCGCAGAAATAGACTTATTTGCCGGTTTCGTTTGTTACTTCGGTTAATTAGCACAGATAGTTTGAAATCAATGAAATTATTATATTCAAAAGTCATATCAAGAAACTGAATTTCTTGTTTATAAAGACAAATGCCATTACAGGATTTCTGATTCAATGGATAAATTTATTTCAAAAACGAAACTAAGAGAGCAATTAGTTGCAAGCGAATCGCATTCACTGATTAAAGAGCTATAAAAAATTGAGTAAAGAGCCGCCTTTGACTAACACATGGCAATTTAACTATGCCTGATCTATCATGTATCCAAGTTTGCATTTTTGCTTAAATTATGAGTACTATCAGTGAAAGGTTATTCTCATTTTATTTTACTTTGGTATTCAGTTGAACATTTTGCTGCGTTTGTAATAGCATCTTTTTTCCCAAGACTTTTTTTTCTTTGCATTACTTTGCAACCATATTTGAACTCTAAAATGTTCATCTGAATTAGTCAATAAACTTAAGAAATTTTTTTCACAGAATTCATTCACTATCTTTTATAATGCTAAATAATGATACACCTCTCGTTGAAATCCATATATTATTATTTATTATGAATCGAAAAATTTCGAGAATTGAAGATAAGATAGCTACAAAAGATTAAAGATTAGATAGCTTTTTGAGTTCTAGAAAAGAAGATAAATTATGAATTTTATCCTGCAAGGCTAGGCATTCGATATGTTTTGCATACGTTATTTAAGGTTATGAAAAATGGCACAAAATACTAGCGACTTCATTGTGTTCTCTAAATATTGCAAAATTTTTTCACAAAATCCACTCACTATTTCTAAACTAAATGCTGTTTGAGGTTAAAGTTTGCATACCTTTAAAATGCAAGCAAGATTTTGTCGCAAAAGTTTGAATATGTTAACAACTAAACTTAGAGGGAAAAGATAGTTTCTAACAAAAACAATATTATTTATTAAGGGCAGAGAGTATTGAATTTCATGTGGAAAAACGGGATCTGGATTCAAATTCCTAACCTGAGGCTTTAAATTTGTTAATACTGTCCAACTAACTACACTCATGTCCATAAATTAAGGATAATTCGGAGTCAGGCGGAAATCGAACTCTAAAATAAATATATCACCTGTAAAATCACTACACACATCTTCAAAAATCATATGCAAATTTCAGGAAGTAACCAGATGACACCGATGGTACGTCACAATGACGAGAGTGTAAGAAAGTGACAAGCAAAGAAGTAAAATTGTTCGCAGGCGCTTTATAAGCATTTCAGTGCAATAACCGAATAGTTATGACACAAAGGACGCATTTGGATGATTTTTTACGTGGTAGAATTATCGGCCGTCTGGAATGTGGGCGTACCCAACTGAAAGTATCAGACGAACTTGGAATTGTCCAAAGTGTCATCTCCAGTCTTTGGTAACAATTCCAAGATGATGGTAATGTGAGTAGACGTTACAGCACAGGTCGCCTCAGAGTTACAACGCCGAATGAGGACCGGTATTTGGCGGTTACTGCCAAAAGAAACAGGTGGAGCACAGCCTCAGACTTGTCTCGTCAGTTCTCTTCAGCCACTGGTACGACAATTTCAAGGCAGACCATGTACAGACGCTTAGGGCAGATTGCTCTATATGCTCGTACACCTGTCAAATGCGTTCCACTTACTGCAACTCACTGTCGCCTGCAGTTAGCCTGGAGTAGAGAGCATGCATTGTGGACATTGTGTTTTTAAAGCGGCATATTTGCAACTCGGTTATTGAATAATTGCTTATGTGATTAATATCCATAAATTATCAAATCTGGCTCACATAATTCGTAATCTTTAAAATTCCTATAACAGTTTTTATATGAAATGGAATTTTCTTCGTTATTTATAGATAGCAAAAATATTTTTCGTTTGAAAAGTTAAACTGTAGTCTGAAAAATAATATTGTATGGGTCTTTTATTCAATAAGTAATAATCCTTTGAGCTTGAGCTTGAATTTCCCTGATAATTTTATGTGTAACAGAAATTGATAAGAATGCTGGTATGTTTTATAAATCCAAAATTTAGATAAGAATTGAAACAATTCTGTGTAGCATTTTTGCCTGCGAATTCCCAATTGCGACCACCAAGTGTGAGCATGTTCTGTTCTGTTTAGTTAAAATAATAAGGTTGTATTAACCTTCGTAGACAGTCATCTTTTTTTGCAAGGCGTAAGGAGAATTCGCTGTCTCCTGTATAGTAAGGTCTACATTTTATGCTCAAGAAAAGAACACGAATCTACAAGCATATCTTCAGAAATTCCGATAGACAGTCTCGCGTGCTGGAGACAAAAGTGTTTTTTTTTCCTTACACTGTTGCCACTGTTCGCTTTGAAGTAAGTTTATTTGAGCTTATAAAAATTCGTTCAAATTTTACAAAGTATGAAATAGATAATAAAAAAATATTCGGGCTTCCAGGTCCCCGTATTCGGGTGGAGGATTACTTTATTCAAAATTAGATGGCTCTAGACACTGTCGTTTTTTCACAATGCCAGAAATATACATACATTCAAGCAAATTCTTCATTATTTAATTTCTTTAAATATAATACAGAGCGATAAAATTTGCTGACAGTAATATAAAACGTGATACGCCGTTTATAGTGAACCGACACAAAATGCTGTTTCTAAATAAATAGCTCCTGGGCTAATAATTTACTATAGAAATGAAATGGAGGTTCTCATTTCAGGAAATGGGATAATTGTGCTTGCAATACATGATTTGTTACATAACTGATGGATCATATCTGAAGCTGGAAACTTTATCTTGAAAGATAAATTATAATAAAAATACTGATGTGTACACTACACGACTTCTTTGTACGGAATATTAAATTATACGCATTTTAGTGCATTTAATTTAAACTGATTTTCTCCAGTTTCATTAGAGAAATATTTCTCATTCAATTAATTCAGTTCTCAGTTAGCGGCAAGGGAAAAATACATAAAAACTCAAAATATTTTCATTAAAAATTGAAGGGTATAGAAAAACATAAATCACCAAATACAGTTAAAACTATTCAAAATTTTTTACAATTAAAATTACAAGCAATTCGCCCAGTAGGCAAGAAGGCAGATTTTTCGGTGCACAAAACTAAAAGTTTCCTTTTGATCCTACTCGGGAAAAAGACACTGAAGATGCAAAAAGAATTAATTCACTATTCTGCTAAGTTTCAAATGTAAACAAATGTGGCTGCTATGGAAAAAAATTAAGCTTAGCCGCACTTAAACAACTTTTATATTGTTGATAATTCTACAAATATTGCGTGCAGATTAACTAAAGCCATAAAAACCTTAACCGGAAGATAAGAACTGCATAATTCAGCCAATTTTAAGGCAAAAAATGCACAATTTACCAATATGTTAGAATAAAAAACCGAGCTCAATGAGCCGAGTAACAGAGTGGGTATATATTTTCTGCTTTATATAAATTTTTAATGTAATGAAATTCTTTTTTTTTTTCCTGTTTTTGGTCTCACATGAACCAGAAGAACGAAACACGTTTTCGAAGCAAATTAATCAACTTTTGTGAAGCTTTAATTCATTTTCCCTTGATGAGTTCTGAATTGGAGTTTCAGTAAAAGGAATTTAATTTTTATTATCTTGTATATTTTTTTCCTTTTGCATTTTTAGTTTTCGTGTACTACAACGATTCTTTTATAATTTTGAATTGTTTAGATATTGTGTTAAATCCCTTATACAAGGATGCAATTATTAATATTGTTGAGGAATTGCCTTGCTTTGACTCCAGTTTACTTTTAACTTTAGATGCTTGAAGTTTATTTTACGTCAATCCTGTTGCTATAGCACATAAAAGATTTGTTTTTAATTTTTGCTTCTTATTAAGTTTTTTTATATGGTTAATTTTTGCTTACTAGTTTGATTTTTAAATTTTTTACTACAGTTTTTAACTTTAATTTTATGGATTATTTCTTTTAATCTTACTTATGATTTTTTAAAATTTGTTCTATTATTTCTTTTCTTACTTATGATTTTTTAAAATTTGTTCTTGAATCTACTTCTGTTTTTGCTTTTGTATTTGAAATGAAAAGAGAGTGTAGGGGATATGTCTTTTAAAGTAAGCATCTCGTTCAGATTAATTATGTTGTTAGCGAAAAATTTTAATCTTAAAGATTATTTGCTTTTTAATAGGATTCTTTTGGTTTAGTAACTAATATCTTTATTTTGATTGAATATCAATTAATGTTTTGAATCTAGCAAATAATTTGATGCTTACTTAGAAGTAAGATGAAACACTCTCTCTTATTTTAGTTACTGTTAATTAATGGCAGATTGGTTTATCCTCTTGATAAGTTGATTAATCTGCTATCAATAACAATAACTGGTTTTTCAGTACTTAAAAAGTTTACTTTTGATTTTGGCATTTTTTCGTTTTAGTTTTTCCTTAACTGTGTTTAAAGCTAGGAGGACTGAAAATTCTATAAATATTTTTAGTCCAAAGGGATTTAGTCCCGAAGGACTATTACTTTCGTTTGGGCGTTTTGCGTCGAATCGCAAATGCGTCGTATCACTTTTCAATTTACTTCTTATTTTTATCGGCTATTTGAAATTGTATTGGGTTGGCTATTGGAATTGTATTGTTTTGGTTGTTGGAATTGTATTGGGTTGCCTGTTGGAATTGCATTGGGTTTGTATTGAGTTTAGTTTTGTGTTTTGTTCGGCGAATTATTATATCATTAATGAAAATTCATAGTTCTTCGGGAGTCAAATCCCCTTGGACGTAATCTAAAATCTGAATGCTTTTAGATTTTTTTTTTTTTTAAATTCTGAAAAATACCTTTTCAATGTTTTTAAATTGAATTGTCCGTTGCTTGGAGAAATTTTCTTTTTATAATATATATATATTTATATTCTTTTGGTGCGGCCGATTGCAAATAAAAAGGGCCGATTGCACATCTACATGTTATAGCAGTTCTATATACAAAATTTCAACCCTCTGAGACTGCTCGTTTTTGAGTTATGGGAGATACATACGTATGTACGCCACAAAAAAATCTCTTCTGAATACATTTTAAATCAGTTTTATAATTCGTTTATGGGAAAAGAATCCTTTCTTTTGTCCTGACGTACAGATGTCACGCAAAAACATCGTTAAATTGCATTCCATAGCGGTCAAAATGGATATTTTCGTTGAAATATGGTACTCGGAATTTTTCGTGATTACAATACTTCCTCTACTTCGTGTAAGGAAGTAAAAAGGATTATGTCTTTCACTCGTTTGAGTGTTGTGTACCTCAAATTAAATAATAAAAAAAGAAAGTAAACATGCACACTAAGCATAATAACTTTTTATATTACTTCCTTTAATTTTGGCTACAACCACAGAAAGATATTTCTTGTATTAACCGTACCTACATTAGTAAAATTATTTTGTGTATGGTGATGTTTTACATTCAACATTTTATTTAGATTTTTCTCCAAATAACCATTCGAATCCAGTTTTGGGATACACATTTCCAATCTTGCATTTATCTCCAGGTTTAAGAGCCTCTCCTTTTGTTGGGGAATCCGAAGGATTTTTACACACATATCCGCACCGCCCTTTGCAGCACATTGCATATGATGGGCAATCGTCTTGGGAACAACAGTCGTTTATTCTATAAGACAGAGAACACTCACCTTTGACTTCAGGACAGTATCCTGAAAATAAAAAAATAAATACGTATGTAAGTAATACAATCTGAAAGCTTTCAGAGTTTATGTTACTCCCAAAGGGGCGTTATTTTAACATTTTAACATTTTGTGTGTTAACTTTATTTATTAAATATCATGTTCCTCACCCTTAAACCATAAAATTCAATTCAACAGCAATATCGCAAAATATTTAAAAGAGCATATCTTTAGAATTTTCGATACACAGTCTCGCGCGCTGGACATAATTTTTTTTATTATTATTTTCATTTTTTATTTTATTTATTTATTTATTTATTGTACAGTGTTGCCATTGCTCCCTATGAAATCGTCGAGTTTCTTAATCAAAAACTCATAAATACTTAACAAAATACGAAATAGGTAATGAAACAAATTCCAGATTAGTTCTTGCAGTTGCCCATATTCGGTGGAGGACATTATTCAAAATTTGATGACTCTAGTACTCTAGGTACCGTTGTTTTATCACAATGCCCCAAACATACATGGATTTACGTACATTCTTCATTACTTAATTTCTTTAAATGTAACACAAGGCGATAATATTTGGTGGCAACAATTTGAAAAGTGAAAGGGATATTTAAAATTTTCGACGCAAAATGCCAAAACGAAATTAATAGCCCTTCTGGGCTAACGCCCTTTGGGCTAAAAAGAAAAATCTGAAAGTGTTCAGATTATTTGTTTGTTATATTAATGCTCTAACATGCTCCCGTAAGCCTTATCTGTTGAACAGATTAAGTGAAATTAGGCTGTACGGATACGGTTAGGAATATGAGGGTTATCAGTTTAAAAGAAGTAATGCCTTCGTGAAGAATTTCGAAGGGCAACTGAGTTGTATTTATGTTACACAGCTTACATGCAGGTTCGCCTGTGGTTGATCTCGGTTCGAACTACCAGCATTTAGCGGTTTAAACCACTCAGCTATTAGTAGGCGTTTCTCGAATACAGAAAATAGGTTAACAGCATCAATAAAAACAATAACAATAGTAGCAGAGAAAACAACTATTTAAGTGAACTACAACCTTTTAATATGGAAATAATTTGATCATTTAAAATAAAATATTAAAAGGTTAAAATAATACGGTGGTTAAAATATGAAATCTAAAATTACAAAATTTAAATTTATGAGAAGAAATAAAGCTGGACTGATATACATGGAATGGAATGAACATAAGTATGATCAATAATTGTTTCAAAGATGCAAGAAATTTCCTAGTAGCGACGAAGGCCTTCCAAATTTTCAATTTCTTTGAATATACAGGGTGTTTCTAAATGAATGGTGCAGTTTTAAAAATTAATAATAAATCGACATATTATATTATATGACAAACATTACGGCATAAGCAGCAGCAACTGTTCAAGGTTTTGGTGCATTAATCACAACCCTTCAATATGTGCACCCTTGGTGCCACGGCACTCATCAACACGGTAATTATTCCCATACTCGGTGTAGCATGTCCACCGTGACGGTCTTCAGCTAATGCTTTATCCACATTCCTCAAGGCACGCAGCACTGGCGATACTTAAACTCGGTTTTTAACAAACCCCCAAAGAAAGAAATCACATAGTGTTAAATCCGGCGAACGGGTGGCTAGAGGAGAAAGCCAAAATTTGATGCTATTGCAGCACGTCCAATCCAGCGTTGGCGAAGAACACTATTAAAAAGCTCTCGTACATTCCTGTGAAAATAGGGTGGAACACCGTCCATTCGCAAAATATAATCATCATAGTTGGTGTTCAGCTCGGTAACAACGCTGCGGCTGCGCAGTAAGCATGACAAGCAAACAGAGGTAGCACACAAGAAACTTGGATAGTTGCCAATGTTTACGGTGTTGGTTTTACACGGGTAAGGTAATGCATCGATTTATTATTAGCTTTTAAAACCGCACAATTCACTTAGGAACACCCTGCATACATACCGGGAATTTCTTTCATTATTTGACATTTGATTGATATAAAATTTTAAAATTTTGATATTTCTTCGCATTTTGTTGGATTTTATTTAAATATATGAAAGAGATGAAACGCGAACATTTTTTTCTAATTGTTGATGATTTAGTGGAAAGCGAACAATTCTCCCTGAAAAGTCAGCCTTTTTACAACGAATCAGCAATAATTAATTTTATTTATAATTTTATTATTATTATTATTGATTCAAATACATTTATTACATTTTATTAAGTTTTAATTTCCATAATTTGATCACAATTTCATAAGGAATTAATTTTTATGAAGTTTCCTAATCCATTTTTAAGTTTTAATTTACATAATTTAATCAAAATTTCACAAGCAATTATCTTTTAATAAGTTTACTAAGTTCTTAAGTTTCTTAAGAACTCTTCTTAAGATTAACTCTTCTTAAGAACTCTTCTTAAGACTTCTTAAGATTCCTTAAGTTTCATTTTTCATAATTTAGTCACAATTTTATACAGAATTAACTTTTATTAAGTTTTCTAATCTAATAATCATTGCTTTTTCCAGAGAGATAATCAACATTAATAATTAAATTTACCTTTATATATATATACGTTTTTAAAGATTAAAAAAAGGAGCAAAATTCTAAAAGCAATCGCCTAAAAGTAAAGACAATTTTTTCTCAATACCAACATTTAGTTTTTTTTCCCCCGATCACTTTCACTATTTTAGTAATTGATTATTTGTTCAAAGTATTTTTACACTCTGGAACTAAAGTATCAAATTTATTTTTTAGGCGATTGCTTTTAGAATTTTGCTCCTTTTCTAATCTTTATATATATTTACTGTTACATGTTCCTAGAAGAACAGACCCAGGACTACTTAACAGTAAAGAATTAGTTTCTAACTTAATATTGTAGGTAAGTAGTAAAAATTGTCAAAAATAGTGAAATTTAGTGATACAACTGTGTTTGGCTACTTTACAAATTTTCAAAATGCTGTATAGAGAATGTGGCAAGTCGCTAAGCGGTTCGGTTCACGCAACAAAAATATCAAATTATAAATGATAAGATATGAGGCAAAAGATACATATTTTGGCTCTCAATATATAGCAAATTAAAATATAAATTAAAATAGAACTAATGGAAATATAATGATTGAAAAATAAGTTATAATGTGAAAATTATGCAAATTATTTTACTGTGGCAAGCTGTTTCATACTGTAGCCATTTTAGCGCGACTCGAACGGTATAGAATTTATGTGATAATAAATGTATTGACCTGTGGATTGAATTCACAGCGCAAATGGTGCGCAGTAAAAAAAGATCAAAACAGTTTTAAAGCGGCCGTACTTAACCAACTGGAAACGATTTGGAAGTTTTATAACTAGAGTTGTTTTGAGAAACAAAAATTCAACAGGATTTTCGAATTGATCTGGGTTCATGAGCTCATAGCACGTTCATGAAGTAAGGTGACTTTTTTTTTTGTTGTTGTTTTTAACTTTAATTTAACTCCTCGTATTCCGCAAAGTATACCACCAAGCTTGCACAAGTAAATTATTGTACTAATAAAATAAATAAATAAATGTACAATAGCACTGCAAATGGGAACCAACTATTAAAGAAAAGGAAAAAAAGAAAAAGAAAAATGTCCCGATGCTTTCAGATTTTATATTACACCCAAAGGGGCGTTTTTGCATTTAGACACATATACATCTTTCGTGAACATTTAGGTTAAAAATATTTAAAAGCAGCATATCCTTAGAATTTCCTAAAGACAGTCTCACGCGCTGGAGATAAAAAGACTTTTTCCGTACAGTGTTGACATTGCTCACTTTGAAATCGTTGAGTTTGTTAATCAAAAATTCGTTAAAGGTTTACAAATTTATGAAATAGACGATAAAAAAATTCCAAATTCGAGCTTTCAGGTGCCCATATTCGGGTGAAGGACTACATTATTCAAAATTTGATGGCTTTAGCTACCGTTGTTTTTTCACATTACGAGAAACATACATATATTTGTGTAGAATCTTCATTAGTTATTTTCTTTAAATATAATACAGGACGATAATTTTTGATGGCAACAGTTTGAAAAGTAAACGGACTTTGATAGTGAACCGACGCAAAATTCTGTTTCGAGACTAATAGCTCTTCTGTATTAATAAGTAATAAAATAAAGAGAAAGTCAGAAATAAGGCAATAAGAAGAAGTAGGCGATTATAACTGATTTTTAATAACAAGGTGTGATTTGTAGATAATGATACTCTGAAATAATCTCTTGAAAGTTGCTCAAGTATTGCAATATCGGAAAATTTCAGCAACAAAATATTTCCGGTTTCGAAATGAAAATTGTCAAGAAGTTGAATTAGACGTAGAATTTTAAAAGGAATATTAAGAAGGTGGAAGCTTTTTTAAAGGGTGTGTAACTCTTTCAATCACATCTTGATTTTTGAAAGAAGCCACAAGCGGAGTTAAATTTAGAATATTTTTAAAATGCACTTTCGATAGCCGTATTTTCAGTTCCTGTCTACCCATTTTCCCGATTAAGAAAAAACAACATAAATATTATCTGCACGAAACCCTCATTTCTGTGCATTAAGTTTGAAGTGACATGATGCTGGAAATGCAACAAACGAAGGAGATAATAATTTACCACATATAATTGGGGGTAACAGTATACAAATGTGCCATTCACTTTACAGATCATACAATGATATCAATTTACTATTTTGAACCTGAATAATCAAGCGCATAATTTAAATGAATTTGCGTATTAAAGTTGGACTGATCTGTATTAAATATTTGATCATCGGGTAGTTCTAAGACTTAAAATATATGTATATCAATATTAAAGTATATATTATTAAAACATCAGCATCATTCACAAAAGTAAGTGTATTTTATTAAATATAGATATTTTCAGTGATAACGGCATGGAGTATTTATTACTGTTTTCATGTTCGTTATGTTAGAACTAGGGGCGAAACTGAGCAAAGTCGAACTGTCATCTGTATGGTGCCCAAAGCTCTTGCCAACGACAGGCGACAACCTTGCCACAATGAATTTTGTGAGTTTGCTCTGATTTCAGACAAGCGAGATTAGTCGCAACAAAAGCAATAAGAAATATACTGAAATCATTAAATCTGGGGAAAAAAGATAAAACATATAAGCACATAAAATGGGAATTTTTTTCTTCCTTATCTGTACAAAAGAGAAAGGACGGCTTAGTGAAAATGCGAAAGAGAAAATGAAGATTTAATCTCCGGATATGGAGTTCCTTCCATAAAAATTATTTTCCTATGGTCTCCTTTTTATCTTTTCATTCCTTTTTAACGCCACTAGTCTCAGCTTGAGATTCATTAAGCCACCTCTCAACATTTTTGCAATATGATTCCTTATTACCTGCGTTTTAAGATATTTCTTAGTCATTGTCAGGCATGGCACTGACATTGAAAATACATTGTCTTTCACAATACATTAGCACAATACACTGTCCTGTAGCACAATCAGGCACAATACATTGTCCTGTAGCTTGCTGCTGCTTTATAAAAATGATATCATTGCATAACAGCATTGCAGCTTACCCTATGTAAGATATTTTCTCCCTCTTTTCTGCATGCCTTCATGGTGTAACTGTAGCACACTCGGTGCATATTCGAGAGGTCCAGGGTCGAGTCCCGGGGAGGACATTGTCGATTTCTTCTACTTCATTGTTTCGAAAAATTCTAAAAATGATTCTACAGTGGCACCCGAACTAAAAGGTGATGGATGATGAATCTTCACCACCAGAATTCGTCGACTGTGTCCCTTAATCCCCATTCGCCCTTTAAAGGAGGAATGTATAAGGTTACCAGTATCGGGCGAAGCCTAGTCCAATTAACCGTCTCAAAGATTATGGTGTAACGGTAGCACACTCGGCGTGTATTCGAGAAGTCCAGGTTCGAGACACGGCGAGGGCATTGCACATTTTTATCTCCTGGTGAAAAAAAAACTTAATGCCTCTACCCCTATTTTGCAGAAATTTCGAGGATTAAATAACTAATATATTTTTTATGCTTTTCCCTCCTCTCAAGAGATTTCATCTGCAACCTTTTTCGGTCTGCTTTTGAAGATGTTCCATTTATCTGTTATTGAGTTCATTTTTATGGTCCTATACTCCTTCCTCCCTGTCTTCAGTGTTGATTTCTAATTCCATGCTTTGCGCAAAGATATAACTGCTAAGTATTGAATAACAAAAAAATCTCCTGAGTATCAAAATCCCGAGAGACTTTGTCTGCAACGCTAACTATAATTTTCTCTAGGCTGTATTCATTTTTTCTTACGTTTGTGGGGTTTTACTTATTTAATTCCAAAGTTCTGTCTTAGAACCCCAAGAAAACTAGCAAGCGAATAATCGCTTAAGTGTGTGAAAAAACACGTAAGTCTTAAGAATTACCTACCTTTTATTTTTCAGAATATTTAAAGTCAATTCCTACTTCGAACTTAACACAAAGCTTCCACTTGGTCTTAAACTTAAATAGCTATGAAATTAAACTAAACTAAACTAACTTAACTAAGCTATCTGAAAGGTATAGCCGAAGCTATCAGAAATCTAAGTAGTTCGCCCCTAAATATTAATTTAATCGGCGAAGCCAAGCAAGGCCTAAAGTATGGCCGAGCGTCAGAGAGAACGCAGCCAGAAGGCAAACGCGCGATAGTCAAGAAATCAGACTCTCTCTGTAGAAGTCGCTGAAGTATCGACTTAAATAGTACTCTTGCTCATTTGCATTAACTGCGTTTCTGAAATTACATTCTGGCAGGAAATTGTAAGTTGAAATTAGAGTAGATAGGAAAGAATCGTAACTTAAAATAACTGCTAATAAACATAGGATAACCCTTACATCTTTATGCAGGAATCTGGTATGTTCGTGAAGAAAAGCTGCTTTAACTAAGAAAGATTTAGTAAATACATTTTCCCCAATGCTTTTGTTTTATTAAGAGCTAAAATATTTATTACATCTGTTTAAATACCAATAAGGTATTCAGATGTCAGTCATCGATGCATACGTACCATCGGGTTAATTCTCCTTTCAGATAAAAGCTAGTTATAGTTAAATAAATTATCTATTGATTAGGTATTATTAGTACTCTTAGTTTTGGATACCCCCGGCATGTCCAATGCAATACTTTATATAACACACCATACTTACTCTCAGAGGCCGCAGCAGCAATGCAGACGACCACTAGTATTATTACTTGAGCCTTCAGTTCCATTGTTAGGTGGTACTGTGGAAGGAATTCATGGGTTAGTGACAGAGGAAAGCAAAATCCTTCAAATGTGAAATACATTTCAAAAATAATATACGATAAAATAAATGATCTTAGAAAGTACTATCGGGAATATTTTAAAAATATCACGGTATATTTTGATCAGTACTGTTAGAAAAATGTATCAGAAGCAATATCAAAATTAAAACAGGAGCTTCTTACACAAGTTTATTCTTAAATATCTCGACAAAATGTAAAAGCGGACAATGGGGACCAAAGAAGCAGATTTTTGTAACGAAAAACGTAAGTCCGTAAATGGTGTATATAAGTGCGAGCACATATAGAAGGGATGCACACTGCAAAATATATATATATATATATA
>KK119095.1:488201-540462 GCA_000611955.2 Stegodyphus mimosarum
ATTGCTAATCTGTAGTTTATATTGTATTTAGGAATCATTATTTTGAATTATTGCACATGCAATAGGGAATTTGGATTGATTTTTAAATTTTTATAACTTCCTCCATGTTCTAGTCTTGCGTTATTTATGATTATACTCATCCTTCTTCAAAAGAAAACGGAAATGTCTCTTCTTAAGTAATTATCATGAGCATGGTAATAGTCTGATAATTTATGAAAATTATAAATGGTATTGTACACCCCCCCAGTTCTAAGTCAAATATTACATATCGCAATTATTATGCTAGATATATGAAAATCTGATATACGTAGATGTGTAAATGCAACATTAGTCAATTGAAACAAAAAGGTACTTTTTTATTATCTGTTTCCCAGTTTTAAGATTTAGCAGAACTTCTCTGTTTAAGGTGTATTTTTGCGTACATACTGCGGAGTAGCAGAGTTATTTTCGTTCTTACCTCCATAGCATACACGCGACAATTAACAACTCTGAATGTGCATATCATACACGTGTTTTAGTACATGTGGATTTGCAAGTTTCATTTAAATAAACAGTATCTACCAATTATAAAAACATAAATATAAGCCATATAGATTGCTATTTGCTCGTATAAAATGACTTTAATCTTTAAAAAGTGCTTCTTTTTTATTATTTATGAACAGAATAAATCTTTTAAGACGTAAGGATAGCCAAACAATCATTTCTTGAAGATTCATAAAGTCGCCAATGCGTTGGGGACCTTTCGTATGCTTGCGAATAATCAATAAATGTTAATAAAAGTATTACAATAATCTGAACTTTTTCTGTAGCTGAAATTTCGCCTAAAATTATGTTATTTTTTAACATACATATATACTACAATGAAATAAGATCACTCATATGTTACGGACAGTTGAAATTTTCTTATTCAGCACTTGCGAAATTATTAGTGTTGTCTACTTTTTCCATGTTTAGGTAATTTAAAGATGTAACATAAATGTGGGTCTTAAAAATTACTCATGATGTTACTGATGCTCAAATTGAAACAAAATAACTATTACGATGATTGCCATTGTAAGTTTTGCTACTTCATAGTTATTACAAACTTTCTAGCTGGCTGAAATCAGGTTTTATTGCACAACGCACGGTGTATTGTTGTTACTATATCTATTGTTCTTACTGTTAAACTAAAACTAAGAAATATTAACCACAAATATTTCGTTTTTTAATACGTGGTAACAGCTTTCCGTTTACATTTGTACTGATGACATCTAACCCTTTGTGGCGCAGAATCAACCTTTGAAACCACCTGTTAAGGAGTTTTTTCTCAGTTGCGCAGTGGGTTTTTCGTTGGTTTACTGAAATAATGTGCTTTTAACATTCAAAAGAAACACCACAACACAGCCTTTGCTTTGTATTGATTTATATGTGGATAAACAGTGAACAAACGAATATAAAAAATTTCAATTTTTCTCGCTAACTCCATAAAAAATGCCCATAGTTACCCAGGTTTAACTTATGAATTTTTTATTTACATACTCTTTTATTTGTAAAAACACAAATATCGAGAGAAATCAGTAATAAATTTTGCATTTTTTTAATAATTCAATATGTGGTTTTCTACCGAACCACCGCCCTCTTAGAGCTAAAACCGTTCATATGTATCTTTTTATAGCTAGTACTGAGAAAGTTGGCAAATTTTCTATTTGTTGTTGAGAGAAAAAACTAGAAAAACTATTAGAAAAATCTGCGCGTAGTGCTGCAAAGTTTTATACCATCTAACATGGAAAATAAAGCATTTGAGAGAATTACTTAAGGATTGTAAGAACCATGATCCCCTACCTATTTTCATTTTTATAAATTTGCAAATTTTATAATATACATTTGGAACAGAAAAAGCAAAAAGGTTGGAAATACAAAAACAGTGAAAACCTAAGTTAATCTTTTTTTATTTAAAGCTCCAAACAGAACTTGTCAAGGGAAAAGTGTTCTGAACTTTTAAACAAAGTCAATTAACTGAACAACAAGAACCGGGTTTCATTCCGATCAACTCACTGAGACCTCTATCGTCAATTAGTATAATGGTTATTAATTCTAAAAAAATTTTATACGCAATACTTCAAAAAATCTATATAATTTTGAGGCTCTCATTGAGTTGGCTTCTTTTCCCTACCCCTTTTTGTTGTCCAAACACAAATAGAAACAAACGGTACAAGGAAGAATTTACATGTAATGCTGAAATAAAACATTTATAATCAAGGAAAAAGATTGGACGAATTACAATCGAAAGAAACATCTATAAAATTAGTAAAATAATAGGACAAGAATAAAAATAAAAAAATGATGTACTAATTACAATGATAAGCTCAAATTTCTTATCGAAAAATTTGATTGTCAAATGTAAAGGCTAAGTAAGGGCCAGGTTCGAATGCGTACTTAAAATGAAAATACTTTTTGCTAAAGTAAAAGGAATGGAGAAACAAATTCGACCATTGAGGGGAATTAAGTAAAAAATTGCTACAAATGGAGAGGTTTTGCCATAACAAATATGAATGAAAAAACACATCCTACCTGCAGGTACTTCTTTTCCAAAGTGAAAGCAGTTATGCTATGGGCTGCCTCGCTGTAGGTCAGGGCATACAAACTGCTACGTAATTTGCGACACTGTTACTAAGCCTATGCTCTGGGAAAGGCGGGATCCAGTATTTTTTTTGGGGGGGGGTTGTTAAAATATGTTAGACGGAAGCGTCTGTATGACTGAAAGAGGGGGTGCTGGTAGAGTCGGCCATAGTTTCGGAGATGGAAAATGTATTTGTATATTATAAAATTTGCAAATTCATAAAAATGAATGATGGGTAGGGGATCATGGTTCTTACAATCCTTAAGCAATTCTCTCATATATTTTTATAGCTAGGATGTAATGTGGTCTTAGAGCTAAAACGTTCCTATGTATTTTCTGATTGCTAGGGTGTAATAAAAGACTTCAGACTGTTAATCATAAGGAGTATGGTCGCGAAGGAATTGTTTCCCTTCTGTCACCAAAAGAAGACCATCCAGTAGTCCGACTGCAGGAAAAGGAGCAAAGCCCCACGTGCCTTAAGATTTACGCAAGGCAAAATTGCTTCATATACCAGTGAAGAGTACGTCACGAAGATATGCCTTTTGCGGCCCAAGATGGGAGCCAAACAGAACATAAATTACATGCAGTGTTTGTAAAGTACCATCATATAAGAATCAGAAAGGCATCACATGCTTTCAAAAGGTTCATGATTTGTAAAGCTGTGTGAATATGTGAACAATAACATGTATTTTAGATCATTACTACGTACTATTTTTATTGAAAATACGAAGACAGAATGTTATAAATATTACGTTTTTATTATTTACTTAGTATATTTATACATTTAGAATAACATCATATGAAATTTCCTCTTGATATAAGATCAGAATAAATAGCATTATTTGTATTATATTTTAAAATTACTGAATTAATTTCCATAAATTATATTTTTATTAATATTTGACAGCAAAATCTTGACTAATTATACTTATATGCATTACTTTGCTGTAAAAAAAATTGTCTAAAAGATTTGCAGATTTCATGCTCTACATGGACAGTGGTTTCACTCCTAAACCCCCACCACCCCCTTCCAAGGTGTGCGACAATTTGTTTTCCACATATTTCACATTTATAAAGCTCAAAGGTAACAGTTATCAATTAATTTCATTCTGAAAACGTTTCAATGTGCCCATCTAAAGAATTAAAACTGTAAAGTCTAGTTTAGTTTGTTAACCAGTTATTTAATGTTAATTCACTTTCCTATCCTCCTCATTTTCAATTTTCGTGCCAGAATGTAAATTTTTAAATCTCATGATATGCAAATGAGGTAGAAAAGAGATAGCACTTAAAGGAGGGTTTTAGAGGGCAGAATCAAAGCGCATTCTGCCTGCTGAAGACCACATTGCTACTTTCAATTCTCCTGAGAGTAGTATTCTGCGGCGCTGCGTTATTTTCACCATTTGGGATTGCTACGCCAACCTTTAGATCAGAGCCAATTTGCGCGTTTCTTTAATTATGTAGCCGTTAGGCTAACTTAGTATTATAGTTCGACCGTCTCATCCGCGACCGTGAGCGCAAACACGCATGCGCCATTCTGACCGAATTATTCTCAAAATAGGGTGGAAAGATGGGTACTTTTTTCCCCTGCAGCTTATATCTTTCCGGAGAAAAGAAGATTTTCACCTGAGCTTTCCCGTCGCAGCAAATAATAACGCCTCTTTTGGACGAGTCTATGTGTTTGGCAGAATGCCAGCCAGGGTTGCGTTTGAGACGGTCGAACTATACTTAGTTAAGTCGAATTCTTTATCTTTGATTTGAGCCATAATTGCTGGCTATATTTTGTAAGCACAAGTACTGCTTTCTGTTAACTTTTATTTCAGTCAAATAAAATGATTCTTTACACCCTTTTTCTGGCCTATGTGGCACTGACAAGACAAAATGATGATTCACGTCTAATATTTAAGACGTTTCATACATTTTATGCTTCCAAAGACCACGAGGCCATGCAAAATAAAGCCGCTCTAAATATTAATTACTTTTTCTTTTTTTTTATTACCTAGAAAAGCAATTTCTAAGCAATAATATTAAAATATTTAAATTAATTAAATTATAGTATTTTAAATTTAAAAATTATTACTTTTTTTTAATTTCTGAAAGCATTAGAACACATCACCGGTCATTGAAAAGAAAGAAAGACCTTATGGCTTTTCGTCAAGAATCGCCACGTTTACCATCTTTTCCCTGCTTACAGATCACCTGTTTGGCATTTATTTGTACCGTGTCATCCGTCATATCGCCAAATCTCATATGTGTTTGTTTATGTTCGGTCAGCCATTTTGTTCAATGGACTGTAGTATTATAATTTATGGTACTGAAGAGTATCATATAATTAATACAAATCTGCAGATAGCAAAATATAAGAAATAGGAAAAAGAGAGAATATAGTAAAGTGTAGTTGCTAGAAGCAGTTAAAGTATTTTTTACCTGTTAAACTATAGTTGCTAGAAGTAGTTAAAGTATTTTTTCAGCTCTTAAGCTATCATTGGTAGAAGTAGTTAAATTATTTTTTCAGCTGTTAAACTATAGTTGCTAGAAGTAGTTAAAGAATTTTTCAATTGTTAAACTATAATTGATAGAAGTACTTAAAGTATTTTTCAGTTGTTAAACTATAATTTCTAGAAGTAGTTAAAGTGTTTTTGGAGCTGGTAAACTATAGTTGCTAGAAGTAGTTAAAGTATTTTTTCAGCTGTTAAACTATAGTTTCTAGAAATAGTTTAAGTGTTTTGGCAGCTGTTAAACTATAGTTGCTAGAAGTAGTTAAAGTATTTTTTCAGCTGTTAAACTACAGTTGCTAGAAGTAGTTAAAGTATTTTTCAATTGTTAAACTATAGTTGCTAGAAGTACTTAAAGTATTTTTCAGTTGTTAAACTATAATTTCTAGAAGTAGTTAAAGTGTTTTTGCAGCTGTTAAACTATAGTTGCTAGAAGTAGTTAAAGTATTTTTTCAGCTCTTAAGCTATCATTGGTAGAAGTAGTTAAATTATTTTTTCAGCTGTTAAACTATAGTTGCTAGAAGTAGTTAAAGTATTTTTCAATTGTTAAACTATAATTTCTAGAAATAGGTAAAGTGTTTTTGCAGCTGTTAAACTATAGTTGCTAGAAGTAGTTTAAGTATTTTTTCAGCTGTTAAACTATAGTTGTTAGAAGTAGTTAAAGTATTTTTCAGCTGTTAAACTATAGTTGCTATAAGTAGTTAAAGTATTTTTTCAGCTTTTAAACAATAGTTGCTAGAAGTAGTTAAAGTATTTTTTCAGCTGTTTAAACTATAGTTGTTAGAAGTATTTTTGCTGCTGTTAAACTATAGTTGCTAGAAGTAGTTAAAGTATTTTTTCAGCTGTTAAACTATAGTTGATAAAAATAGTTAAAGTGTTTTTCAGCTGTTGAACTATGGTTACTAGAAGTAGTTAAAGTGTTTTTGCAGCTGTTAAACTATAGTTGCTAGAAGTAGTTAAAGTATTTTTCAGCTGTTAAACTGAAATTGCTAGAAGTAGTTAAAGTATTTTTTCAGCTCTTAAACTAGAGGTTTAACCCCTGGAGTCGATAAAATTTTAAAGGGGATCGATAATGATTAACGGGACGACTGGGTTCGTCTGCCAAATATACAAAGGCAACTGACAGGCATAATGAAAAAGGTCATTAATTACAAAAGTTGTTATTAAAAATGTAACAACTAAATAGCTTATATGAGTAAAGCTGTATTGCGTAATAAGGAAGAAACTATATAGTATAAATATAAGGGGAAAATACACGGAAATTATTAATATATTTTAAGAATCAGCTATATTATTTTTCTTTTAAATCTATTATTTCTTATACAAAAAAGGGCAATATAAAAAGTAAAACGCAGGAACACAGGAAAGCAAAAAAAAAAAAAAAAGAAAAAAAAGCGAAGAACGCAAAATTTTGTGGACGTTATATTGTTGTATAGGAGAAGCTTCCAAAATTTAAAAGGCTTTAATGTTCACTTCTAAGACGCTGAAGATTTGAATGAGCTAACATAGTGTTTAGAACTGCCGAACTGCAATTATTTGATCTTGATTATTATGATGCAAGAAGAGCTGGTTGCTTTGAAGGAGGACATTCAAGCAGAAGTCCTTGTTCAAAACATCCGAGTACGTTAAGTTTTGGAATTTAAAAAACTCGTTTGTGAAAATTATCCCAAAATAAAAGCTGTTACCGAACCAATGTTGCTGCATTTTTGTTCTTCTAACATAGCGGGAGCAGGCTATAACCAAATCAATAATTTGCAACAGAAAACAAGAAAGAGGTTGAATACTTTTTAGTGAAGTGACTTAAGAAATTTTATGTCAAACATTAAAAATAATGCATCAAAGCATCAAGCGTAGCCATCACAATGATTAAAATCAAACTTTTGTAAAATTAGAATCTGGAATTTTTTTTTCTGAAAATTTGTTTATATTTGTAAAATTAAAAATAATTATTATGCAAAAAATAATAACATATGAACAGTCATTTGTTCCCAAAACCTTTGCTCGCACTCTTAACCTAATTATTGCATTATTTGTATTATGATTATGCTGTATTCCGTATATTACAGAGAAAAATGTAATGGGGTCGATGAAGAAAACTATTCTTTTAGAAAGAGATTGATGAAAAAGGCTGGAAATCCCTGTTTCAGAGTAAAGGAATTATAAAGGATGAAACTCGAAGAGTTTAACTAATTTTATTTTAATTATTCATTAGTTAAATATAAAATAGAGAAAATCTTTTAAACATTCTCAGAAAATATCTGTATATATACCAGTAAGGTAATGTTATAAAATTCTATGCAAATTGAAATTTTCGCATTAAAGAAATACTTAATTTACAAGTACTACGCAAAATATCTTTTAAGTGGAATTTAAAATAATAAACAAATCTAAAGATTTATTATTATACAAACAAAATCTAAAGATATTTTATCAATCAAACAAACCTAAAGATTAAAGAACAAATCTAAAGATTTATTATTAATAGTTAAAAGATTAAAAAAAACGCATCACCGACATACACAATTAACAAGTCAAAATCCATCAAATTAGAGCATTAAATGGTATATCAAAGTCTTTTTTCATAGATAATAAAATGAAATAATTATTTTAAAAATAAAACTCGAAAGCTTAGAAGCAAAAAGATAAATATGAAAAGTGTAAAACTGTTTAACCTTTTACATTTCAATAATATTTAAGTTTTATGTACTGGCATTAAAGGCAAATCTTTCAGAAAGTACTAATGCAATTTAAATACAAGAAGGGAAACCAGAAAATCAAAAAAACTGTATTTTTCTGACCTGTTACTTATATTCAAAGAGCGATTTCTTCCAGCAAATGTTTCAGAACAATTGCTGAAGTATTTATATGAAAATCGAAACTGTCGCTACATATGTCGCTCCAAAATTCCATCATTTCTGTCAAACCTGTCACAGTAACTCTTCAAAGAGAAGAATACCTTTATTGTTAATGAAATGAATGTCAAAGTAAAAATTTACCGTGGTTTTGAAAAGCACTTCTTTCAGCCAATGTATAGGATATCAGAAATGCTACAGTGATGTAGTAGTTAAGATTGTATGTACATTGTAGAGACATTAGGTATTTTTTGAAAGCATGAAAAATCAAAAATGAGCAATGTCCTCCACCAGACTTGAACCACGGATCTCTCGAATACGCGCCGAGCGTGCTGACCACTACACCACAAAGGCACGGCTAAGAAAGTGGGAGAAATACCTTATAACGCATTAAAAAAGAATTAAAAGAAAAGAAATTTAATCTCAAAACTTTAGATTGCAGTTACGCTTCAAAGGGTTTAAAATTAAAGGTTAATACATTTTAAAAAACATTGAAAAAATTGCAGTTTGATCTTAGAATGTAGATGTCTCTTCAACACATGAAACAGTTTTAAACTGAAGGTCCACTAAGCGAAAGTAAAGTCTCAAACCCTCAAAAATTACAGAATATGATTTAAACTAAGCTATTCAAACTGACAAAATCGAGTTGTAAAATGAAATCTTCTGTGATACTGTTTAACCATAAATTAATACCTCAAGAATATTTGCGTCCTTGTTTGATAACAGGGAAAAGCCTTAATTATTCAAGACGTAGCTATGTATTTATTTCACTGAAACATTTGCGCGCGAGGCCTGTAGCAAAATTTCCCTCAAATGATAATACGTTTTACTTTACCAAGATGATTGGTTTTGGTTTAATTTATTTTGGCAGAGTATACTAGACTTTATTGAGATGATAAACCCGCTTATCGAAAATAATAAACGCCTCTTAAGAGATTTCTTTTAAGGTCCTTAAAAACAGACCTTCAGAGACTAAATGTTACTGCGTGAATAAAATTTTAAAAAATGATCGAAAAACTATTTAAAAATGCTTTAAAACAATGTCTTAGACCTGAAAGCAACAATTAAAAGCTGAAAACAATGTAAAACTGGGAAAGGCAATCAGGAAACGGTTAAAAGGAAACTTTCGCAGAAGTTCTAATCGTAAAAGAGCCACTCAAAATTTATAACATGGTTTGTAGAGTCTATGTCTTTTTTGGAGCATAAACTGTAGACCCAGCTGAAGACGAAGTAGCAAATTCTGAGTATGTCTTTGAATAATAGATACTGCAGAAGAAGGTTTAAATAACCTTTTTTATTTGAAGTAAACGTAACAAGATTCACTCACTTGGTGCTCACAATTCACCACCACTTGTGGCTAAGTAAATTGGAAAGAAAATAAAAATGTAAAATCACAATAATTGCTGTTCAGTTACATTAAATGCCAAAAACATGTTTCACAGAAATCTGAATATAAATGCGATAGATATGGTTCTAATCAAAGCACAGGGGTAGAACTAGCATGTAGGGACCATGTATGAGGGAGTAATTAAGAGATTTTATGGGAATAAGATATGCAATATGAGTTAACTCAAGGAATAGAAGTTACTAAGAGCAGACTGAGGGGAGTTATTTAACTCGTGTATCTCTTCGAGAATGAGGTGTAATATTTGAATTTTATCCAGGATTTGACTGCAGTTCCTAAGCTCAGGGATTTTGCTTTTGTATATTGATATAATTTTACTGAGGTTATAACCAAAGAAATTTTCAGCTTCCTTCATAACTTGTAGGAATTAAAAAATATTAGACTGTGTGGGATGTTGGAGTGTAGGGTTAGGAATCTGAGCTTGACTAGTACTATTGTCAGTCCAGGGACTACTCTGGTGAGGATCGGCAGCAGCAGGTTGACTACTTGTGGTTTTTGAGCTTTAGTTGTTATTGGATTGAAGTGCCTGTGCAAAGCTGATGCCTGGGCGAACAGATGAGGTTTTTGTGTTTTTCTTAAGCTTGGGAAACTTCAAACATCCTCTGTACGAGGCTACATGAGATCCTACGCAGTTCGCGCACTTAGGTGTATCTATGTGAACCTTGTCACAATCGCCAGTTTTGTGGAACCCTGCGCACTTCACATAACGAGGTGCGACGTGGCAGTTTTCGGAGGAATGATGCCATTTCTGGCAACTATGATACTGAGGTACCTGTGTTTTAGAGACATATTTCTCAACAGTAACATCATAGATGCTGTCAAATTTATCACTAGTTGTAATTTGTGCCTGGAATAATGGCATTTCAACTTTGGTTTCATATGTCTGGTTAACTGAACAACCTTGTGTACATTATATCCAAGTTCCAGGAGGGATTTTGAAATAACAGTAATTTTTGAGTCTGATGGCAGGCCTCTTAATAAGACTTTAATTCCTTTTTATATTGGGGGTTAATGTTCTATGTAATGTTCTATGAAATTCTTTAAGAAGTAGCTATTAAATTCTCTATGATCCTCGGAAGTAACAGGCTCAATTTTCAAAAATTCGCCGTTTAGACGGCCAAAGAACTTGTTTTCTGGGAGTTTCTCTGACAAAGACTTCAGGAAGTCATAAAATGAGATACCTTGTTTTGTTTTAACCATGATGGGGGGGATTATTTGATTCTAGTTGTAGCTGCCGTTTAATGACATTATTCTGAGAATTTTCAGTAATGTTTTGGTCTGGGTTAGCATCAACATTCATGGTATTACAGTCATTATTACTATTAGAAACAGAACTAACATCACATAACACATTAAGCATGAACGATATCAACATCTTTGGGTAGATTATCAAACTTATTACTTAGAGGTAATGAGGCGCTAGGTTTACTAACTCTTATATTTTTAACAGTTTTAGCTGGTTTTTGAAAACCTTCTACAATATTGTTATGCATATTAAATACAGTACTCTTTCTCTTATTTTTTGGCATAGGGCTAACTTCAGGTACACTAATTCTAGTAGCCAGTAAAATTGTACACTTCTTCAATTGCAGTAGTGCTTTCCCTGAGGAGCTGAGCACGTATTCTATTTATTCCATTAAAGCATTCACGAGGAGCACTCGTGAATAGCGTTTCGAAGATTTGGATATACGCATCTTGTGTAAAGTCCGCTCAACTAGGAGTTTCTTAACACACTGTCCAAAGCACTTAATAACTTGGTCAACACGAGGCGTATCCAGTAGTTTAAGCTTCGAGGTATCCAGCTGCTTCAGCTGAGCAATAACTTCAGCACTTTCAAGAGTTGAAAAGCCCACATTTACAACAAAGCTGAACACATCATTATTTTCTACAGGATTATCAACCGCAGGAGGCACCTTTTCCGTATCTAGGGGGACAACTTCATCCATAACACCGCACCAAGAGATAGGGTTAGGAGCTCCATTTTCGCAGGGAGTAATTACTGCGGCGTTTAACGGCGAAAATTCACTTCCAGAATTCGATTTATCAGCATTAAGCGAGTTATCGTCCATAATAATCCAAGGGAAGCTTGGACACACTCAGGCACAGTCGAAAAATCCGCTTATGAAAAGCAAAAAGCAAGGGATAGCAATTTCGTCCGACATTGTTAGGCTAACTTTGCGAATCAACTAACTCCTTTCATTGATCCTCAGGCAGGAGTCCTGTCTTTCTTTATATGGCACGCTCCTCTATTCTTCTTGACTTCCTTGGGAAAGTATTTTCTGGAGGCGGTGTTTTTTTCCCGTCGGGACTTGGACTTGTCCTCAGGTGCCTGCGTTGGAATACCATCCGTTTGGCTGCTTGTTTACGAACGTCCATCCTCTGCCGCTTGCCGGAGAACACTCTTGTGTCTTTCGCCAGTAACTATAAAACTGACCTGTAACTATAAAACAAAAAGAGAAAAATCCAACATCTTCTGGCCACTATCTCTTTTCAGTATACATCTAGCTGTCAAGCAGAAGATGACAATCGGAGCAAATTTTCCCTGAATCCGAGAGTTAGCTGAAGAAAGAGTAGCAAATAACAATTCTGTTCCCCCGTCTTTAGTTACATCGTTCCAAAAAGTCTGCAGGTGCTCTTTTCCATGGGAAGACACTAGTGTTGTTACGAAAAATTTATCCGCTGTCATATAAATTCATTGTACTTTTTGGAGAATAAGCCTTTTACATGTGGGTGAGAGCTTTTCTTTCCTTAAAAGTCTCGACTTCCATCCAAGGTTTGTTTCCCACGGAAAGAGAAGAATGTATTCAGAAATTAGGATCGATTTTTAATATAATTTTATTATTAAAAATAAAAGTTTCGAGGTCAGATTTCCGCTGAAATTGCTGTTCAGTTACATTAAAGAAGGGCAGGAGCCTACTTATTTAGGGCTGCATTACTCTCCGGCTAAAATTACGATTTATCTCAAAAACTAAGAAGCACTGAAGCCGGGATCCGGCACAATTTAAGTTCTGGCTGAGGTTCTGGAAACATTCGCTGTTTCATAATACAAACAATAAATTGATTTTCTAGGTGCTCATCCACTAGCCCTACTCTGTGATGAATTTTAATCCAAAAACTGAAAGACTAGATTCACTACAGCATAACATTTAATGTCTGTAGAGTAGTACCTCATGAAGGATTCAAGGACTTGATCCTTATACTTTTTTCCTGCCTTACTCCCTCCGAATAAATTCAAGTCAGTGTGACATCACAAAGAAAATCCGACCTAAATCATCCCACTATCTGGAATAAAGATGCAGTGTTCAACAATGTTATTGCGATCGTTACGTTTCCTCATTCTCTCCAGCTTAATATATGATTCTAAAACAAAACTTGGCACCATAAATTATAGGCTGCTCTGTTAAAGTTTCATACTTCTGATACCACTACTCTATCATTGCTTTAGTCATAGTGTTCAAAAGGAAACAAGTTAATGATACTTTAACATAAAGTTCTTTTTAATTTCGTTTTTGCTTCATGAATGAAGCTTATCCTCTTTCCTAGACTCTACTCGCTGTTTCCTGGGGAGTCATTGCGGTAATACAATTATGTTTAGCCAGCAATGCAACAAACAAATCATAGAAAAGGAAATTAGTTTTGATTAATTGGTGGAAGTCTTTATATGAGCATATTATTGCATAATACGTATGCACATCTAGGGTCCAAAAATAAAAAAAAGGAAAGGGATTAATACGCATTTGTATGTACAAGTTCCGCCAAAAATTCGTGTGATTTCAAAATGAAATAAGACTGGGACGTCAAATGGGTACTAAATGCGGTAAAGGTATTATATCGAGCTTATATTTAGCAGAATAAACATAGCCGATAATTTACCTTTTAAAATTAATACTGCCAACACTTTTTAAGTTCCAACACTCTTGCATCCGAGCACAAACGTTTCGAAAAACTAGCGTGACACATAGCGTAAGAAAATCCGGCTATCTCATCACAAATATTTTATTTCATTACGATTGTTATCGTCGGTTTATTTTTGTGTACACGAGTTTTAAGATACTTCTATAAAAAACATCAACCGAAGAAAGATCTGGATTCCTTGGAGGCCATGGGTTGTTACCTTTACGTGAAAATAATTTATTGGGGAACATTTCTTTTACTTGCATGGACACATTCGAGTAAGGACATCAAGCACCATCGTTTCTTTCTTTCACAGACGGAAGGTTCACAGCTTTATGCTGATGTGAAGATTCAACTACCGCCGGCATCTCGTCGTGATTTATGTACACTGAAATGCTCCAGATTTATTTTTACATGGTATACGGATCTTCATAAAGTGATTTTCCTGGCCGAATTAGTAACCGCCACATCGATCATCGGTTGTGTAGCCAAAACTCTTGTTACATGTTATAATAAAAATTGATTCTCCTCCAAGCCAGGGAGTTGCAACTTTTGCATCCAAGTCCTATTGCTACACACTTAAAATTACTGTAATACTGTCTACTGTCCAATGCCTTGCATATTTTCTTTGCTTTGTCAAGTGCATGGCCATCATACTTGTATCCTATTTACGGCGGAACCAGATTGTTCGAATTTTTTGACTCATTATTTAATTAACGCTGGAGCAATGATTAATGTTGGGTAAACTGCAATGGATAAATTTAAGGTGTATTACAGTTGCATAAGAGTTATTATTTTCGTAAAAGTGTTTTACACAAATAGAGCGCTGTTCAGCAGTCGAAGCATTTCATGTCAACGGGCACATAGTAAGCCACAATCCACGCACCCCTCTTCGAAAAGGATTGAAAAACGCAATTTATATGCATCAATTTTTATTCTGTATGTTTTATTACAGTCATTGAAAAGGTTTCACAGGTACAAAGTACAGTCATATTAGAGTGCAAAAGGCAGTATCAGTTATAGAAACATATAGAAATGATAAGATTGCTTTCCGAATGGCAACTTTTATTTAAGCATGTTATCTGGATTTTTCTCCAAATAACCACTCAAGACCTGTTTTCGGATATACATGACCAAGTTTGCATTCTTCGCCATCCTTAACAGCAACTCCATTTGTTGGTGCGTCTTTGGCCATCCGGCATACGTTCCCACAACGACCTTTGCAACAGATCGCATATGATCGGCAGTCACTTTGTGAACAGCAGTCGTTTATTCTATAAGACAGCTCACAATGAGTATTCTTGATTTCAGGACAGTACTCTGAAAATAAAGGAAAACTTTGTCAAAACAAAATACATATTAAAATTGCCTGCCATGCCACAATAAGCTGTTTCTCCCTTTTTGGCGTCAAGGCTGTTCTCCGAACACTATCCAAAATTGCTTTAATTTTAATTATTCAGTTTTTAACTAAATAAATTAATCCTTTCTAATGTTCCTCAGTATTTTGTCTATGATAAAATGTCAAGGAACCTAGAGAACTAAGCAGCGAATTATCTCTGAGTTCAAGTAGTTATTGCAGAGACGAGGGAAGGGTTAAACTACCCTTTTATTCACTCAAAGAAAATAATAACAAATGGCCCCTCCTCGAGCTGACAGGAAAGGTTCCACTCTGGCTTTTAAATCAGGATAAGAAAATAAGAAACTAATCTAATACTAAACTAAATACACTTATTTGCAGCTGGACACAAATATCTAACGTAGTTGGCCCTTAAATTAACCTAGCCGACGATTATCAACAGGCACGTATAATTCAGCCGAGCGAAATAGATTCAAGAACGAAGAAGCCAGACAGCAAACTCCGCGCCACTAAAGACTCCTAAGCACACTCTCTCGAAGTAAGTTGAACTTTCCTTAAATACTTCTTCTCACCCATTTGCGTAAAACGCGATTCTAAAAACTCATTCTGGTAGGGAATAGTAGATGGGAAATGAGGATAGACAGTAAAGCATGTTCAACTTAAAATAATTGTTATAAACTTAAATTAACCTCTACATCTTAATAAATATTTGTCTACAGCACACGCAAAGAACTTTTAATCTTATTATGTCTTGAAAATATTATTATTATGCTTTTCAAATTAACAGACTATTCGCTTATACGAGCTTACATCTGCTTCCATAGAGTCGCTTAAACTGAAGCTTCTGTGATGGCACTTTTGTGCTGACTGAGATATTTCAAATGACCAAGAGTGACATTATAGCATATTTTAGCAGAGCACGTCTTTCATCAAATACTACTGGCAATGGTTAGATAAAATTGGTCAATATTTATTACATTCTTTTTAAATTAATCTGTGCTCATGGTAACATTTTTCTAAATCCTGGAAATATGCTTTAAAATCCTTCCTTGAAACGTCCTGCTGATATTTCAGTAGATTCACAATGGTAACCAAGAAGCAAGAAACAATTTTAACGTGTAAATATGTAACGTCAGTCTGTACCATATCCGATAAGTACGGAAACAGAGGAGTTATATTTGCGGAATTCCTGGCTTAAAAATTAACAACAAATTTAAACAACAAAATCATTGCGAGTAGGTATATTACCCGTATGCAAAATTCCTGAGCTATCAGTAACAATTTCAAGTCGTTTTCTAGGTTCCGCTTATAGCAAACACTATGAAACACCAAAATAGAATCTTTTATTAAAAGTTTTTGTCTAATTGCCAACTCATAATGAAAAATGCCACATTTTCGAATAAAAATGTCAATATTACCTTAATTTTTGATTGAATTTAATACATGGCCTTTTCGGCCTTTCTTCGCCTACCGAGTGCCATTAATTTGACTGTTGTCTTACTGAATTAATATCGTTTGTTTAGCCTTAGCGTTAAGTCCACGTTTTCATGATCAGTGATAATATATTTTAGAAAGATTTCATCTTGAGAAAATTCTTCCTCGGTCACTTGAACACGCTAATAGTTTTGAAAAGATTTCGACAGATTTTGGAGACTACAAGATGCGTTTGCAAGTCAAAATGCTCTTTGAAGATTACTTTACAGGATGCAAATTGATATAATAACTTGATCAATAACATCCTCAGCTATTAAACTACGGTCACTGGAAGCCAAATTTCTGACTTGATCAATGTAGTATTATTCGTTAGTTGAAGAAGCTGGTCTAACAGGTAGCATCACTTTTTTTAATTTCTAAAAATATTAGTCACATTTCATGGCAATTAACAGGCATTTTTTTATACTTACTCTCAGCTGTAATTACAACAATGCAGGCAACCAACATTGCCAGTAACAAGGCCTTCTTTTCCATTTGCAGCAGTACCGTTTCCAAGTGATATTAAACACAGAAGTCAGTGAGGGCGAACTAGAAAAATAAAAAATAAGATGATTGTGATTTACAACATCTTTTTTTAAAAAATGGTAGACACAAACTATTCATTCAAACACTGAACTGATTTCTAGTGAGACTATCTTGAGTAACGTTTCAACAGTAGTTAAATTTTAACAGGAGTTATATTACGCGCGAAACGAAAGCAAATTCTGTAGAATATTTTTTTTCATGTTTCCTTTAGGAACAGAAAGATCAAAATCGCATCGAAGCTCTGAAAAGCTAAAAAGACGTATATGTATATATATCCTCTAATAATTTAAACCTTTTTGGGAATTTTACCAATGTTTTACTCCTATAGATTGTCGAATTAAGGATTTTGCCATATTTGTTTCTACCATAATAATGTTCTTAAAGTACTTTTAACCAAAATGGCAAATATTGTTACGTAAAACATTTGTAAGTTTGAGCCTTACTGTTAAATTGGCCTTTGTTTTGTGGCGTGGGTTCGTAATGGAAACATACAGAACCAATGCTAGCTTAATAGAATTTATTTTTCTGAAAGAAACACTTACGGAACACACACTTACACCGTTACGGAACTTTCCATAGATGTACTCGTACAGCTTTTCTCAGTATAACAGAGCACAATAGCAAGTTACCAATTCATACTAATAAGAACGTTACGCATAAGACAATCAAAAGAGCAAATAAAATGCGAAGCTCGCAAAGTGTTCTCTCAATACTCCAAAGTCTACTCTGAACGGAAGAACTGAGAACTGATGCTCTGCCTGGTCATACATAGACAGACAGACAGATGTCTTGTTTTGCACCCGCTAAGTCTTTCTGCACCGATGGGCGAAAAAATCAAGCTAGGGTGCGAAGGAAAGGCATATAGAAAGGGGGCAATTTCGTATTTCAGAGGAGAGTAAAAAGGAATTTCGTATATTTTATACGAGTTCTGAAGGCCAGGAAAAAAATATGGGACAAAATATAATTAAAAATAAATGGCCCAAAAGTAAAGGAGAGGGAAAAAAATGAAAAAGGCCTATATTAAGAAAAGGAAGTAAAAGGAAGTCCTAGAAGAGACGATTGTGTCCAGACAAAAGTATATACTAAGTAAGGTAGCAATTTAGTATTGCGATTTCCAAACATATTCATACATTTTTTTTTTCAAACAACATCAGACAAAATCATAAAACCATACACAGTGCGAGAGCATATCAGCAAAACTCCTGGCCGCCGGGACAGTTATACACGGACCGAACTAAAATGTCGCCAAGTGGGCGTCAGGTTTGGCTACTTTTAACTATTTCTCGCCACATTTGGCGAAAAAAACCAAAACCATGGCCAGCTTGGCGAATTCTTGCCAGTTTAGCAAAATAGCCATTTACCTTTTTCAATGTCGAATAGACTCGCCCCTGTAGACTTATTTTCCCGGCAGCGCTTCGCTTGTTCTAGCATTTCATGTTACATTATACAAAAGATATTAAAATTTCACATGCAGTGTAGCTAAAAAAAGTATTTACATATATGCAAAATTCGTAACAGTATTTTTATTCTGTAATGACGTGATTTTTATTTAGAATTTTCATTTTTACAGTGTTTGTTGTTTTAAATTGTTTTAAAAATTTTTATAACTTTGTATTTAAATAATTTTGTATTCGATTTTGAGTTTTATTCACAGCTTTATTTTTACTTTTATAATTTTTATTGTTATACTCAAATAGTCAGAGGAAGAAAATGTGTTTCAGTACTCCTTGATTATTCGAGTTTTGATGTTTTAAATTATTACCCACCCGACGAGTCGATTTGAAACATTAAAATCTGAATAGTTAATTTGCCTTTTCTTATTAAAATGTTTCAAAAATTTTTTATTTATTTTTATTAATTCAATCAGCTTCATACTTCATTCTGAAATTTAATAGTATCTCACTTTTTCTTTATATTAAATTTTAAAAAAAATTCCATTATAGTATATATTTTTCTCGTTTTTAAAAAATTGCTTATATGTCATGTGTGTGTGAGTATGAATGTGTTTTTATGTTTAAGATAAATATGGGTAATAAACACTTCAAAGCAGTACCTAGCTTTGAATTCAATAAACGCTTGGTACTATGCACCGTGCGTACCATGCACCAAGCACTATGAAACCGACATTCTAGGTTTCTGAGAATGACAACGCCCAATTTGCGCAGAAGGGTTAAAAATTTCGTTTTGGCATTTTGCGTTGGTTAACTATAAACGGCGTATCACTTTTCAAATTGTTGCCACTGAATATTATAGCCCTGCATTATGGAAACTAAATAATGAAGAATATGCATGAATGTATGTATGTATGTTTCTCACACTGTGAAAAAACAACTGTTCATCAAATTTTGAATAAAGTAGTCACCACTTGAATGTGGGCATCTGGAAACCCAAATTTGGAATTTGGAATTTGCTTTATTATCTATTTCATATTTTGTAAAACTTGAACGAATTTTTGATGAATAAAACTCAACGATTTCAAAGCGAGCACTGGCAACACTGCAGTACGAAAAACACTTTTTTATCTCCAGCGTGCTATACTGTGTATCGGAAATTCTAACGATATGCTTTTTTTAATTACTTTTATGATATTGCTGTTAAAGTAAATTTTATCGTTTAGTGCGAAAAAGATAATATTTAATAAATAAAGGTAGCACACAAAACGTTAAAAAAAACGCCCCTTTGGGCGTAATACTATAAAATCTGAAAAATTTCAGATTTTTTAAAAATGTTTTAATGACTATTATTTTCTTTATATGTTATTTTTACTTCTCTGTACGAAGGAAGTACTGTAATCGCGAAAAATTTCGGGTATCATATTTCAACGAATATATATATTTTGACCGCTGTCGAATGCAATTTAACGATGTTTTTAAGTGACATTCGTACGTAAGAACTGAATAAAGGACTCTTTTTTCCCCAAAACAATTCTAAAACTGATTTTAAATGAATTCTGAAGAGATTTCTTCTGGCGCCTGTGCGTACGTACGTACGTATGCATGTATGTATCTCGCATAACGCAAAAACGAATAGCCTCAGAACGTTGAAATTTTGTATGTAGGACTGTTATAAGATGTAGATGTGCACCTCCTATTTTGGTTGCAATCGGTCTCACCAAAAGTACATAAATTTAGGTATATATATATATATACACCTAAATTTATGTACTTTTGGTGCGATATATATGTACAATATATACAACATATAAGAATAAAAAAACTGAGCTCAGTAAGCAGAGTAACGGAATATCCAGAAATTTCGTAAACTTGAATTCTATAATGTGAATCAATTAATGCTGTCGTTCATTTACGTGGCATAAGAAAATGTCCTTTGGAAAAAGAGATGATTTATTTTAAAGTGTTATTTAGCAAAACTGACTTTAGTAAATAACTGCAGCATACAATTATTTACCAAACTACAATACAGATAATTACCGAATTCATTAAAACGACTGTACCGCAGAACAAAACATCATACATTTAGATTATTTTAATATGCTAAACCTTAAACTTTTTTTAACATAGACCGGAAGGATATTGTAAAAACTTACCTTTTCCAATAGTTACGAAGTAGTTTTTTTTTTACTTACTTTCCTTTGAAATGAATATTTAATATCTTAAATATTGCATTCATATTTTCAGATAATACGTAGATATATCTATATATATATATTTCTTTGTTAAAATTTTGTCTATCAAGAACATGTGAAAGAAAATATTATTAATTAGCACCTGCAAGTTAGTCGAGTAACTTCTGTTTTAAAAATTTTCGGCATATAGTTACAGACAAAATTACGATATGTAAAAATCGTACATTTATCAGTCAATCTTGCAATGCATTATAATCTATTACAGTTATCTTTCTCAGTTTTAAGTCTTATAAATATATTAGATCAGTGCTAAAAGTTCACCTCTACAGAAGAAATGCTTTATCGAGATACACTCATGTCCATAAATTAAGGATAATTCGGAGTCACGCGGAAATCGAACTCTAAAATAAATATATCACCTGTAAAATCACTACACACATCTTCAAGAATCATATGCAAATTTCAGGAAGTGACCACATGACACCGATGTACGTCACAGTGACGAGAGTGTAAGAGAGTGATATATAAGGAATACAGGCAAAGAAATGCTTATAAACGGCCTGGGAAAATTGTTCTCAGGCCGTTTATAAGCATTTCAGTGCAATAACCGAATAGTTATGACACAAAGGACGCACTTGGATGATTTTTTACGTGGTAGAATTATCGGCCGTCTGGAATGTGGGCGTATCCAACTAGAAGTATCAGACGAACTTGGAATTGCCCAGAGTGTCATCTCTAGGCTTTGGCAACGATTCCAGGATGATGGTCATGTGAGTAGACGTTACACCATAGGTCGCCCCAGAGTTACAACGCCGAATGAGGCCAATTTGGCAGTTACTGCCAAAAGAAACAGGCGGAGCACAGCCTCAGACCTGTCTCGTCAGGTCTCTTCAGCCACTGGTACGACAATTTCAAGGCAGACCGTGTACAGACGCTTAGGGCAGAATGGTCTATATGCTCGTAGACCTGTCAGATGCGTCCACTTACTGCAACTCACTGTCGCCTGCGGTTAGCCTGGAGTAGAGAGCATGCATTGCGGACACCGCAACAGTGGGCTTGTTTGATGTTTTCCGGCGAGTCCAGGTTTAGCTCGCAGTCTGATTCTCGCCGGACTTTCATATGGAGAGCTCCAGGTTCCCGTTACCACCAAGAAAACATCATTGAAGGACACCGTTACGGTGGTGCAGGAGTGCTCGTTTGGAGTGGAATTATTCTGGGTTCCAGAACTGACCTGCATGTTCAAATTGGAACCATGACAAGCCAAATATATCGGGACGTCATTCTGGAACAACTTGTATGTTTGTTTCGGGGCGCCATGGGCGCACAATTTGTGCTTATGGATGACAACGCCCGTCCTCATCATGCAAACATCCTAAGTGAATGCCTTCAATCGGAGGATATCACCCGTATGGACTGGCCAGCATTCTCACCGGACTTGAATCCAGTAGGGCACGTGTGGGACATGCTTGGCCGACGAGTTGCAGCCCGTCAACCTCCTCCTACATGTCTACCGGAAGTTCGGAGTACATTGCTTTTTGAGTGGTGTAATATCCCCCAAGATCAGATCGATAATTTGATACTCAGCATGCCTAAGCGTTGTACGGACTGTATTGCATCGTCTGGGAGACATGCAATGTATTAACAATCATACCAACAGTGTGATATTGTTTTTTTGCAAATATGTTTTTATTTGTAATTTGCTCCAGGGAGAAAAAATCGCTATTTTTTTTAATTATATCAAACATATAGCATATTTTTTTGCTCTTTACCTTTTGTTTAATATATAAGCTTTACAAATAAGTCAAATTTGTTTTGCTTCTAACTCTTCCTTTGCCTGATTTTGCATTATCCTTAATATATGGACGTAAGTGTATTTTTAAAAAGTTCCTTTTTACAATGTAACTCCATAAAAAATTAATAGTTTCAAAAATTATGCAAATTCAAAATTATCTGAATATGCTGTTTATTTTATATAAACATGGAATTTTAAAAAGTTAATTTGTTTAGGAATAATCTGAAGTTTTTAAACATTTATTTCATGTGACTTTTCCTCTAACATAATTATAATGTACATGTTGACGTGAACATACCAATTTCTTTTTTTACATCTCATAGCTTTATGGTATTAAATGATTTAAAAGGACACAGTTGGATAACACGAAGCAGTTAGAAGTTGGCTCACTTTTTTATTAATTTAGTAAATTAATTTGTTGTCAAATGCCGTGCATTTTGGATTACGCTCATAGGATAACAATGAGTTATTTAAATTATAAAGTTAATATGAGCATATTCCACATTAATTTACAAATATCAAATTTCAGGTTGTTAAGTAATTTGAACTGTAATACTTGCAAAAGAAATACACATGAAATTAATTTAAGAACTAGGCATATTTTATAGGTTTACATTAAATCAGATTTAATGGCGTTATTTTCTTCAATGAATAATTTCAACAGATTTCGTTGAGCCGTTTGTTTTCCAGACTTTTTTTTTCTATATCTAGCTGATTTTAGCCAATATTTTATGTCTTGAGATATTTTTGTGAAGAAGAAATCCTTCTCACTCGATGTTTTGAGAACAGCACCTAAACAGTAAAAAGGAAAAAATTGTAATAATTTCAAACTTCATATATTTTCAGTTTTTAAATATAGTTGAAGTATTATAAGATGCATATAAAATTCAGTATTTCATATTTAAAAATTTCAATTCAGTATTTAAAATTTTTAGTTCATACATCATATAGTAAACTTCCATTACATATCTTACTCAATGCAGCGACTACTGTATCATTAAATTAATTGAAAAATACGGACATCTTTAACGAAATCTATTAATCTAATTAATTGTTCAGCATATCTGCCATTATTTTTATAAATTGATCATGGACGCCCCATGCTTTTATTATTTGTGTTCTAAAACTGTAGATGAATTGTGTGAAGAGAATTAGTTAATCTCTAGCTCTTACGAAGCTATGTGCTAAATTAGTTTTATCTTTTACTTCATTAATTATTTTAAAAGTTTTAAATCAAAGCTGATTAAAAAATTTTTAATTTGGCTTTTTATCTTTTATTCCGCCTCCGCAATGAGACTTCAGTCCAGCTACTTAAAGACAAATCTGATAAGCAATGCATCTAGGATCCTGGCAAATTATTTTGCACCTATAAACTTCAAATTCGAAAAAGATCTAGAAATTTCAGGTATGGGGTTATGGCAAAGATCAATTGGAGCACTGCAGTCTTTGATAAAAAGAATGCTCAGAAGAATCCAGGCATTATTGAAAGCCAATGAACCTCATATCAAGTACTGAAATTTTTACTATTGCTTAAAATGTGACTCGTTTGGAAATACCATTAACTGTAATCAGTGTACAAAAATTCCTTCTTCATCATAACAATACATTCTTTGATAAAAAGAATGCTCAGAAGAATCCAGGCATTATTGAAAGCCAAAGAACCTCATATCAAGTACTGAAATTTTTACTATTGCTTAAAATCTGACTCGTTTGGAAATACCATTAACTGTAATCAGTGTACAAAAATTCCTTCTTCATCATAGCAATACATTCTTTGATAAAAAGAATGCTCAGAAGAATCCAGGCATTATTGAAAGCCAAAGAACCTCATATCAAGTACTGAAATTTTTACTATTGCTTAAAATGTGACTCGTTTGGAAATACATTAACTGTAATCAGTGTACAAAAATTCCTTTTTCATCATAGCAATACATACTTCAGCAATAAATACATGATAAGTCTCTAATATTTCTCACGAAACTGTATTAGAATTTCAAATATGTGGACAAATTGGAACAAGCATTCGGACTAACGCCACAACCTTACTATAACAAAATCCAAATAATTTCTTCAATCACTTTTGTGTACGCTAAATACGTTTATTCTTCAGAAGAAATTTTTTACTTATCGTTATTTTATTTCATAAGAGATCATAAAGTTTAAAATTTTTCTTTCTTTAAAACCGAATGTTATAATAAAAATTATAATAATAAAGAGCTTAAAGAAGTATAATTGCAGAAAAGTATGAAAATGCACTTACGTCAGATCAACTGCAATGCAACAGAAAACTTTCACGAATGAAATCCTTTGTTGAAATGAAAAACTGATGTTCTATGGACGATCTGATGGCTGTTTTCTTTCAGCAGTGGTTGAAAATGCTCCTGATTCCGAGAACCCAATGAAACAGAAATGGCCGTAGGGCACAGCTGGGAAAAATTTGTTTCGTCGTGTGATCACAGGCGAGGCTTTGCCTCCACAATGTCTCTAAAAGCCAAAGAACCAGAATCTTTGCTAAAAGCTACTTTGAGGGTTGTAGGAAAAAATATCACCCGGAAAATAAGGAACGGAAAGATAGGCACCGGAAAACTAGGAAACGGAAAATAAGTCACCATTCTTTTGCAATGGGAAAAATAAGGGATATTTAGAAATATCGCCAAACTGGGAGATAAAAGTTTTATCATAACAACCATACCTGCGGAATAGGGAAATCTTCTGACGATAATTGAAAGAAGATAAGCGAGTAGCTGGCCTGTCCCATGGTAAAAATAGAGGGTTGATCAGCGGGTCATGGTCATTAGTGATTGTTTCCCTCGTACCCCATCTAGTTATAGCCTTAAGCTATGGTTCAAGGGTGAAACATTGTCGCATAACTGAGCGTTAAAAGCAGTATTATAACAAACCGTTGTAAATGAAATTTAGTCACAGTTTGCGATAAGAATATTACTTAATTTTTAGCTAATTAAGTGTCGCATATTTTTTTTCTGATTTGATTTTAATTAAAAATAACGTGTTTACACAGGAAACAATTGCTTAATTTTACATTTAAGTCTGAATAGGAAAACAAGAAAACTACAGTTGTTAAAAATTAAGAAGTTCATTTCAAAATTAATTTAAAATTTTAAAATTTATCCTATGGACACGAAATTAGGATAAATGTTTAAATAAAGTGTATTAAATGTTTAAATCCAAATCTTCCAAAGCCCACCAGCGGCCGAGCGGTAAAGACGTGGGTCTGTTTCCTAAATGAAACGGGTGAAACAAACGCGAGGGAGAATATTCTTGCAGGCAAGTTGGAAAAACCTGCTATCCAAATGACCTTGCTCGGCTGCAGCTAGTTCTACGTCTTACCCTTAAAACCTCCCTCAAGAGAGCCCGCTATAACCCTGCCGGTTAAATTAGAATTTGGCAGGTTTCCCCAACTCCGATTGGCGACATTATTTGGCGAGATTTTAGAGTTCCTTTTTTTCCGTTCCTTATTTTCCGGGTGACATTTTTCCGTTCCTTATTTTTCGGGGCCTTTCTTTCCGTTTCCCTTTTTTCCGGGTGACACCATTTTGAGCAAGGTCACATATACGAGGGAACTTCCAGCATTTGGAATTGCACGCAAGCTCAATTCCCGAAAACGAGTGATTTGCTTTCTGAAAAGTAAAATTTTACGGACAGAAAAAAAAATGCTCTCAGGGCGCTTCGAAAAAAAGTTTAGGAAAATAAATGATAAGATTACGTTCATGCATACCTAATGCGCATAAACTTTGATAATAATTAACGATCCGATGCATGTATCTTTGGTCCACATTAAACTATTGTTCAAGAACTTAAATATTTTCACGAATCTTCTGCTCTATATATTATTTTATTCCTCGAGATGAAAGATTCGCTGAAGTTTGTTCTAGTTTAATTGACAACACTAACTTAATAAAATAATGCAGTAAGTACACAAACTTAATATACAACTTATTACAGTTAAATGAGTAATGAGATTTTCATAAAAGAAATTAAATTGTGTAAATTAATGTAAGTGTTGATATGAATAAAAATAACAAGTTTGATGTAAGAAAATAAATAAGTTATTTTGGAGAAAATCAGATCATCAAATCCAGAAAAATATTTAAATCAAGAAAATATATTTTTTCTGCAAATGTATATAAAAATTTAGCTCACATGTTGAAAAATTTTAGCCTCATATATGAATGTTAAAATGCTGATTAAAGAAATTTAAATTTATATGAAATATCAAGATTGTTTTCCAATTCGTAGAGGTTTTTAACCAGAGGAAAATTAATTTTAAAGGTAAAAACGATTAAAATGCAAAAATAATTTTGATAGCACATTAAAATACTGTTTAAAAAAAACCATATAAAATGCCAGAAATACACTAAATATTATGAATTCATAAACTCCGTTTTCAGTCTTTTTAGAATTCGTATAATATTCGTAAAAGTGACGAATGAAATATACCATAATAACAGCAGCTTTTTTTCAGTACATTCGGATTCGTATAATATTCGTAAAAGTGACGAATGAAATATACCAAAAAAGTGGTAGTATTTTTCAGTACATTCGGATTCGTATAATTTTCGTAAAGCGTCAACAATATCTTCAGCCTTTTTTATTCGTATAAATTTCGTAAAAGTAACGCAAAAAAAAATACCATACCCTTATTTCGACAAAATTATACTTATATTTTTGGTTTTGGGAGGCGTGCTGCCTGGGATATAACAAAATTTCAAAGTTCTGAAGCTATTCGTTTTTGAATTATGCGAGATACATACTTTTAAATCGCTAGATACATACTTTTCAATACGAGATAAATAATTTAATGTGCGAGATAGGAACTTTTAAATGTGTACACTCTCCCCCCCAAAAAGCGACAGCTCTATATCTCCCGTTCTACTGGGCTGATTCACGAAATTCGACTTGCGCTTTTCATGTCTCGAAAGCGTGACTAGGATATATATTAGATTTATATACAGCATCATTCTAACATAGGTATTTTGACACAAAACCGGACTTTTCTGAAATGAAATGCCATTTTTTCCCCTGTTTCAATTCTACCACTCAGATTATGCCTACATATTAAATTTTGTAAAATTTGGTGAGAAATGTACGGATAAATTCAAAAATTTGTCTTGGCATATTTTTTTTTCAGTTTTCACCAAGAATAATTTACTTGGCGAACTTCTTAATTTATAGCAATCTATTTTCCTTTTCTTCTTTACATTGCAGACGAGAAGGAAAAAAGTTATCATTCATACTTTCAAATAACTTTAACAAAGAGTTACAACTTAGTGTAACTTTAACGAAGTAACCACATTTGTTTTATTATCGCTTTTAAGAAATATGCCAAATTTCAAAGCGCGCAAATATATAAATTCACGTATATAGCTTAGGAAATTTTGAATAAAAAATTCTAATTTTTTGCAGGTATGCTTAGAAATACATCTACTTTAAGATGATGGTAAACATTTTATAGATTATAAATCAAAATGTTTTTCGAAAAATTTATAAAAATTATTTAAAAATATGAATTTAAAAAAGAATCATAAAAGATGGGGATATTTTATTTGGAATGAACCTAAATTTCTAAATGTGAAAAAAGGAATCGAGTAAGTTTAAAAAGAAAAAGAGATATTAATAAACATATATCAAATTCAATTAACATTGAAGAGCTAAACCTTTGAGAGCTAATTTTTTAAAAACTACCCTTGCGGTTTTTATAAAATTTGGTAGTTTGGCATAATTTGAATCGTAGAATCGAAATATGGAAAACAATTGGCATGTCATTTCAGAAAAAGTCCGATTTTGTGTCAAAATATCTATAGTAGAAAAATGCTATATTTAAATCTAATACATAGTCTAAGTAGCGCTTTCAAGACATGGAAAACGCAGTTTGAGTTTTGTGAATCGCTCCAGTAGAACGGGAAATATAGAACTGTCCCCCCTTTTTTTTCGCAGTGTACGTACGTACAGACGTCAATAAAAAAAATCTCTTCTGAATCCATTTTAAATTTATTTTGCAATCTGTTTTGGTAGAAAGAGTCCTATATTCTGTCCTTACGTGCATATATCGCGCAAAAACATCGTTAAATTGATACGATGGCTATCAAAATGGATATTTTAGTTAAAATATGATATCCGACATTTTTCGCGATTACAATTCTTCCGTTACTTCGTAGAAGGAAGTAAAAAGTGTTTCAAACATCAGTAATTATTTCCGTAAATCTGCAAATGATAAGTAACGCAGTTGACAAGCATGTCCTAAATTTAAGGGTTTTTCTTTAAGAATTTTATTATATATCTATTTTACTCACAATGCATATAGCAGACGTGATTGTGCCATGAAGGATGTTTAGAAGGATAAAATACAGATTGTGACATTTAGCATTTTTAAAGTAGGTTAATACATTTATTTTATGCATCAATAAATCCAGCTGAACATGGCCTGGGAAGACAGCTGCATACAAGGTTAAGAAAAAAAAGCCTCATTTCTTCGACACAACGTCTTGTAGGTGTCCTCCATTATGATCAAAGCATTGCTGCTATGTCTGATGCACACTTGACATGACATGAAACAAAGTGTCCTGCTTTCCTCTGACGAATTCTATTTTAATGTTAGGATGCTGTGAAACAAAACTTCAGCTTCTAAAAATCCATATAAAAATTCTGCCACATTCCTCGGAGACTTCTTTCTCGATTTGGGGACGTTCAGTGGCTCTTAACAAATTTCCTGGACGTTCCTGCAGCAGGCCCAAGAAAATAACGGAAACTTCGAGTTTGCACCTGCATCTTGTCTGAAAAACAGCCTTAAAAATTGTAATTCGTCAGAAGATTGTTGCACCTGAAAGAAGGCAGAAATGCATTGATTGCCATGGAGAACATTCCATTGGAGAAGTTAGTTTTGTTTGGAGAATCCAGGACATTGAGTTACCTCTCCACGTTCAGTTGGATTTATTACACTATTTAAATATGTAACATACATTGAAACATATAACATTAAATGCCGTACCTACAATATTAAAGACGCAGAACAGTTTCATCAAGCTGATAGAAAGAAATAAACTGGTATTTCAGTACCTATCACTCAAATTACTTAAGTTGGATGCTAGTGTACGTCTTTAGTGCTAAATTCTGATACCATATAGGGAATAAAACAGGCAAATCTCTAATCTTATATTCGGCGTAGATTTTACATACAAGATTTTGTATTCGTCGAATACAAGGTTGTCGATTTGCCTGTTTTATTTTCGACGTCGGCGTATTTCTCTTGCCTCTTAGCGTATTTCTCTTGCGTCTCTTACCATATAGAGAGTCAGACAACGTGTTGCCATACTCTTCCCGTAAAAATAACTCCGAACTCAGCAGAAGGTTTAAAAGTAACATTTTTATTAGGACTTCAAATTAACAACTTCCACGACTAGTATACTAAATCAAAAGAGTAAACGCTTTTTTCGAGAAGCATATGAACTCAAGGTAAAACTTAAGCAATAAAAGCATTAAGTCACTCGAAAACGTTCTACTGTGCTCTCTGTCTAATAACGTTTCGTTTTCTTTGCAAGCATAAAACGTACGAAAAGTCGTAAAGAGTTGGTAGTAAGTGATCGCTATGCCTTGTTAAGTTTACCAAAGATAGGAAAAATTTTAGAAAGTAGTACTAGAACATGAGAGACCTATTTGGTCAAGAATTTTGCACATTGAGCTGCAAAATTAAATTTAAAGATAAGCAAAAGGAGTAAAATTCTAAAAGCAATCGCCTAAAAGTAAATTTGATACCTTAGTTCCAGAGTGTAAAAATACTTGAACAAAAAATCAACAACTGAAAAAGTAATAGTAATTGAAAAAAAAAAAAAACTAAATGTTGGTATTGAGAAAACCTCAACATTTAAAAAAAATTAAAACACGTAAAAATTAAAAGAATTTTAAGCACAAGCTAAATTACATATTAAAATCACCAGAATAAATTACAAAGAATGGCAGTAAATAGCAATTTAGCTTAACTCGAGGTTCATCACGGACTTATCAAGGGAAAAGCATGACAAATTCGAGTCCAGCTAAATTCCATTACGCGTTTCGTCAAACGACAATAATTCAGACAGAAAGGAACTTACATTAACAGAAAAATAAAGAATCAAAATATTACAGTTGGTCTCAGCTCTTATCGTTTCTTTTCCCGACGCGCCTGACATAAATTGAAACATTATCGAAAAAGAACAACTTTACAAAAAACTTGGTAAGGTGAATGCACAAATAAAAATAAATAGCCAAATAGGCATCAGTCAGAAAATACATAATTTTAAGGGAGATCCCAATGATATAGAAGAATTAAACTTAGTAACAGTAAAAAAATTAAAAATAAAACACAAGTGTCTGGCTAAGACCAATTACTTTTACCTTTTTAGTAATCGATTTTCTGTTCAAGTATTTTTACACTCTGGAACTAATGTATCAAATTTACTTTTAGAATTTTACTCCTTTTGCTTATCTTTAAAGACAGGGGAAAGGTGTAGAGGAATGTTTTTTTTATTCAAATAAACGTTAACAGACCACTCGTGCTTACAAAAAGCCAATAATTAAGGCTTAAATCAAAGATAGCAAATTAACTTATAAAATAAATCTGAAAATTTTCAGATTTTAACGGTCCCCAAAAAGGATTTGTTAAGGATTTGTAAACACTTGCTGAGCTCACAGTCTACCAGTTTGCTACCACTCACTCCTGCTGACTCATTTTTATTTTTTGTCTTTATAACTTTATTATTAAACATTATTTTCTTCACACTTATACTACTCGAGATCAAAATTACAAAAATTTTAAAAGCAACATAGTAGTATATACATTTAGAATTCCCGATGCAGTGTTAAGTGTTGGTATACATTTTCCTGCTTTTTCAGTATTTTCTCAGTTCATTATATCAATATTCAGTTTCCTTACTAAATTTACAGCTTATAAAGCTTTTTTTTGTCCTTTTATTATTAAGATTTTCTGTTTTTAATTTTGTTTATAAAATATCGCGTTCTTCATACTCAGGATACATAAAATTCAGTTCAACAGAATAATTATAAAATATTTAAAAACAGTATATCTTTACAATTTCCCATAGAGAGTCTCGCACGCTGAAGATAAAAATGTTTTATTTTGTACAGTGTTGCCACTGCTAGCTTTCAAACCTTTGAATTTGTTAATCAAAATTAACAAATAATAGTTTAACAGAAATGAAACAGTAGAGTTACATAAGCAATTTTACAAAAAGGAAATATAAAATTTCAAAATTCGGACTTCCAGGTGCACATGTTCGGTGGAGCACTATATCATTCAAAATCTGATGGCTGTAAGTACCGCAGTATTTTCACAGTGTGTTCATTTATGCATGTAACCGTGCAGATTCTTCTATTGGATTTCTACAAATAATTCATGCAGGTGCTTCGTTATTTATTCAGGGAGATAATATTTGATGGCAACAAATTGAAAAATGATTCAGACTTTTATAATGATTTAACGTAAAATTCCGGTTTGAGGCTAGTAGCCTATCTGGGATAGCGCTCTTTTTGGGCTAAAAATTAGCCTATTGGCTACGTAATTAGAGTAACGTGTAAGTTGGCTCTGATCTAAGGTCGGCATTACAAGTCTAATCGGGAAAATAACGCAACGCCGCGGAACACTACTAGCGAGATATCCAACTTACGTGGCCTTCCAGCAGGCAGAACACCTCTGATTCTACCTTCTAAAATCTTTCTTTTAACACTCTCGTCTTTCTCTTTTCATTTTTGAATATCACGCGGGCTAGAAATTTACATTCTGGCAGAAAAATGGAAATAAGGAGGATAGGAAAGCTTATTAAAATAAAATAACTTGTTGAACAACTAAAACAGTATCTTACAGCATCAGGCCTATAATCAAAATAGCAGCACACGGTTTAAGATAGAAGCTAGGCAAAAATAGTTTAGGGAAGATCAGCGGTCGCTGTCAAAAGCTTTCCCATAACTTCAAAACTCTTTTCTTATATACATTGGTTAATTTGCATCCTGTTGAACGACAATGGAAGTAGAAGTAACTGTAAAGATAAATTTAATAACACAACGGGCTGAAACACTACAACTAGATTTCCCTTTACGGAGCAAGTAATCTGCAGTTAGTGCATTAGGCTTTATTAGTGGGTGATGGAAAATTGATCTTTTTACCAAATTTTTTATTTTTCCTGTTACACAACCGAAACAATTAGATATTCTCATTTACTACAACTTATTACTACAATTAATACTATTATTGCAGTAATAAACTACAATAATAATTACTACTACAATTAATACAATTTATTACTTATATTAATATATACTCATTTACTACAATTAGTTACTGCAAGTAGCAATTACGAATATGCATCGTTTTAATTTTATTTCCTTTGATTTTATAACTTTTAAATAAAATAACAAAAAATATGACTTAGCATGACATGATTATGCCGAGTGTAGCTAGTGCGATTAACTAGCTGTGTTCGGGTTCAATTTAAGTAAAATGAGCATGTAAGGAAATATAAGAAAAACATAATCTAAAAATAAGAAGTTATAAATATAAATCAAAGGGAGAAAAACATAACTGGCCTAGGATTGAAAAGTCCTGAAAAGTGAAAAAAAAGCCGTGCATTAAAGGTGCTGCCATCTTAAGTCTCGTGTAGTTGTTTACAGTCATCCTTCCATATAAGTAGAAGAGAATAAAATATTCAATTCTTCAATCAATTCTTCAATAAGTCCAAGTTTTTCATTCTGAGAGTTCAAATCTTTAATAATTTTGGCAAATTCTAAAATTTTGCCGAAGAATCTAGCAAATAGATTAGTGACTTTGTAAGGTTTTAGTTAAACTAACCAAGTTTATTTTAATTTAAATCTTTTCTATCTCCTCTCTGCTTCAACTTCCTGTCAGAAGAAGCGCGCGTTTTTAGCTTATGCTAATTTTTTGAAGTTCAGCCATGCACTATTTAAGCCAGAGGTAGAAACCTCTCGGTGTGTGAGAGCTTTGCCTCAGATCACGGTCACGCTGCTCAACGTTCGCCTGACCAGCTAGCAGTTTAAATTTATAAGCCATAGTGCTTACTACGTGATTGCTTTGTAAAACAAATTAAAGTGCGGTAGTATTTAGTATACCTTGCTACGCACCCTTTTCGGTAGAGGCCAACTTCCGCGAATTGCTCTGCGAAGCAAAGTTTAATTTAAGTTCTATTTTAATTTATTTAAATTTATTTGATTGTTAAGTTCGACCAAAGTGTGGTCTGTTACGTTCTGTATCTCTCCCGAATTGGGAGGTTTGTATTTAATAGTGATTGAATAAAAGAGGATTTCAAATCCCTTCACGTGCAGTTATTCTCCAGCCCAGCAGTTACATCAGAACATAGCGTACCTTCCGCTCCCTGTTCCAGTTCAGGACTTAGAACGTAAGGATAAGAACCCTTTACAGAATTTACCATGTTCTCAAAGAATACACACAGAATGCTAAGTCCTGATAGTGGCGCCCGCACAGAAAGAAGAGGATGGCCTCAACAACAAGAAGACGAACCTGAGACACCTGCTGTACCTGTCCAGAATCCTGAGATAGCACCTCCTGGCATAGAAGGATTCGGCTACATCGTACAAACCATGCGAGCAGCCATGAAGCCAGCGGCAAGTTTTGACGGCAAGACAGCCGTAATCAATTTCCTGGAAAAGCTAGACTCCCACTTCATGCTATATCCAGTCCACGAATTTCAGAAAGTCGCTCTTGCTACCAGCGCTTTGAAGGGCCAAGCGCTAAGTTGGTTCAAGTGCATCGGAAAGAATCTCTTGGGGGAACCAGGAAGCCCCACATACACGTATGAAAATTTCAAGAATTCTCTAGTGAAAGCATTTCCCGTGGTGCGAGATCGAGCCAGATTGGAAGCTGAACTGTTTAGCCGATACCAAGAAAGAATAGAAGATTTGTCTAATTTTATTTTGAGGAAAATTCAAGTTTTCAAGCTTTTGTATGGAAGTCGCCCGGATCCTGAAATTATTCAAGTTATACTTCCTAGGCTACTGCCCCAAGTTCAAGATTTCATCGAACTAAGAAATCCAACAACATTAGACAGATTATTTGAGCTCGCGGTACAATTTGAAAGCCGAAGAACAGCCGACAACGAACGACGACGCCAATTTGAGCGAAGAAGTCAGTGGAGTTCGCCAAGACCGCAGCAAAAGCAAAATCAAAGTTACGGGAATAAGGCGAAGCAATGGCCGAAGAAAGATGTGTCTCCTAAAGCGAGCGGCGAACGAAGGGAATTTAATAGAAGAACAAGCAAAGATTCCGAGGGCAACCAGAAGAAAAAGAATTTAAACTAAGAGGGATTTCTTCGAGGAAGGTGAAGAAGTCCGAAGCAGCGCAAAACCCTTCCAAAATCAATTTAAACACCGTGGTCGTTAAGAATTTGAGTTTGCCGAAGATTGAAGTTCTAATCAACAACATACCGGCGACAGCCCTCTTGGATACAGGAGCCCAAAGCAGCTTCGTATCGGAAAGATTCTTTAAGAAGCACTTTCGACGTTACAGAATTTTTAGTGCAAGAGACACGGATGTCATAGCGGCCCAAGGAGAAAAATGTAGCTGTTTAGGAAAAGTACCATTGTTCGTGCGTATCAACAACGAACAGGTAAGAATCCTGTTTTATATTGTGCGTAACCTGCAGACTTGTATTATTCTAGGTGTGGACTTTTTTAGTTTGGCAGAAGCAAAAATTGATTTCAAGGGGGGAGAACTAACATTAAATATGAAGCCAATTGAAGCGAAGAATGATAAGCCCCCGCAGCTGGACTTGGAACATTTACAAGCAGAGGAAAAAGAGAAAATCCAAGGTCTGGTAAGTCACTTTGCGAATTTATTTAGTGATGTACCAGGCTTTACGCAGGTGGTGAACCACGACATTGACACGGGGGACGCTCAGCCAGTTAGGCAAAAGCCATATAGATATGATAGGACAAAAGAGGAAATAATTGAACATCATATTAAAGAGATGTTAAAGAATAAAATCATCACGCCAATTTCTAGCAGTTATGCTAGCCCCGTTGTCCTGTGTAAGAAAAATAATGATTACCCGATTACGCACCCGAAGCGGTGGCGTTTTGCTATAGATTATCGCAAGTTAAATTCAGTTACAAAATATCCTGTATATCCGTTGCCGATAATTGAAGAAATTATTCGAAATATTTCGTCTACAAAATACATGACTACATTAGATCTCACGAGTGGCTATTTTCAGATTGGGGTAAAACCCGAGGACGTACACAAAACCGCGTTCATAACGAAATCTGGTACGTACGCATTTCTTAGAATGCCGTTCGGATTATCCGGCGCGCCGGCAACGTTCCAAAGATGTATGGACATCGTCTTAAGACCAGTCCTTGGTAAAAGCACTTTCATATATTTAGACGATATTATAATTACGAGTAGTACTCTAGAACAACACTTACAAGATTTAAGAAAAGTATTTTCATTGTTAAACGAAGCTGGTTTAAAGATAAATGCGTCTAAATGTAAATTTGCCGCAAAAGAGTTACGTTATTTAGGATTTAAAATTTCCCAAAAGGGAATCGAAACGGATCAGTCAAAAATAGTAGCCATTAGAAATTATCCTGTTCCTAAAACAGCGAAGAAATTATCGTCGTTTCTCGGGATGTGTTCATATTACCGGGCTTTCATTAAAGACTTTGCAAAAATAGCTGAGCCACTGCTAAAGTTGAAAAGAAAAAAAGCTAGGTTTTCGTGGTCAGCAGAAGCCAACTTGGCGTTTCAAAAATTGAAAGACGCATTGACTCAAGCTCCCGTCTTAAAATTTCCAGAAGGGGATAAGGGATTAGAGATTTCAGCGGACGCTTCAGATTTCGCGATTGGTGCAGTGCTTTCCCAAAATGGTCAGCCCGTGGCTTTTTTCAGCCGAACATTAAATGAAACCCAAAGAAACTATTCCGCAACAGAGAGAGAAACTCTCGCAGTGTTAGCATCAGTACAGAAATTTCGTGTGTTCTTTGGAAGTTCTCCAGTAACTGTATATACCGACCACGCGGCGGTCACTAGACTCTATTCTGGAAAAAATTTATCACCCAGATTAATAAGGTGGGCTCTCAAATTACAGGAATATAACCTAATAATTAAACATACGCCGGGAAAAGAAAATGTTGTGGCAGATGCTTTAAGCAGAATTAACTTAGATGAAAATGGAAGTGTAATTAAGATAGCCATGTTAACATCCAAAGTATTAGATTCTCGTGAAACAGTAATAGCCGAACTCAAAAAAGATCCGGAGTTCAAAAATATATACAATTATTTGGCCGACCCTGAGAATTTCAATCATCCGGATATTGTGCCGATAAGAAATAGGGCCGAAAATTACGAATTAATTGACGGACTGTTATTCTATACGAAAGCTACTAATGAGAATCATGAATATAGACCGGTTATCCCAGCTAGCATGAGGTTGAATGTATTAGAAGAGTTGCATGATTGTGCCATTTCGGCTCATTTAGGTATAAGAAAAACTGTTCAGAGAGTTCGCGAGGCAGTTTTCTTTCCAGAACTGCAAAAGTTTACTAGGGCGTATGTCCAGTCGTGCCCAACATGTCAATTAAATAATTATGTTAATTTCCGCCCGGCCGGGTTCCTAAATAGTATTAAATCAGAATTCCCAAATCAAATAATAGGCATCGATTTACTTGGACCTTACCCTCGAAGTAAAGTTAATAAAAGCCGATATCTTTTAGTTATAGTGGATCATTTTAGCAAATGGTTAGAGTTAATTCCGTTAAAACGCGCGTCTGCAAAAATTGTAGTAGATTCAATTCTAAATAAGTATATTTTAAAATACGGGGCGCCCCTAAAAGTTATTTCAGACAATGGTCCTCAGTTTGTTAGTAAAATGTTTGAGGAAATGTGTGCAAAACTGGGCATACGTCATCTAAAGATGGTCCCGTATCGTCCGCAGTCAAACATAGCGGAACGGGTGAATAGAAATGTAGTGAAAATAATTCGTAGTTATGTGAAAAACTATCACTCTACCTGGGATAGCCATATAAATGAATTTGCATTTGCCCTTAGGACCGCCAAACACGATACTACACAAAAAACACCCGCTGAACTCTTCTTAGGAAGAAAGATCTTGACCCCCCTAGATAAACTGTTCTTTGTACAGGAAAGGGCAGAAGAATTTAAAATGAGTGATATACAAAAGTTAATACGGGAAGCGACGGAAAATATAGAAATGGCCCAAAGAAAACAGAAATTGTACTATGACCTAAAAAGAAGAGAGGTCAAGTACAATGTGGGAGATGAAGTGTTGAAGATTAAACACAACTTGTCAAATGCCCCAGAGGAAAAGGTGGGGAAATTTTTTCCGCGTTTTGAAGGCCCGTTCACAATTGAACAAATTACGGGGGCAGTGGTTATATTAAAAAGAAATGATGGTCAAACGCTCAAAGCGAATGTGGACCAAATAAAACCGTTCTATAATCGCAGCAAAATGGCTGTATTTAAAGATTCGTTTCAGGATCCGAGGCAATCGACTAGCCAGGAAGATATACGTCAGCAAAAACAGCAGGAACCAGCTACAACGGCATCGAAATGTCAGAAGAAGAAAGCTCCCCCCCAACAAAGAAATAAGAACCAAAAAGGTGGTTTCAAAAGAAAGTCTCACGATGCAGGTGAACAAATCTACGAACGGAATTACGAGCGCACCAAGAGAAGAAAGCAGAATGGGCAAGGGAAGCCCAATGTATCCAAAAGAACTGTGGAATCATCGGACAGGTGCCTGAGAAGCAAGAAACGTCGATTGCAGCCTGAGAATCAACTTCCCGAATACAGCAGGAACCAGGACAAGCAACGAGCAAGGGCCCAGGAGAGAAGGGCCCAGTCCACCAAACGTCCAGCGGAGCAACCTCCTCTACAAAGGAAATTGCCGAGGATACAACGACGGAATTTCAAAAGAAAAAGAGACGAGCAGGCTCCGAAAGAACAACGAAAAACGAGGAAACTGAACCAGGCCACAACTTACTCAAGTTTTAAAGATTGGGCCAAGAAAAGGATGGACGATCATAATAAGATAAGTACAATTTCGTATTCAAAAGTTTAGTTAATTTTTGAGTATACTGCAAGTTGCAGGACTGATTTTACCTCAAGCGAGGTTGACTTTTACGCCAAGTGAGCGATAAGTTCTCATATGGAAAGTAAAATGTTTTGTTAAAAGAAATTGTAATTCTTAAAGATTTAAAATTACTTAATTTTGTAAATAGATTAATTCTGTAAAAGCAATGAATTGCTGAAAAGAATATGTTAACTAAATGATTTTGTACGACGCTTTGTCTAAAGACTTGTAAAATGTCTAGAATGAAAATTCGGAAAATTGAAAAACACGATTTAGTCTGTAGACTATTAATTCAATGTAATTTGATATTTCAAGAAAGTACCTTGAGAAAGGAATAGGAAGCACTTGCTGTAAGCTTAGAAATTTAACCTATATTTCTGTAAGCTTAGAAATTTAACTTCTATTTGCATTTCAGGATTGCTGTGAAATTGTTAATGTGTTATGAAATGTAACAAATAATATTATGCTAGCAATGCACGTTAAGTGCAATATTAATGTGAATGTTGTGTGCAAACTGCGAATTTGTATGCATGAAAAGTTAAAGATTCACTATTTTAGAATGCAAGTGTTAATTAGGCTCTCCACCAAATACACTTAAAGTGTTAGACATAAAGCTAGTGAGAACCTTAGGATTAGCTGGTTATAGGGCGTTTTTTTCAGGTCTCGTATGTCAAGTTCTAACTAATGTTAGTCGATTGTAGGTGGAAGAGTTGAACACCCCCGAACACATAAAAACCCGCAATGGCGGTTTGCTTTACATCCAACACCGGTGAGAGAGCATACGGGGGAAGAATTTAATTGTGCTTGAATGATAATGTGTGTGTGCAAAATTACACAGAAAAAAAAAAAAAGGATTTGTACCACTTAGAATTATTCTGTTATTATGTCATACTAAAGTTGTTTTCCTTCCAGATTTTGCTGGAAGGAGTAAGACTGTTTGAAGAATAAGACTTGAAAAAAAAAATGTTGAAGATTGTTGTTCCAGAAAATTTCGTCTGTATTTTACACAAACATATATTGCCTTGTAAGAGTTGGCCTAAGTTTAGAACAGTGAAATTTTCGACTATTTAGAATTGCTAGTTTTCAACATGGTCCGTTTGGACCAAAGTAGTTTAACTATCGCAATTCTGGCGGGAAGTATGTAAGGTTTTAGTTAAACTAACCAAGTTTATTTTAATTTAAATCTTTTCTATCTCCTCTCTGCTTCAACTTCCTGTCAGAAGAAGCGCGCGTTTTTAGCTTATGCTAATTTTTGAAGTTCAGCCAAGCACTATTTAAGCCAGAGGTAGAAACCTCTCGGTGTGTGAGAGCTTTGCCTCAGATCACGGTCACGCTGCTCAACGTTCGCCTGACCAGCTAGCAGTTTAAATTTATAAGCCATAGTGCTTACTACGTGATTGCATTGTAAAATAAATTAAAGTGCGGTAGTATTTAGTATACCTTGCTACGCACCCTTTTAGATAGAGGCCAACTTCCGCGAATTGCTCTGCGAAGCAAAGTTTAATTTAAGTTCTATTTTAATTTATTTAAATTTATTTGATTGTTAAGTTCGACCAAAGTGTGGTCTGTTACGTTCTGTATCTCTCCCGAATTGGGAGGTTTGTATTTAATAGTGATTGAATAAAAGAGGATTTCAAATCCCTTCACGTGCAGTTATTCTCCAGCCCAGCAGTTACACCAGAACATAGCGTACCTTCCGCTCCCTGTTCCAGTTCAAGACTTAGAACGTAAGGATAAGAACCCCTTACAGAATTTACAATGTTTCCTAAAATGATGCACAGAACACTAAGTCCTGATAACTTGCGAATCAGACTTTTAAGTCCCGAAGTCATTAATTTAGCATCTGCAGTTTTTGAAGCAGCAGTAACGTCAGGAGCCGAACAAAAAACATCCATTCCGTTCCGTTTACCTCTGTTATACTGGGCTTAGCCCGCTTGAAATGGCGGGCTTTTTGCCAGTTGTCTTTACATAAGGCATCCTGGAAGTAAAAGATCTAGGAAGGCGTCATAGAGACAAGATGTAATCAGTATAAAAAAAAAGAAGGTGGCTCATTGCCACTGAAGAATTGTCATCGTGTGGTGGTGTGAAACACGATTCAGTAGTAAGAATAATTAAAAATAAAGTGAATAACAAAAAATAGCTCTTTCTTTGGCCTTAAATAGTTTTTAACCGGACGCGCAAGATCTTTCTAGCAAATTCCGCTTCTCGAGATTTCTGGAAAGCAAAAGAGTATGTAATTATGGTTACAGTTTATATAGTGGTCAATTACACTTATTCAATTTCAATACAAATTAAAGAAATACCTATTTATTTAATGTTAAATGCACGCGCTCCTGTATTTTTATTTTCCGATGTAGCTTTCTCTCAAAATTTATCTGGCGCTGCCTTGCAAGGGGGGAATAGAACAATTTTAATCATAATTCTACTAAAATTAACTATCTAAATACAAACTTCGCAATAATACTATCAATTCTGATGGAATGATATTAACTTTCTTATCAATTTTGATTATTTTTTGTCTCATACCAAGACTAAAAATCGTGATTTATTTGTTTTATCCTTCCTCAGTTGAATTCTATACTGGTTGTTTTCTTAAAATTATAATGGAAAGATAAAATATTTTGCCTTATTAATTGTGATAATGATAAAACTCTAAGTATGGTTATCGTTTGGCCTTTCATGACCTATCTGCCTTGCTTTATATGGTGTGAAAACGACGAGTTCTCGTTCGAGGTGAAAGGGAACCCCGATCACTATACGCTCGATTGCAGAGAATGCAAAACATCATCTTCGCCAGCTAGTAACGGAGCATATCCTTGCATAGGATGAATGAAGCTAAAAAATTTCAACGTTCTGAAACAGAGACGCAACTGTAGAGTATCGCACGTAGCACATCGCGTAGGCTGGAGTAACACTGTACCCCTAACATAGACCCTACATATCCTATACTTGATAAAACTGCATTTTGTTTAAATTGATGTTTTTAATACCGTTTTTAATTCTTTTCTTAAATTAATCGTGACATATATTACAATTTAATTTTAAGTACTTGTGTTGATTGCTTTACGTAGAGTATTTATTTTTTGTATTAATAACTTTGTTATATTGTTTAGTGTAATACTTAATGTATTATTAATTGTTTAACTTAATATTATAGAACTGACTAAGACAAGCATATCCATATAACTCAACCAAACCTTACATGTATTGCATGTATCTACAAAATTTAATATTTCAACGTTGTGAAAAACTCATGAACAGTATTTCAGTTTTATCAGTCAACGTCTAGTTCCAGTGCCGGGCATGCATTCCGTCAAGGACAGCCCAGGAACATGCGTAAACTCTACTCTATGTTCTCCTCACCCATACTACATCTAATCGTTCACCTTTGAATCACTTATTTGTCCATCACTTGTCAGCTCTCCCTCCTAGAACTTTGACCTTAGAAAGAACAAAAACACATCAGTTTATTTATTCCTTCTGTAAAGATATCTCCAAGCAGCTTGCAATCCAGAAAATTTTGAAAAAAAGATAGTGCCATCAGCGCGGATATATGGCCGATATGTTAAGTGCCTCCGTGAATTGACTACACAGGCTGTTGCTAAAAAAGGAGAAAGTACTACATGTTATGCTATTTCAATAGCTAGTTTCATTTTTTTTTCGAATAAATGAGGGCTTTTGGTGTTGACTACAACAATAGATAAGGAATGCGAAATAATGATAATGTGAAATGTTTCATAGGCTTACTGTAGCTTAAATTTCTTATTTCTATCATTACCACAAATTAAAAAATTTTGGATTATTGTGCCTACATTTAGGTGCCTATAAACAAACGTACATAAATGTTCTTAATCTTAAAGGCGAAATGCTGTTGCGTAAATGTAAGATACAAGTATTTTACAATTAAGTATATTTTATAACGACGTATTTCTTATAAAACACACAAAAAAAAAAAAAAAAAAAAAAAAAAAAGAGAGAAAACTTTATTCTGATCTTTTCAAGCCTACAAATTTCCAACCAAGACAAGATTCATACTTTGCGGAATCAAAACATTTTATCCTCAGCTTGAGCTACGATTCGAATTTCTTCACTTTTGCCAACCCTCGGTACAACGTTCTCCATCGTTCACTTTCACTCCACCATAAACGGGTCTATCTACAGCACGCTGACAAACGTTGCCACATGGTTCTTTGCAGCACACATCGGTAGATCGGCAGTCACTTTGTTTGCAACAGTCATTTTTTTTTGTACTTCAGCGTACACGAACTTAAATCTCTAGGCATTGGACAGTGTTCTGAAAACAAGAAAATGCATTTGTTAACTTTGTTGATAATATTTTCTATTTTACATTGCAAAATATTCTATATGGCCTGAAAATCATTATAACTTATAAAATTGCAGGAGTGATTAGTCATTTTTATGTTATTTGAAGATTTTACATGCCCTGCCTTCTGGTTTCCTCTCATAGTAGGATACCACGAAAGGATATTGCTGCTTGTCACGAGGTCTCGTGTCTCGTGCACCAATAAATGAGCTAACTGCTAAGAACCTATGAGCTATTATATTAAGAATGAAGTTTTGATGTTGTTGATAGTCATAAATGGAAATGATGCGATGCTTGGGCATGTAACTATTAGAAGAAATTGCTTGTGAATGCTGAAGAAAAGATGAAGATTCGTGATAAATAAGACAAAAAATGATTCATGCTCCTTTTTATTCTCCACGGTTACAAGTACACAAATGTCCGTCTATGCAAAATATAGATCCTGTAAAATCCAAATATGCCATTTCCTGGATGTAGTTAAATCTCTAATCTTGCCAGCCCTCCACACAATAGTCTCCATCCTTAAATGCTACTCCAGTAGTAGGTTTGTCAGTGGCGCGTCTGCATACATTGCCGCAAGGCTCTGCACAACAGATGTCAAAGCTATGGCAATCGCTCTGCTTACAGCAGTCATTCCAGTTGGATCTCAGATTGCAAGGACTGGGATCTCTGGGTGGAGGGCAAAACTCTGAAATCAAGGAAGTGACTAATTAATATTCCATTGATCTCACAAACTTAATAATAGCTTGTAAAATGGTACTTAATGAACTAAAGACTGTATGAAATGCCAAATGAAAACTGTATGATGATACCTGACTAGCAATACGAAATTACTGAAGGTGAAATTATGGACTTGCTCATCTCTTAAAATACAAAATATGCAAATTTGAGGAATAAGAATGAATGAAGTTAGAACACATATTGGGATTCGCATATTTGTTCTTACTTTAAGAAAGTTTTTGAATTGGTAAGTCTTTGTAAATGGTTAAATGTGTCTCGAAAACATCACTCGTACGAATGATGGCTCGATGACCGTTAGTAGATGGGCAGCAATGGAGATAACAAGACATCTTACTGGCTAGTGATCAGTAGGATGTCTTTGCCAAATTGATCAGTGGAGTGTTCTGCTTATGGCAGTAGGATATATGCATCAAATATGTAACATAGTCAGTGCTCAATAAGTACGTAAAAGTCATTGCTTAGCACAAGAACTTTTGGCCTTCGGAAAGATTAAGATCTTTAAAAGATTTTTTTTCTTTTATCTCACAAGCAACAAGAAAGCAAATGAGACTGACGAATACGTGCTCTGATATCTAGGCAATCACTGGTGTAAGAATTAAAAAGCCAACGGCCCGGCCTCCAGGGGACGCCAAATTGATGTTACGAAATTGGAAGGCCTAGTTTTCATAGTGATGTTTTCCTTGTCTGGAAAAGAACCTTAATAGATGATCGCACCTGTTTGCAGATTTTACAACTAAGGCTCTGTGCCTGTTCAAAGATACACAGATTAAGTCCTGCTGTAGAGACATTAAGTTATTTTTGAAGCAGGAGATACGAAATATGAGCAACGCCATAGCCGGGACTTGAACCTGGACCTCTCTAATAGTCACCAAGTGTGCTAACTGTTACACTACGAAGGCATCCTGGAAAGAGGCAGAAAATACCTTATATATTCCCTTTTAAAGGGCGACTGGGGATTAAGGGACCAATTGTCAAATCCTGGTGGGGAAGAATCATCATCCACCACCTTTTAGTTCGGGCGCCACTGTAGAGGCATTAAGTTATTTTTGAAAGCATGAGATATGAAATATGAGCAATGGCCTCGTCGGGACTCAAAATTGGACCTCTCGAATACGCGCCGAATGTGCTAACCATTACACCACGAAGGCATGCTGGAAGGAGAGAGAAAATACCTTATACTGCATTCATTAGAAAGACTTCTTACGGAACTGTAATTCAGAACTTTCCATTGATCTTATCTGCTAGGCTGTGCTTTTGAGATCTGTACTCAGGTAACTTCAGCTGTGGGGTGAAGCATTATAAAGAGGATCCATAGTTAAGACTTTGGCAGATCCATCACAGTGGACGATCAAACATTCGAATTTTCCACCTATCCTTAAAGGTGCACTGAACAGGCTTACCTAAGATTGGTTCAGGACGACAAGATTTCTGACCAGAGTTTTATCTTTCTTGCAGAACCGACTCCTTCTTGAGCAAAAATGGATAAGACCCTTCTATTACACTAATCTGCAAAGGTGGCTAAGATACTACTATTGGATTGGCTGGCACATCAGCTTGATCTTAGACCTTTCTGTTGTATCTTGGTAAGCCGAACTGTCTTATATTAGTCTTCTGGGGATGCACAGGAGTTCAAATATCCATTGCTAAAAAAATGGCTATTTTATCCTGACAATACTTAGTTTACGGTTTAATTAATACTACAGCAATATCTCGTTACTCTTAACTGTTAGTACTGCTTCTCTGAAAGACAATAGAGATACCATGAAATTATGATAACAATATATGTGTTTACAGTATGAGAGATTAATTCCCTTAGACTAGAAGTAATCAAATGAAAAGGCTAAAATCTACAATTTATAAGGATTTATCATCTGGCTCGGTGACTATTAATAATTTCCGACTAAGGGGATTAAATGTAATAATTTTAATAAATTGGTAAGGTTTTAGTTAAACTAACCAAGTTTTATTTTAAGTTAAATCTGTCTATCTCCTCTCTGCTTCAACTTCCTGTCAGAAGAAGCGCGCGTTCTCAGCTTATGCTAATTTTGAAGTACAGCCAAGTACTATTTAAGCCAGAGGTAGAAACCTCTCGGTGTGTGAGAGCTTAGCCTCAGATCACGGTCATTCCGCTCAACGTTCGTCTGACCAGCTAGCAGTTTAAATTTATAAGCCATAGTGCTTACTACGTAATTGCATTGTAAAACAATTTGAAGTGCGGTAGTATTAGTATATCTTGCTACGCACCCTTTTAGGTAGAGGCCAACTTCCGCGAAGTGCTCTGCGAAGCAAAGTTTAAGTTCTATTTTAATTTATTTAAATTTATTTGATTGTTAAATTCGACCCAAGCGCGGTCTTTTACGTTCTGTATCTCTCCCGAGTTGGGAAGTTTGTATTTAATAGTGATTTAATAAAAGAGGATTTCAAATCCCTTCACGTGCAGTTATTATCCAGCCCAGCAGTTACATCAGAACATAGCGTACCTTCCGCTCCCTGTTCCAGTTCAGGACTTAGAACTTGAGGATAAGAACCCGATTACAGACTGTACTTATGTTTCCAAAAATGATGCACAGAACACTAAGTCCTGATAAATTCACCCTGGGTATGATAATAAATACAACTACATCAGCGAGTTGGACAATCTAAATTATTCCAGCTGTCTTGTGGTTTTTGCAATTCCTCTATGTTTGCATTACCCATAAGTATAATAAATGATTTAAACGCGAAGAAGACACTATTCAACGATCATCTTAACATGCTAAAACCAGAAAAAAAATAATATGAAAGGTTTCAGATTTCAACAGTCGCCCAAAAGGGTTTGTTGAAGTTTATTTCGCTCTTCCTGAGCTCGCAATTTACCAATTTCCTTTTTCCCTCCCTCTAGCTAATCCCCCCCTTTTTCTTTTTAGATTTATTACTAAGCATCCTTTTCTTCGTATTTAACGCCACATACATTTCAACAACAAAATCATATAATTTTTAAAAGCTCCATAGCAGCATATGTTTAGAAATTCCGATGCAGTGTTAAGTGCAGTGGCATACATTTTTATACTTCAGTCTTTTCTCAGTTTGTCATATTAATATTCATTTTTTTAATGTGATGATTAGCAGAGAAATTTTGTTTCTTTTTATTATTCCTTTTTTTGTGTGTTAACTTTATCTATTAAATATTATGCACGCCACATTCCCTTCAGGTCTACAGCAAAAAGGTAAAATATTTGAAAACAGCATTATGTTTGGGATTTTCGACAGTGTGTTGTGTTTTGTCACACATTTTTTTATATTATTTGCTATATTATTTTTTTAAACACCCGCTATGTGTGGCTATCCGCCTAAAACAGTTATCATAAAAAAGGAACGATATATATAATGATTTTAATGAGTCCAGTTAGTGTCATTTCATAAAAATACTGAATATTTCTAATTAGAGAGCTCAGGATTTTAATGTATGTTTATTTAAACCAATCACATTTAAAAGTAGAAAGTAGTATTCTTAAGAGCTGTGTTTATTGCTTTTAAATCGCTTTATTTATTACTCAATAACCTTCTAGATTCAATTTGAAAATATCTTGCACTTAATGGCACTATGTTGGCGCATGGAAGATTAAAGGTATTTTATTTCTGGCCTCCGCAACACGTTGCTTTTACAGAGATGAGTTTGTTAATTTAAACTAAAAGATAAATATCCTACATTATTCCAAACGGCAACAGTCTCGCGCGGTGGAGATAAAAAATGCTTTATTTCGAACAGTGTTGAAACTGCTCGCTTTCAAATCGTTGAGTTTATTAATCAATATTTCCTTAATGTTTTACAAAATAGGAAATAAATAATTTTAAAAAATTCTAAATTCAAAATTTGGGCTTCCAGGTACCCATATCCGAGTAAAGGATTACGTTATTTAAAACGGGATATCTAGGTACCGTCAGTTTTCAGAATTCTAACAACATACATACATTACATACATGCACACATGTACATTCTTCATTATTTAATATCTTTAAATATAATACAGGGCGATACTACTGGTGGCAATAATTTGAAAAATAATGCACTGTTTAACAGCGAATCGATGCAAAAGACCCGTTTGAGACTAATAGCTCCTTTTGTGTTAATAAACAACGAAGTTATCAGTTAATTGCAAGAGAAAGTGTGTTTTTTCGAATTTCGTAAAAGTTACCCCGGGGTGTTGTCCCTCAAAATTGGGGGTGAAAAATAGAAGTCCAACCTCTCTTCGGAGTAGACTCTGGCAATCATTCTTCCATGTAGTAATGGAGACGACAACAACACAAAGCTGAGTTAAAAAGTAGGACATTGAAAATTTTCTATCTAAGTAGCTTAAATTAAATGCTCAGACATCTAAGTAGCTTAAACAGTATGCTCAGAAGCTTCGCTCGGTTTGACGCCATAATTTAACGATGTTTATTTAGATTTGATCTGGACATTATTGCTTCATGAGTGTATTGAACAATACATTCGTTTATAACAACTGCCAATATTTAATTTTAAATACTCTTTTTCGATTTATTGTTATATGTCTTCTACTCAAATTCGACAGTCGTGGCAATGGTAATGTATTTTCAAAGGACGGAGCCCAGTACCATGGAATATCATCAAAGGATCGGCTGAAGTGAAGAATGAATACGTTTTGTTGATGAAGAACAAAATTACGCCTATACAAAGACTGCTTGTCGATAGAGACAAAGGAAAGCAGTGATGAAGATAGCGTTGGTGTAAGAGATGTAAGAAAAATGTTTGAAATTTCAACATTAAAAAAAAAAAAACTGTTATAATTCGACAGTCTCAAACGCAACCCTGGCTGGCATTCTACCAAAGCATATGGACTCTTCCAAAAGGGGCGTTATTGCTTGCTTCGACGTGAAAGTCTCTTCTCCGAAAGACAGAATGGAGGGAAAGAAAGTCTCCATCCTTCCACCCTATTTTGAGAATAATACCGTCCGAATGGCGCATGCGTATTTGAGCTCATGGTCACGGATGAGGCGGTCGAACTATATAAAGGTTTGAAATTTTCTCAGGTTTTACACAAACTTTTAAACCAAGAACATTAACGAAATTATTTATTAGGTGATATTCTAGAATTATCTTTAAACAGCAATTTAAGTGGCTAGTAAACGTTTATCATCTACATCTTCATATACTTACTCTCGCTACTAACAATTGCCACTGCTGCCATCAGGAAAAGTAGAATGCAAATTTTGGAATTCATTTTCTCAGTTTCTGCTGGAAAAGAACATGAAAATTTAAATAAATATTAAAAAAATATAAGAAAAAAATCTGAAAGTTTTCAGATTTTATATTATCCATAAAAGATTTTTTTCCTCCATTTACAGACACATACAGGTGTTTAGAATTTTCAATAGGCAATCTCGCGCGCCGGAGATAAAAATGTTTTATTCTCTGCATTGCCGACACCACTCGTTTTGAAATCGCTGAGTTTTCTAATCAAAAATTCGTTAAAGCTTTACGAAAATAGAGTATAAAACAAACTCCAAATTCGGGCTTCCAGGTGGCCATGCTCGTGTGGAGGACCACGTTATTGAAAATTTGATGACTCTAGGTACCTTTGTTTTTTCACGATATGAGAAACATACATATATTCATGCATATTCTTTCATTTCTTTTAATATAATACACAGCGACAATATTGGGTGGCAACAATTTGAAAAATGAAATGCTGTTTCATAGTGCACGACGCAAAACGCCAAAAGGAAATTAGTAGCCCTTCTGGGAAAATTTCCGCTTTAGGCTAAAAAAAACATCTGAAAGGTTTCAGATTTTATATTACTTCCAAAGGGGCGTTTTTAACGTTTTGTGTGTTACCTTTATTTATTAAGTATCATGTTCTTCACACTTAAACTACATAAAATCAATTCAACAGTAATATCACGAAATATTTAAAAACAGCATATCTTTAGAATTTCCGGAACACAATCTCGCGCGCTGAAGATAAAAGTGTTTTTATTCCGTACAGTGTTGCCATTGTTCGCTTTGAAATCGTTGAGTTTGTTAATCAAAAATTCGTTAAAGTTTTACAAAATGTGAAATAATAACAAATTCGAAATTTAAAATTCGGGCTTCCAGGTGCGCATTTTCGAGAGGAGGATTACATAGTTTAAAATTTGATGGCTCTAGGTACCGTCGATTTCTGCAAAACGTGTAATCATTCATGCAGATTCTTCATTCTAGAGTTTCTTTAAATATAATACACAACGATAATATTTGTTGGCAACAATTTCAAAAGTGATACACTGCATTTAAGTGATACGACGCAAAATGCCGGTTGGAGACTGATAGCCCTTCTGGGCTAACACCCCTTTGGGCTACTGACTAAAACATTTATGAAGATGTGCATTCTATGAAAAAATTTTTTATTTGTTATTTTATTTAATAACTTTCGAGTAAACTGCAAATAAATTCAAAGTGTTCATATACTTCGCCTAAATTAAATAATCAAATCTCAAAAGATTATTTCGCTTGAATTGCTATTCTAATTACTTTCCTAACGTTGCGTCAAGTTATGCAGGGTGTTTATAAAGTCCCGGACCCATTTTGATGTTTATTAACTCATAAAATAATGAAGATATAAACAAACTTATGGCATTTATTGATGGAATAACTTAAATATTTTCCTTTTCAGGTTTGAATATCTTTACTTTTGTAAATATCGTCTGCGCCTGTGGTTAATTTCAGATAATTTCATTTTCCAGTCTAAATACCTGTACTTTTCTCTTTCTTTTTTACAGAAAAGACGGTCTCATCAGTTGTATACTTAGACATTTTGGAAAACTTCATATTTTCACAACTAGAAGAGCTTCAGCACATGTCTTTTTGCAACAAGATGGTGTACCACCTCATTGGGGTACCATCGTTCGTAGTTCTTTGAATGATCATTTTACAGGAAGATGGATTGGGCGAGGAGGTCCAATTCCTTGGCCACCCAGATCACCTGATATAACGCCTCTGGTTTTACAGGAGGAGAGTGTCGAACATTGCTGACCTAAAAGCCAGAATGACAACCGCAATAGCCTCTGTGGATGCCGACATGCTTGCCGGTACCCGGCGTGAAATTGAATATCGACTTGATATTCTCCGGGCGACGAAGGGGGCACATGTGGAAGTTCATTGACAAGGATCATGAAACTTTTTGAGTCTATCGAACCATTTATGTTATTAATTTTAATCTATCTTCATTATTTTATGAGTTATTAAACATCAAAATGGGTCCAGAACTTTATAAATACCCTGTATGTGAAATTTATCACTAATATGTGATGGTAATATGTGAAAAATTTACTTTCTAAGTAAGCAATTAGCTCTTTATTACTAGAGATAATAATTTACACTTTATATACATGACCGTTAAAAATGAATGCTAGGAATATAAAAATGGATGATGATTCTTTAAAGCATCAAAATGTTACAAATATTAAGATTTAGAAGATACTGAGTGAACCCTGAATGAGAAATTTCGAAAGCCTTCGAAGGTAATCGGTGGACCAATATCTGTTGACCGATGGACATATCGAGAGAGGTGAACATAGAGATCTGTGGACATGCCTTCGGTCTTACTAGAAGTCGCAAATTCAGATTGTGTTTACCTTTTTCCCTGACGGGCTATAATAACATAATGTATCACGGAAAGACCATTACTAAGTAACATTAAACATGCAGAATATGAGTAACCATCATAGCTTTAGGATTCTGCAGATTCGTAGAGACATAAAGTGCATTTTCGAAGTCTATTATAAACGGAGTAAATAATGAAGCACCATAAGATAACATCTAAATTTCGGGAACTGTTTAACATCTTAACACTTGAACCATTTACGATAACTGTTTTTACTTTTACATTTTTGGCTTCCAGTTTCTAAAATCTTAAACTTGTATGTATTCACAGATAATCTCATTAAAATGATATCATATGCTCCTTTGAAACTTCTACGTTAACATCCGAAAAAAAGACTTTCTAATTTCACTCGTAAGGAAGGCCCACCAGCGGCCGAGCGGTAAAGTCCCTGAACACTGGTAGTCTTGTCCGAGATTCGAATTCCGGCCAACGGGCTGGCTGCATGGGCGCTTTCGTGGTTTTCCCCATGTCTAACATGCTAACAGGAGCTATTTTCTCTTAGAAAGTCCTCTACGAAGGCGTCTCTTCCTTCCGTTTAGTGCCTTAGGGCCGAACACGTAAATAATGATAATTATAATCACTATATTGATTCAAAATTATCTCGTTTGGTTTGGTTTATTGCGATTACAGCAAAGCCAACGAGGGCTATCTGCCTAAAAGGAGGGATATCTTCGTGGAGAGCTGTCTAAGGAAAACTGGTTCGTATACACGTTACACATTAAGAAAAAAACGAAAACGTCTATGCAACCAACCCGTTCGCCGGGATTCGAAACCTGGACCAAACTACCAGTGTTCATCGACTTAGCCGCTCAGCGGCCGGTGGGCCCGATTCAAAATTATTAAAATTATCTGATCAAAAACTAAATAACAATACCTTAGAAAACAATTTTTTATAAATTACACTGGCATCGGTAAATATACTTCATATTATATTTTATATCATATATTCTGAGAAAGTTGACAAATTCTCTATTTGTTGTTGATAGAAAAACTAGTAGAAAAATCTGCGTGTAGTGCTGCAAAATTTATACCATCTAATATGGGAAATGAAATATGTGAGAGAATTACCTAAGGACTGTAAGAACCATGATTCCCTTACCTATTTCCATTTTTATGAATTTGCAAATTTTATAATATACATTTGGAACAGAAAAAGTAAAAAAGTTGAAAAATACAAAAACAGTGAAAACCGAAGTTAATCTTTTTTTATTTAAAGCTCCAAACAGAACTTGCCAAGGGAAAAGTGTTCTGAAGTTTTCAACAAAGTCAATTGACTGAAGAACCAGGTTTCATTCCAATCAACTCACTGAGACCTCTATCGTCAATTAGCATAATGGTTATTAATTCTAAAAAAAAAATGTTATATACGTACAATACTTCAAAACATCTATACAATTTTCAGGCTCTCGTCGAATTGGTCTCTTTTACCT
>KK119095.1:542125-553666 GCA_000611955.2 Stegodyphus mimosarum
TAGTAGAAAATCACAAATAATTTTAATATTGTTATTAGCTAAATGTAGCGTGCACGATTTCATTATATTTTTCCTTTCAGAGACCTTTTCCATGGTCTTGCATAAACAATTTCAATCGAAGTCTTTAAATTAAATATTGAAATAAATACTAAATTAAAATTTTAAAAAAATCTGAAATGTTTCAGATTTTAAATTACGTCCAAAGGGGTGTTTTTTTAACATTTGTGTGTTACCTTTATTTATTGAATATCATGTTCTTCGCATTTAAACCATAAAATTCAGTTCAAGAACAATATCGCAAAATAATTTTAAACTGAGCATATCTTTAGAATTTCCTACGCACAGTCTCACGCGCTGGAGATAAAAATGTATTTTTCTGTACAACGTTGCCATTGCTCTCTTTGAAATCCTTGAGTTTGCTTTATAAAATTTTATAAAATATGAAATCGATAATAAAACAAATTCCAAATTTCAAATTTGGGCTTCCAGATGCCCATATTCGCAGCAGGATTACGTCATTAAAAATTCGATGCCTCTAGGTAGCGTCGTTTTATCACAATGCGAGAAATATACATACATTTATGCACATTCTTCATTATTTAATATCTTTAAATATAATACAGGACTGTAATATTTGGTGGCAACAGTTTGAAAAGTGAACCGACATTTAATGTTTCAGACACAAAATCGCAAAACGAAAACAATAGTCCTTCAGGGACAAAGCCGCTTTGGACTTAAAAGAAATTTTACCTGCATAATAGTTTTCAAATTCAATGGATAAAGAGATATTTAAAAATGCCAATAAGGAATCCATTATATTTTAAATATGATATGCTGCATTTATAATAAGCTCAAAACCACAAAATTTACCTTACTTTTTAAACGGATCTTCCTGAGAAAAACACTTCAAAGCTTTTCAGATAGCTAGTTGTAAGATCTTTGTTTTATATGGATTTGTAAGATTAGGGTTGTAACTTTTAAGTAACGTCGCCAAAAGATGTAATTTTTTTCGCTATTGTTGTTGAAATAGCTACATGATTGTAAAGAATAAATTTTTAATTTTCTGTAATTTTATCTCTTGACTACTGTTTTATTCAGAATATATGATAGCATAAATATACTCAAACCAAAATATTCTCAGAAGCGTTAGTCCAATTGTTATTTAAGTTTCAATTATTAAACATTTAGTTTTGAAATAATTTAATCACACATCAGATTATTCTATATTCTTAAACTCTGAGCCATTTATAAAGACATTAATATGTAACTGAATCATTCACTTCGAAAAAGAAAACATCATAATTTGTCTCTTAGGAAAGTTTTAAATAGAAAAACAAACTGAATTTTGGGGCAAAAATTGTTAAAACTGTGCCCATGAACAGATTAAACGAAAACTGTGCCCATGAACAGATGAGTAGCTTGAGCCTTTAAATATTTGCGGCCCCTCTCGGCTTGACAAATGAAAGGTTTGGTTACATGGAGCTTCTCCATATTCAATACAAATTATGAAAAAATTTCGAAACATCATCCCTTTTAGATGTAGAGCATTAGGGGCGAGCGGTCAAATCGCTGAACACTGATAGTTTGGTCCAAGGTTCCAATCCCGCGAACGCGCTGGCTGCATAGCCATTTTCGTGATTTTCCCCATGTGTAATGTGTATATTAGCCACTTTCCTCTAAAACGTCCTCCACGAAGGCATTCCTCGCCTTAGACAGATAGCCCTAGAGAAATATTTAAAATAATATCACATAAACCAAACCAAACCAATCCTTTCAGGTGCACATAGTCGTCTCGAGACTTTAACAACGGTTTCGCAGCAGATAGTTATATAATTTTTCACCATGGTTTATGTTTTATTTTGACTATCGCAAAACACTCCAAGCTATTTGCCTAAGAGGAGAAATGACTTCGTGGAGGACTTTCCAAGGGAAACTGGCTTGTATACTTGTTACCCTTGGAGAAAAACGCGAAAATACCTATGCAGCTAGTCCTTTCATTAAAATTCGAACCTCGGGTCGAACTACCAGTGTTCAGCAACTTTGCCGCTCGGCCGTTAGTGGGCTTCTCATTGTGGAGTAACAGAATGCTACTATTCCAAAAAGTCAGTTTTGGTAATTTCGCTTTTGTTTGAGACCCTCGAGAACAAAGAGCGGTGGTGTTCCGAGAAAACAATACTGAACATTTAAAGTGGCTTTTATCAAAGAAGGGAATTAAGAAGTAGAAAGGACAGAAAATTTTTTAACATTTTAGCCGAAAGAGTCGGTAGCCCAGAAGGGCTATTAGTCTCAAAACGGCACTTTGTGAGCGTTTCACTCTAAACTCTAAACCTTTTAAATTGTTGCCACCAAATATTATCGCACTGTATTATTTAAAAAAATTAAATGAAGGAAAATGTGCAGGAAAGTGGGTATGTCGCACTGTGAAAAAACCACGGCACCTAGAGATATCCAATTTTGAATAACGTAGTCCTCCATTCGAATATGGGCATCTGAAAGCCCAAATTTGGAATCTGGAATTTGCTTTATTATCGATTTCATATTTTCTAAGCATTAACTCATTTTATGAACAAACTCAACGATTTCAAAGCGACTGTGCGGGACCCCCCCCCCAAAAAAAATTATCTCCGGCGCGCGAAGCTGTGTATCGAAAATTCTAAAGATTTGCTCTTTTCAAATTATCTTGTGATATAGATGTTGAATTGAATTTTATGCTTTAAGTGCGAAGAAGATGATATTTATTAAATAAAGGTATCACACAAAATCACACAAAACGTTGAAAAAAGAGGCCCCTTTGGGAGCAGTATGCTTTCAAATTTTTTTTAATTTTTTTTTTTTATTATTTAAAAAAATTCATTGACTTGAATTAATTCATTCATTATTCATTTCATTGACTCATCTTACTATTACATGTTTAACAGTTTTGGATTCAGTACGTAGTTTTACTTTTCTTATCTGTTGCAATCTAGGGCATAATTACGCTACCTTTATAGTTTTGTACAAATAAGCAATCCCTGATTGTTTTAACATTTTTAAACATCTAACTTTCCGCTACATAAAAAAAAAAAAATCTGAAAGCTTTCATATTTTATACTACGCCCGGGGGCTTTGTCCCTGAAGGACTATTGTTTTCGATTCGGCATTTTGCGGTGGAAGCATTAAATGTCGGTTCCCTTTTCAAACTGTTGTCACCAGAGCCCGCATAATGCCCGCATGCAGCCCTGTATAATATTTAAAGAAATTAAATAATGAAGAATGTGCATAGATGTATGCATGTTTTTTGCATTGTGATAAAACGACAGTACCTAGAGACATCGAAAATATGGGCATGTGGAAGCCCAAATTTGAAATTTGGAATTTGTTTTATTATCGATTTCATATTTTGTAAAACTTTAATGAATTTTTGATTAGCAAACTCAAGGATTTTAAAGCGTGCAATGGCAACGTTTTACAGAAAAAACATTTTTATCTCCAGCGCGTGAGACTGTGTATGGGAAATTCTAAAGATATGCTCAATTTAAAATTATTTTGCGATATTGCTATTGAACTGAATTTTATGGTTTAGGTGCGAAGAATATGACATTTAAGAAATAAAGATAACACACAAAACGCTAAAAAAAAACTCCCCTTTGGGCATAATGTAAAATCTGAAAGTTTTCAGATTTACATCTCCCATTTCACCATTTACATCATCCCTGTTCCATTGCTCGCTTTGAAATCGTTGACTTTCTTAATGAAAAGCTGATAAAAGCTTTATGAAATAGATAATAAAACAAATTCCAAATTTGGACTTCCAGATGCCCATATTCGGGTGGAGACTTAACGTTATTCAAAACTGGATGGTTCTAGGTACCGTTGTTTTATCACAATGCGAGAAGCACACTTACATTAATGCAGATCCTCCATTATTTAAGTTCTTTAATTATTATACAGAAATAATATTTGGTGGCAACAACTGAAAAGTGATTCAGACTTTTAACGTTTTCGACGCAAGATGCCGAAACGAAATTAATAGCCCTTTGGGCTAAAAATTAACGCCTTTTGGGATAAAAAGAGACATATCACATTCGAAACATCGAATTATAATAATAATGATGGACCACAGAAGAATATATTGAATATTCTTGCTCCGAGAGCTGAAAGATTAAATAGCATTAGTGATCTCAAAAGCATATGTTAAGAATTTGGTTTTAGAATATCTCTAAAAAACTCACCAAAATAGCGATAAATGGCTATCTATTGTATATTGAAACTTCAGTTCTAACTCACAGATGTTTAAGCAGTTTTGATATTATGTTTCCTATTGATGTGTCAAGGTATTCATATCAGATCATGTCATTTAAATAACTGTATTCCAGAAGTCAAGAAATAAATCTGATAAGAATATTCAATTCTCCAGGAAAAAAAGGCAAAAATTTCTACATTGTATCTGATTTAAGAGCATAGTTTGAGCGCTGCTTTGAGTCGTCATTCCTTTCTGAAAGTTCATTTTCTTTTGTTCACTTAGATAAAAATAAAATTTTCCTTGAATCTGATATGTAGACAATTACAGAATATACACTAAAATTTTTAAATATATATTCTTGTAATGCACACAATAATGAATTAAAACTTTTTGAGAAACTGACTTACCGGTTAATGAATTATTGATAATTATTTACCTTAAGAGGTTTCATTTTGGAGAAATCGGTTCACCAACGGCTAAGCGATAACACCGCTGAATACTGGTAGTTTCGATCCGAATTCGGTCTCTGGCTGTATGGACGTTTTCATGATTTTTCCTGCGTATAATGTAAATATGGGCCAATGTCCTTTAGAAAGCCCTCCAAGAGGGCACCTATTCCCTTAAGCCGAATGCACTCGCTTACTTTTTTGTAATCTATATAATGCAATCCAGTCTTCATGGATGTTCAACGTGTATACGACACAATTTCTCTTAGAAATTCCTCCACGAAGGCGTTCCCCCTTAGGTATTAAAGAACCTCACGTTTGTGCTTAGCTTACAGTCAAGTCTTGGATTTGGGGGCCAACTGACAGCTGTAATTACATCGCAAAGAGACTATGGTCAGAAAGTGTGTAACCGTACTCTCTTTGCTCTCATATATGCATTTTTTTGTTAAAATTTTCTTTAGTGTTCTCATACTGTTTCCAGAATTCTCAACATTCTCATTAGCGAAGCTTTTACTTTTTTACTTCATTGTACAAAGTAAAGAAATTACTGTAATGACGAAAAATGTCGGGTATTACATTTCAGTAAAAATATCCATTTTGACCTTTCCCGAATCCATTTGGATGATTTTTTTTCGTGTGATGTGTCTGTACGTACAGAACAAAAGACTGTTTCTTCCGAAACGGATCATAAAAATGGAGTCAAAATGGACTTTTGGTAACGTATGTACGTACGTAAGTACGCCTGTATGTATCTTGCATAACTCAAAAATGATTAGAAGCAGAGCAATGTAATTTTGTATATGAGACTGCTATAACATCTAGTTGTGCACCTCCCTTTCTTATTACATTCGGCAGAACACTGGCCCTTTTTTTTACATTTTTGGTATATGCATATGTAAGATAAAAGAAAATATAATAGCTGCTTTCAAAACTAATTACCAAATTTAGAATGTTAATTTTGAGAACTCCAATTAGTTTTTAAAGGATAGCTGCTTTAAAAACTAATTGGCGATCTAAAAATTAACATTCTAAATTTGGTGATCTTACCCTAAATTCATCTGTTCTCCCGAATTCGAGATTTTTCTACGTTACGTAACGCTGCTCGAGAAGTGCAAACCAAAACTAATACTAACCAATCATAGCTTGTCTCTAGAATCGCACCTACTCTGGTATAAATACGGCAAGTTAATTACGTTCCCTTTCTTCTGCTAACTTACACCTTGCCAATGTCTCCTCGCTTTCCTTCCCTGTCTAAAATGATGTAGTCCCGTTAATCTGTGTGTATGAGAAATTATTGTACTTGTTTATAATCAAAACGTATGCTGTCTACGAAGAAGGCATCTAATGTGCCTAGAAATAAATATGGTAATTAGCTGAAGTGGGATTGTGTCAATGTCTTCTTCCGTCTTTCCACCCGACTGCTGAAAGCTGTTAAAGGCACCAGCGTTAAATGCTTCAGATCTTTTGTCTTTTTCAACAAGCCGTGGACGTTCGGTGCTGCAGAATGATCGTGTGGTGGTACACTTCTTTTTATAAGAATGGCAACGCTCTCACCAGCAAGATCATGTGACCACTTCTCAAAGAGAAAGAGAGAGAGACGGAGATGGGTGCGAAAATGAAGTTCGAAAGCGAAAAAAACACTGAATTATGATTATTTTGACGCTATTCCGCCTTCTATGATGTTATTCCGTTTTTATGATGCATGGACTGACTGTTTCTTCTGATTTCTTTTTATTTTTATTTTTATGTGTCATCTTCGTGTGAATTACGTCTGTTCGCTTGTTTTCTTCATTAAATTACTAAATGTTACTACAGTTGTCTTCAATAAGACTATTCCTATAGTTCGTAAATACAACTACATCCTACATATATTTAATTTTTATAGTAGTTGTTTTCGATAGTTAGCCGTGCCAACGACTAATTATTTGAAAAGTGAAACGGATAGGAAAAGTTACTCGACACAAAAGTGAGATTCAAGAATAACAAAACTGCTGAGATAAAAAATATATGGCAGCATTTAACATTTTACAGGGGATTCTAAAGATACGCTGCTTTTAAAAATTTTGTGATCAGTTGAAATGTATGTGGCATAAGTATTAATCTCCCGTAACAGGAAGGGTGTAGAAAAAAGGTGTAGTCTATGAAGTCGCCATCTTGGAATCGGGTGACAATCAGAAGGGACGTATCATTTTTTTTCAAAGTTATTTTATTTTTCGCAATGAGAATTTTTTTCAAAGTTTTTTTGCAGCAACGACCTATTAAACCACGTGTTTGGGATGACATAATTTTTTAATTAATTGCCTTTAATTATTTTGAATTATACAATTAACTATTATTCCAGCAAGAGAAGGTGTGAAGTTTGAACCCTGGTGTTTGAATGTCCTTGCAACCAACATAACAGTGGATGAACAAGACCTGCTTATATTTAGTCTGGAATTGCCTAAGAACTTTGTTGTCCCGCATAATGATTTCCACTTCACTTTGAAGTAACTCTCTTCTCAAGAAGACGAAAAATCTAGCCTCAGCATTACGACTATATAGTGGGAAAAACTGATGACAAATTTCAGCCGTATCAGTGACATTGTCACCGAGCTTGTTTATCGAAATATGAGATTTCATGAGACCTATGAAGGTATATCCGACGAAACTATTAACGAGGAAAATCTTGTTGGCGTTGATTTTGACTTTCCAGTTGCTGCACCAAGTCTTGAGTATGCTTCTGAAGTTTTAAAACTGCGTGACCTGGGTTTAGAGATTTTGTAGTTTTGGCCATATCTGATAGCAGTCCAGCTCCAACTACTGTTATATGTCGATAACCCGGCATGTTTGTGCAACTTGACGCCTCTTTGAGGAGTCCTATCACCTAGCACTAATCGCATGAACAACAAATCTTGACCGCAATCCAATCCATTGTGGAGGCATCCACAATGGGAAGAGACCAAGATTGGTAAAAGTAGTATGGCCAGTTGCCACTTAACGCAGAGCAAGATGAGAGATGTCCAACAGGTCATGAAGTGAAATTTTTTGAAACAGCTAGAGTCTATTCCAAGCCGATAGGGAAAATTCTCAACATGTGGACTGAAAAATTTTTTATATAACCAAATACGAAATGAATTAAAATGCTCAGAACAAATAAGAGGAAAACTACATATATATTTTACCCTAACACACATATATATATATACACAGATATATGTAATACATAAGACATAAATGAATGAAGTAGAGATAAAAATGACATGAAATAACTATGCACACTGCGGGAAAAAAGGGATAGTTCTATATCTCCCGTTCTACTAGGCCAATTGACGAAATTCAAATTGAGTTGTTTTTGTCTTCAAAGCGCGAGTTATGATACATATTAGATTATATATAGCGTCATTCTAACATAGGTATTTTGACATAAAATCGGACTTTTTTGAAATAACATACCAATATTTTTCCATATTTCGATTCTACGACTCAAATTACGCCTAAATATTAAATTTTGTAAAATTTGGCGCGAAGCTTAGGGAGAAATTCAAAAATTTATCTTGGCTCATTTTTTTCAGTTTCCGCCAAGAATAATTTACTTAGCGAACTTCTTAATTTATAGCAACATATTTCTTTTTTTCATTGCAGACGAACGGGAGAAAAAGCTATCGTTTATACTTTCAAATAATTTTAACAAGGTGCGTAAACCACATTTGTGTTATTATCGTTTCGAAGAATTATGCCAAATTTTAGATCGCGCAAATATATAAGTTCACGTATATCTTAGGAAAATTTGAATAAAAAACTCTAATTTTTTTGCAGGTATGCTTTAGAAATACATCTACTTTAAAATAATGGTAAACATTTTACATATTATAAGTCAAAATGTTTTTCCAAAGATTTATAAAAATTATTTAAAAATATAAATTTCAAATATAAATCACAAAAATGGGCGAATTGTTTTAGAATAAACCTAAATTTCGAAATGTGAAAGAAGTAATAAAGCAAGTTTAATAAAAAAGAGATATTAATAAATATATATCAAGTTCAATTAACATACTTTAAAATTACAGTAGTATTTTAAACTTTAATTCTTTCAAATTGTTTTACTTAACGCAGTCATACAGATTTAAATCACATTTCTTTTATTATAGTTAAACATTGTGCGGCCATAATTCACTAAGCATGTTAGTCGTGCCTGTTTCAGAACATTTAGTTTTTAGATATTGTTGCGATAGGCATAAGAATATCAAGCAACGTCTTAGCGAGAACAGAGGTAGAAGCAAACTGCGCAGTTGCCGAATATGGCAGCTAAAGAGAAATGTTTCGATGCTCAAGATTTTAAGTTCCGAATTAGTTACATCATCGCGATTATGTAAAAGTCATAAAATGTGGATTGATCTAGAAATGACGCAATCCAGAAAAGTTATTCTTATTTTCTAGAATAAAGAGGGGAAGTATTGAAATTAAAATTAGGAATTAAGGCTTATTCCTAATTAAATTATAATTTTGATTTACATTTATTTTATCTTACGTATATCCATCTTTAATTCTGTATTTGTGGAAGCTTTATTTGCTGAAATTCCCAGCATGGCACCCTTCTTTCATCCCTGAATTATTCACTCGTCCAGTACACTTGATGTTTCCTTTTCTCTCCGAAATATTGAAAAGAAGAGAAACACATCGGTTTACTTGCCTCTTCACTAAAAATAGCTCACAGTGTGCAAGCCAGGGAATTTGGAAGCAAAGAATAATTCCGTGCCTTGGCTACGTTCCTCTTTTAGGACGCGAAATTTGCCATAAAATTTTGGTTTTATCCAGCGGGTCTATTCATTTATTGACATTTGAGAGTTCTCTACTTCTCTATTTTCCGATATTTTCGGTTATCCAGTGACTGTTAAATTCCACTTCTGTCGGATAATAGAAATCTTATTATAATTATAAACCTTGTCATACAGAGGCTGTTCGCACATTTTTTAGACGATGTATATTGTATTCACAAAACTAAATTAAATAAAATTCTTGTATTTTAAATGTTCTATTTGACATTCTTTATTCTGAACTATCTTTCGACACCGCAGTTTCTAGGATAATAACGCCTTTTGAAGTGTCAGAAGAGGTATTTTATCCCATTCCTCCCGAACAGCTTTCCAGAGTCCTGTTAGGGTTTTTGGGGCAACGTTTGGATAATGCAGTTTTTAAAAGTTCGAAAGCGCAAAAATCCATAGGTGACACATCGGGAGATGTAGTAGGAATATCAATGAAGGATATGACCTTGATACCAGTTTTTTGTTCCATTTCTTTTAGGAAATTTACAGTGGATTTTGATGTGTAACTGCTAGCTTTGTCCCGATGGAGTCTCACAGATTGATGGCACAGTGGGTAAAGCGATGGTATTTCATTCAGAAAAATTGGCGATAAAATATGTTTCTCATAGTATTTGGAGTTAATCTTGACATTTTTTTGCACTCTCTTTATTTTTAACTTGCCATTATAAGAAAAACCAGCAACAATCCTGAATCCCTTAGGAAAACTTTCTTTCGATTCTTTGAACCATGTACTTAAATTTTTTTTCTTCCCTTTTATGATAATAAATGGCTCTTTTTCGTTACAATCATTTAAATACACCCATGCTTCATCTATTGTGACAATTTTTTTCCATTTTTCTTTGGATAAGTGTTTCTCACATAGAATTCTGCAGCGTGTCCTGCGTCGAGCGATATGCTTTGGAAGAAGACGATGCACATCGCGTTTTTTCGCTTTCTTAAGATTTAAATCAAAGTTTATCATTTTGTTTACAGTGGACACCGAGCGTTTCAATGATTTTGCAACTGTCCTTTGACTAAGGGGATTTTCTTTTAACATTAAACAACGTACCTTTGCAATAGTCGAAGATGTCCGTTTTTTTCTTGGATATTTGTTTGGAATTTTTGTCCCACTCGAGGCTCCAATTTGACGTTTTTTCCCTTTCTTGTTGATGATATTACCTATCGACGCTTTAGATATCACAAAACCATGACTCTAACATCGTTTTTGGATAACGGAGTATGTATATTTCTCTTCGGAAAGAGCGTAAATGTAGCCTTCGAACCACTGCTTTGTTAAATTCGCCATTTTGAATAAAAACAAAACTTTCAAGCCACAGGCGATAATTTTGACTTTTAAAAACATAGTACAATTGCAATTACTTCTTTTGCAGCAAAGGAACGATTTTTTATTACCGCTTACCAAAATCGTCCAAAAAATGTGCGAACAGCCTCTGTATAACTTTATTATTAAGCATCATTTTCTTCACACTTTTACTACTCAACATCAAAATTACAAAAATTTTAAAAGCAACATAGCAGTATATACATTTAGAATTCCCGATGCAGTGTTAAGTGTTGGCATACATTTTCCTGTTTTTTCAGTATTTTCTCAGTTCATTATATCAATATTCAGTTTCCTTACTAAATTTACAGCTTATAAAGCTTTTTTTTGTCCTTTTATTATTAAGAGTTTCTGTTTTTAATTTTGTTTATAAAATATCGCGTTCTTCATACTCAGGATACATAAAATTCAGTTCAACAGAATAATTGCGTGCGTGTGTGTGTGTGTGTCTTTCGTTCGTGTTGCGAGTAAGCTAATAGACCCAGGGCCACGAAATTTGGTACATAGGTGTATCTACACAAGAGCCAGTGCACCTCGAAGCGATTTTTTTGAAATTCGAATTAGAATATTTTTTATTTTATGTTTTGTGACCAAATCGCGTCATTTTGAGACATAATGAGCTACAGGAAAGCGAGATTTCACTCTATACATTTCATTTTTACATCGTCGTGAAGCGTAGACACTTAGCTATTTTACGAACTTAAAATAAATTTCCTATTTCAATAAATCGATTAAATACGAATTTATTTA
>KK119095.1:555018-571419 GCA_000611955.2 Stegodyphus mimosarum
CCATTGTTGCTGATATCAGCACTATTGCCGCCCGGAAAAATGAGGGCGATAATTCTGTGCAGTTTTTAAATTTAATGTTTCTCTTGGATACTGGACGTTTGTCTAGAGAAGGCAGCAGGAAGTTGGTTAGTTTATTTATTAGGATAATTAATATTTGTATTAAGGGATATTGCTTATTTCGTTGTATGCTTTTTATATGTAATGCATTTTTAACTGAATTTTTTTTCCGCTGTTGTTTGTTTCTTTTTCGATAAAATTGTTCTGCAGAGTAACATTCTGTGCAGTTTTCAAATTTAATGTTTGGTGTTCTCTTTAGGCATTTTTCCGGTACACTTAAAAGCCAGACAAAGGCTGGCCGCGCAGCGGCTAGTAATTAATAAAAAACTAATATTTCCAGCTAAACCCGGTATCTATTTGAGACCTCCAGTATATATTGAGACCCCCATTATCTTTTTGAGATTACCCAAAACGTCGTGGCCTTTAGTTTTAAACCTTTTCCCATCTCGAATTTTTACAGAATTATGTTTGAACTATATGCAGAGCATCTAGATAAACCTCTAATCAGCTACAGAATAGTAACAAAATTGTGTAGAAGCAGGCACTTATTCAATACATTTTTCCTGCATATTCCTTAACACTTAGAAAAGAAGAAAAAATAGGAGGGGGGAAGTGAAAAGAAAAAAAAAGGAGGAAGAATAGAAAAAAAAAACAAAGAAAAAGCAGGAGATTCAAAATAAAATCTCTGATAAAATAAATTAAGCTGACGGTAAATTAAAAATTAACTATAGTTTTAAGGTTGAACACTAAAGAAAAACATCTGATGTGTACACCACATGACTTCCTTGTACGGAATATTAAATTATACGCAATTTTCCTGCATTTCATTTACACATATTGAATTAACAGTTAATGAATTTTGAATTAAATCTACTTCGTCGATAGCGCATAAACCACAACAGAATAAATGCACTCTTTAAAGATCACTATATTTATTTACCATAGCCACACTTCGGCGTTAAACACAGACGATTTCACAGACGATTCAGCGCTGCTTACCTAATGCGCATGCGCTACTAATTAATTCAGTTCTCACGTCGCGGTAAGGCAAAAATACATAAAAATATTTTCATTAAAAAATGAAAGATACAGAAAAACATAAAACACCAAATACAGTTAAAGCAAATAAAAAAACAATTTTTACAATTTGTGCGCAAAAACAAGCCAATAACGTAAATGATCATTCCAGAATTAATCAAGCATAATTTAATTCGCAATAATAAAAGAAGACGTTACTTTGTTGTTGCGAAGCTTAGTTTCTCAAGATTGGCAACATATCCACTATTCTGCTAAGCTTCAAATGTAAACAAATATGGGCGCTATCATAACCAAAAATTAGGCTTAGCCGCACTTCGAAAATCTTCAATTGCTGATAATTCCACAATTATTGCCTGCAGGTTAACTAAAACCATAAAATCTTAACCGGAAGATGAGAATAACATAATTCAATCATTTTTAAAGCAAAAAATGCACAATTTACAAACATATAAGAATAAAGAAACTGAGCTCACTGAGCCGAGTAACGAAGTGGATATATATATACATATATTTATATACTTTTGGTTCAGCCAATTGTAACCAAAATGCGAGATGTACATCTACATGTTATAGCAGTCCTGTATACAAAATTTCAGCTTTCTGAGGCTAATCTTTTTCAATAGTGAAAGATACATACATACATACGTACGCACAGACGCCACGAAAAAACCTCTTCATCCATTTTAAATCAGTTTTAGAATTTTTTGGGGAAAAAAAGAGTCCTTTATTCTGTCCCGACGTTTAGATATAACGCAAAAACATCGTTAAATTGCATTCGATAGCGGTCAAAATGAAACATGAGACCCGAAATTTTTCGCGATTACAATACTTCCTTTTTACTTCGTACAAGGAAGTAAAAAACCGACAAACATTTTTGCCAAAAGTGTGATTTTAAACAGCACAACGGATAGTAGCTTATAATATGTTATTCGATCTACTATGTGTGCTTGCCGAAATATTCCCCAGTTTTTTAGCAAGTAAAAGTCATTTAGAGTAAGTGAAGTAATGAAAAATGGATCATTCATGTCAATATTTTTCATTTAACGGCTTTTCCCCGAAAGGCGCTAAAAACAAATAACCAATAACTTATCAATATCAGCCTATGTGTACATGCTTCCAAGCTGGAAGAGTTTTGGCTCAAAAGGACGATTAAAACTTCCACCTTAATAAATAAATAAAAAAAATTCTTCATTTTGCCAAGTTTTCAAATTTTTAAGAACCTCGGTAATAGCGAATACACTAGCGAGGGCATATGTATATCCCGTTTAGGGCATTATAAGGAGTTTTTAGTAATATTGAAGTCACATTTACCATTTTCGATATTCAGTTTATAAATGAATTTATTAAACGAAGTATTTAATAGATAATTCTTTTACGTGGTTTTTTTTTATAATGCGTATTTGGAAATGCTATTTATATAGTTTTGCTGTAGTAATGAACGGAGTTAAAGTATTGTTATGGATATAGGAATATTTTTTGTAATCAAATCTGAATGCGATTGTTATTATGGAATTTTCGCATGAAAATCTGACGTTTTCAGCGACGCATTGCACCTCTGCTAACTTCTCACCTACACTCTCCGATTTGGGGTTTCTTATTGCTTCAGACAACTCTACTTGTTTTCAATCCCAAATTCTATTTGCAAACACTAAATAAATACCAGTAGAAGTTTTTAAATCAAATGGGGTAAAATTAACTAAAACAATACATGCAAAAAATTTCCTTTTTACAGTCATAATACATAGAAGAACAATTTTCAGTAAACATTGGCCCACCAGAGGCCGAACGGTTAAACTTAAAATCCACTTAGAATATATAAAAAAATAACTTTCAGTAAATACTATCCTTTTTAGTAATGGAGTGTCGAAAATCGAAGCTGAATCTGAATATACAGAATAATAATTTTTACTAAATATCGTCTTACATGAGTATCGAAAAACATTTATACATATAGCAGCTGACCAGACCTTCTCTCGGCATAAAATTTTCTTCAAAGCTGCGAGTAGAAACCTGCTGTTCAAGCCATTTCTGGCAGAAAAGCATTTCTCCAGGAAAGTTTCTCATTTCGTTTTGGATCCGTATATCTATTGGCTATAATGTAAATAACAGCCAGTTTTTCTTAGAAAGTCCTGCATGAAGTCACATCGCTCTTCACAGAATTAAGCTGCTATGCTTCGCCATCTTAATTAGACAAGTAACCAATCTACACTGGCGAAATAAATTAAGAGAATTTTCGTATTTGATCTACGATCTCCAGAACTACTGGACAGATTTCAATAAAATTTGGTGTGAACATAGGTTGATATAATACAAACAAAATAAACATTAAACAGTTATAATAGACGCAGATGTTCGTGAGTAACACTCATGGGAGTTTGAAGGTCTGAAACAGCGGTTTCAGAAAACACAAAAGAAATGGGTTAATAGGGGGCATGGTCCCCTCTTGCAGCCGTACAGGCCTCGTAGCGTGATGTCATATTGGAAATAAAGCAGTTTATCAGTGTCTGTGGCAATTGGTCCCACTCACTCAGCAATGCAGTTTTCAATGCCTGGATGGTTCTCGGAACGGGGTTGCGAGTTGCAATTGCCCTCCCCAGAGCGTCTCAGACATGCTCTATCGGGTTGAGATCTGGAGACCTGGCTGGCCAATACATACGGCGAATATCCTCACTCTAGAGAAATTCGTCGACCAGAACAGCTTTATGTGGCCTCACGTTATCGTCCTATGAGATGAATTCGGGGCCCACTGCACCCCGGAAAAGGCGAACATAGGGTTTCATGACCTCATTCCTATACCTCACACCAGTCACAGAGCCTCTGTCAAAGACGTGGAGAGGTGTGCGGCCATCCAACATGATGCTTGTCCAGACCATTACACCGCCACCGCCATAATTGTTGATTTCGAGGACATTGGAGGGTAGGTAGCTGGTCCCTGGCTCTCACCATATGAAAAACGGCGAGAATCGGTGTTTAGGCTAAAGTGGGATTCATCGGTGAACAGAACGGTCGCCCATTGCTCCATACTCTAATCACTATGCTGCCTGCACCATGTTAATTGGACTCTCCTGTCCGTAGACTGAGCGAGACGCAAACAGCCGGTCTTCTGGCAAACAACCGTCTCCCAAGCAGTCTTTTGAAAACAGTCGCCCTTGTTACACGGATTCCTGTGGTTGCATACAGGTCCTGAGAGAGCTGAGAAGCTGAAGCCCTTCTGTTACTCCTCGCTAAAATGGACATATAGCGAACTTCTCTGGCCGTCGTGTCTCTTGAACGACCTTGCCCAGGCTTTCTCTCGATGGATCCAGTATCTTGGAACTGTTTCCATGGGTTACACACGACGCTGGCCGTTAAATTAACTCTCTGCATATCTGGACTTGCGACTGGCCTTCCTCTAGCCTCCCCACAACTCGCCGTCTCATTCCAGCATCTAAACGTTGGTGGTTACTCATTTTTACCGTTCCGATACGAATTTAACCGATTGCTGCAAGATAATACCAAGAAATTCGCCGAGGTGTGCAAGCGAAGTCCTATTACACAGTCATCAAGCATCATCACGGAGTGAATCCCTGACCATTTAAAAAAGTAGATTTCAACATTTTGAATGATTTCCAGCATGCTGCTCTGTAGCGCTGTGGGTGCATCATTTCCCTTTAATGCTTAAGTTCGTAATAACTTTCGGAATAGCGATAGCCAGGGCAAAAGGCTCTCTTCATTCTCAAGTTTGCCAATACTTGGTAATTTCTTTTAACACTTTCAGAACAGTGGACTTCTGTATCAAAGAATAAGTCCTGGATTGTACGAGTTTGAGAAGAAAAAGAGAAAAACTCCTGAGCAGCTTCAACACAACGAAAATCAAGCAACTACTCAAATCAAATAAAATCAAATCCTTTACATTTGAACAAGTACCTAGACTGTGAAGCTTTTCGCTTGTACTAATTTGAATTCCAATTTAATGGCCCTTAATGTAAATAACGTAGTGCGCTTTGCGCCGCCAAAGGCGATAAATTGAAGAAAAAATCATTTATTAGTGAGATGAGGATTAGCTAATTATTAGAAATTGCATGACTTCGCCAAGTTGGGAGAAAAATCGCCAAATAAGAGTTTTTTTTTAGGGGTGTCAGAACCCCCTATACCGACAATGTTAAATTGGCCATTTTCGATGTACCTTTTCTCAAAATCTGCTGTAGATATATTCTTGAAATTTTTTGTGTAATTAACGTCCACCTATCTGATTATACTGAAATGAGCTTTTGAAACAAATTCGAATTTTAGACTAATAGACTATTTTATTAGGCATAGTAAAATTTAGCACTTTTCTCACGCAAAAAAATTTGTGAAATTTTTTATCTTAATTTATCACAAAAAGTTCATTTCAGTAAATATTAGAAAATATAATAAATAAGCCATAAAAAGTTTAGGTACCTGGGAGCAGTAGTTCCTTAGAAAAGGTACATCGAGTATAAAAAAATCACGTTTGCAGAAAAACGCGTTCTTATGTAAAATTCCTCATTTATCAAAGCATTAGATGATAAAATAAAACTAGATTTTTTAAAGTTCTAATTTTCATAGAGATTAAAGTATAGTAGTTTTAGAAAGCTAAAAGTGTAGAGAATTTGAAAATGCAAAAATCCCAAATCAATATTTTTAGCTTCCAACACCCCTTAAGAGATTACCAAGTTTTATTATGGAATATATTTTTTGACCTTTTGAAATCCTGAATTAACAGTGGATCATACTTAGAAAGATTTTTTTTATATTGTCGTAGGATCATAAATTATGAGTTGTAAATAAAATATAGGAATCAACGGGATCCAGTTTAAGATCCATGTGAATTTGCTGATTAGTGAGGAACCGGTGTGCAGATAGAATATGTCTTAAAATTTTTGTTTTTGCTAATTTGAAGTTTCTTTCTTGCTTATTGTAAACCATGTGGGAATAGCATATGTTATGTTAAAATAAGGCGAATCATGTTAACTATACTCAACAACTCAATCTAACTGTGAGCTTTTTATCCCTCTATCCATCAAAACATTTGTAGGACATAAATCAAAATTTCATGATCAGTAGAACATATTTTGCCTGGATAGAAGTTTGAATTTTAAGAAAATATAGCTCCGTGAAATGGGTTTATACACTTTGGATAACTGTGTATACTTAAAGTGATAAGCAGCACTTGGTTGAATTACATAGGAAACAGGAGCCAAACGTATATTTCTGTCTGAAAAGAATTAACTTCAACAGATACATCTTCACAAGCATTAAATGTCCTCTGCCAAATAGCTGCCGTTGAAATTGATGTCAAATCATCATAGACAAGTTAACACCGTAAAAAAAATATATAGATATAGATATAGATTGAGAAAGTTGACAAATTTTCTATTTGTTGTTGAGCGAAAAAACTAGTAGAAAAATCTGCGCGTAGTGCAGGAAAATTTATACCATTTAATATGGAAAATGTAATATATGAGAGAATTACTTAAGGATTGTAAGAACTATGATCTCCTACCCATTTCAATTTTTATAAACTTGCAAATTTTATAACATATATTTGGAACAGAAAAGTAAAAAAGTTGAAAATACAAAAACAGTGAAAACTAAAGCTAATCTTTTTTTATTTAAAGCTCCAAACACAACTTGTCAAGGGAACAGTGTTCTGAAGCTTTAAACAAAGTCAATTAACTGAACAACAAAAAACGAGTTTCATTCCGATCAACCCACTGAGACCTCTATCGTCAATTAGCATAAAGGTTTTTAATTCTAAAAAATTTTTATATACAATTATTCAATAAACGTAGACATATTTGAGGCTCTCATTGAATTAGTCTCTTTTTCCTACCCGTTTTTGTTGTCCGAACACACATAGAAACAAATGATACAAGGAAAAACTTGCATGTAATGCCGAAATAAAACATTTATAATCAAGGGAAAATATTGGACTAATTACAATCGAAAGAAATTTATAAAAATAGTAAAAAATAAGACAATAATAATAAAAAAACGCTGTACTAATTACAATGTAAATCTCAAATTTTTTATCGAAAAATTTGATTGTCAAATGTAAAGGCTAAATAAGGGCCAGGTTCGGACAATAAAGGCTAAATAAGAGCCACACACACACACACACACACACATATATATATATATATATAAGAGCTAAAATATATATATATATTTATATATAATGGAATGGATTATAATATAAAAAATACGATGACTTTGCTCTACGCAAACAGGCAGCCTATAATTAACTTTCATGTTCTTCCCCCTGGATCAATACTTTCGAGAACATTCTAGCCTATTATATAACCGCTGATAATACCGAGTACGCGCCAATTTTAGTCTGACTGCTTCCTACCATCGCTGTTACAAGACCCTGCGCTGCTCTGTCCATCTTTCTTCTCTTTGTTAGAATAGTTATGACGTCGAAAGCCTAGATTTAATCTTATTTAATTTAAATCGCTATTGGATATGTAATGTGGAGAATTTCGTCTAAAAGAAAAATTATCTGCCGTTTTAATTGAATAAAGATATAGAACTTTAAAGTTAAATTCTTCTGTGTCGTCATTTTGCTGCATTCCACTCAGCCAAACAATGCCCGGACTCTGAAGTGACCTGATTGCCAAGCTTCGTCATTCCTGTGCCTATCCGCAAAATCATCACATACATATACTAAAGTATAAGTAAAGGTTCTGTAGTCGAACATTCGGTGTTATTTTTATACATTTTAAATTGCAAATTTTAAGATTCCAATAATACAATCTATAAGATTTTATACTGGAGAGAAATCATTGAGTAATAAGAAAGTTTATTACCTCCGTGCGCTCGACGAGTGAACATCAATACTGAGCTTTCAGAAAAGTTTAGTTTTCTCCGTTGATGAGTTAACATCAACATTCACACATCAACGCTGACAAGACACAGGTAGTTGGTCATTTTAATTTAAAACCTATATGAACAATCTTAGGCTATAGCTTGCTTTCACAAATCTCAATGTTATGGGCCAAGGTTATGAGATTGAGACAAAATTTTACGTACCTTGATTTTACTTATCCCAAATATCAGTAACTAGGATATGGAAAATTATTTGAGCCAGAATTTTATTTTACTTTTTACAAAGGTGGTAACTAGAATCGGTAAAGTGATTTGAAGCAAAGTCTTACATAAATCTCAAAATGCATACACAACTTTAAAACTTGATTTATTCTCTGTTTTTTTAATTCTCCCATTCTCATTTGTCTAGCGAAACTCATGCATTCCCTTATTCGATTCGTTAGAGAATCAGGGGCTTACGTGTTAACATTAAAATGCGAATTATTAGCAAAAGAACAAAGCCTTACACTATTAATGACATTAAAATTAGAACAAAATTATATTATGTTAATAATATGAGAATAAAATAATTACGAAGTTTCAAGCATTTAGCATAAAATTAGTAAAATTTCTCATGGAAAATACAAATTTAAAATACTTCTGTTCTTTTGGTTGATACTGCTGGTCGAGAATAGAGCTACTAAACTTCGGTGACGTAGCTTGAAAGCTAAACCGACCGAGTTGAAAACAGCTGTCATTGACACCAGATATTTTAGCAATGTATTTCCTATGTGAGGAGTATAATGCCCTAAACATTTCGAAATCAGTTGTGAAACAAAATTTGCTACTTTAATTGATTAAGAAAAAAGGTTCTGTAGTCAAACTTGCGGGACTAGTACTGTAAATTTACAAAAAGTTACCTCTGATACTTGTAGTTTAAAATCTAATTCTATAACATTGTTATTCAGCTTACAGTTTTCACTTTAAATACAACTTTTGCAATTAAATTTATAGTCTACTGCGTATTGTAATACATATAAATAGAAATAAGATCTGTTAGTAATGAAGTATTTAGAAATATCCAATGTTTGAAGAAAAGTTGCTCAATACTTTCTTAAAAGAACTTAGAGCGATATTTCTAACTTGAAAATCTGTACATGAGTACTGAAGGATTAAAAATCAATTCTAGGTACCATTAGGTTATTAAATCAATCTCATGAACATTTGGGTGGGAATATTTATATATATTTATATTTAGAAAAAAAGAGGGAAAATAAATCGAAATAAAAAAGCTATTTGATTAAAAATAATTTTCTTTTATTGCAATGACACTATTAGCTGGTGGATCATCCAAGAATTTTACAGAAGTATTGTAAAACACTGTTATGGCTTTGGCAACAGAAGGCATTAAATAAACAACTGTGTTCTCGCCCTGATGGTTTATATCATGAAAGCACATATAAGACAGTGCGATAATTCATAAAATTCTTCCTCTTTTAAAGGGCTACCGAAGAAAGCCACGACGGTCACCTTGCATTTGACCAAATGCAAGGTGTGATGTCTCATCATCCACCAAATTTTCAGCTGCTAGCATAAATATTTGTATTTGTTTATTTGGAACAGAAAACCCGAAAACTAAATTGCGCACTCACTGAGACTCGAACTAGAAATCTTCTAACTTCTAGTTGGTCGTTCTAACCGCTTACATCACGGAGGAATGCAATAATTCTTTGCAAGAGGATAGCTTGAATACAGAATTAAAGTCAGTCTAATTTTGAAGGAAATAAAATATCAAATAAATGTTTTAAAATAATAAGAGTCTAACTAAAATAGTCAGAATTATTAATTTATGTTATTTCCACCTGACCATTTTTGGCTTATCATTAACACAGAAATTACATGCAAATGAACAAATGGTTGAGATGAGGAATCTAGTGAAAATGTATTTTTGAAATACAGTGTAGCGCATATGGTATCTATGAATTTGAGTTTGCAGGGCTGCCAGAATGAAGTGCGGTATACTTACATCCATGTAGAGCTGGGAATTAGCCGTTTAGTATATTATGGAGCATTAGCCCGTACAGTTAAGGATTGTGGCTTCAGATAAGCTCTGTTACAAACACACAGGGGGTACAGCGGCCGAAAAATGAAGATTGCCAAATCGCCAGAGTTATGAATAAAACGGTGGATAAAATTTCGTTCAACAGGACGGCGCAATGGCTAATACAAATTTGGCTGTACTTCGCCAGATAATTCCGAATCATCTGATTTTTCCAATTTGGTTGTTTGACGTATCTATCCCTCTTCCCAGATATCGCAGTTCCAGACTACATCCTCGGGCTTTTCTGAAGGGAGGAGTGCGCTAGGAGGAAGGAGCGCCCAAACCTGGCTTTCTCGAGGCTACCTTACAGGTTAATCGTCCCAGCCTCTGGTGGTGATCCAAGGAGGCACAACCCTTCGGTCAACTCAGGAGACAATTTTTGTTTCACACACTCTAGATTAAAAGCACACAAGTCAAACGTGGATGGCAACGCATCTACCACAAAAAGAACATAGTAAGGCATAGACCATCCCTCGGTGTTGACCAAGGAGAGCCAAACCGCCAAGGACAACCTTTGATATCTGACCATATAACGTCCCCACAACCAAGAGGCAGACAAGATAGTACCATATGGTCCCCGCCGAGCCTAAACCTACCACCGAATAAACGATGGCTCTAATCACTGTGAAGGCACTTAATTTATATCCCAAAAGTCGAGTTTGTCTGGATATTGACCTAGCAAGAACGCCTGCTTTGCTCCCCAGTCGACCCTCGAGGAGAAGTCAAGTCTGAATAGAACAGTCTTTACACGTCGTTTGCAGACGACTGACGACTTAAATGCCATCAGCCTTGAAATACAAGGTATTCAAAAGTACATGGTGAGGCATGCTAAAACCTTTCCGCTTTGCCTCGAATAATGCATCCAAGCAGGAGGAAATCATTATTTCAAGGCTCACTGATGTTTGTATTGCCTATATTATACATAGGATTAAACACATCTGTGTATACTGTTGTTTCACAACCATATATAGTAACTACAAGCACACTAGTCTTCCTCTAATTATTTAAAACTACGGTAGTTACTGTTTGTGCCTATATAATCTTTTCTTTGTTGAAGAAGATTTGAGATGATACTTTAGGATGCAATATATGCAGCGCAATAGGTAAGAAGACCGACACGCAGAAAGAGGAAATGCTAGCTTTCACATCCTGCAAAGAAATAAGTAATGGAAAATAAGAACACAATTTAAATTTGATATTTTCTGGGTGAACATTATTGCTTGCTAAATTCGGTATTATTCCGTTAGGGCGGAGTCAGTTAAAAATGCGCCACTTTTTTTTGTCACCAATTGTTGCCAAATATAAAATTATGAAATAATAATAGAGTTCAAAAGAACTAAAAAAATTAGCTCTGTAAAAAGTAATTTTTTTTTTAATTTCTTCATTAAAGAAAATAAATTTTTCTTTTTAATTTTTTAATCTATAATTTTCTACAAATAAAAAATTAACAAAACAAAACGAAGTTTAATTTAAACAGGTGGCATAAAGAATATCCTAAACATAAAATAGCAAAATAAAACAAAATTCAATGTAAACCACCAGGTGGCATAAAATTACAAATATCATTCAATATTATCCAAAAAATTTCAGTTTTTGAATATAACCAATGCCACATAAATTTTATCAAATAATACTCTAAATGGTGACGAGCATGTGCCACACTGACGTTTATTACTCCATTTAGCACTGCTCCACAGTTTGGGTATGGCATTCGGTTTTGGGGTCTACAAAATTATAACTGTGATTCACAGTGAAAGGTTCATACGCAGCACTTTTTAATTCTTCTTTCATATATCCTTTTCAGCAGTCTGAAAATAAAGTGCTGCCGTCATCCCTGTTTTTCTGAATGGCAGTCATTAATATTGTAGCACAACGATCGGGAACGGCGACCAGAAAACAATCTTAGCTTTCACGGCATAAAATCTCGAATACCCATTGTTCCGGAAGAACACATCCAACGTTGCTTTTCTTTTTATGAAAAGACTTTCGTCTATTTCTAAGATTTTGTCATCTCCATCGATTTTATTTCTGTTACAAGACATCAAACTATTTGCACATACATATCTCCCGTAGTTATTCTAATTTTACTGTCGTATTATGGCTGATTTCTAACTGAACTTGGCAAAATTCAATCGGCGTCAATTCTTGACACCACAGACAGATAAGACGAACGACATTGAAGAAAGAAAAGGAAACTGAATCGTCATTGAAGAATGAAGCAAGTCTTCAGGTCATGTTTTGCTTCTCACTCCTTTTTTTCACAACAATAACGTAAACAACGGCATATAGGGGCTTTGTTTGAGGCAAAAGTTAACTTCATCGAAGGATTTTGAGAACAAAGCCAATTGCTATGAATTATTCTTTTATCCTGAAGGAACATTATGCAGTCTCTTCGTCATTAGGTAATTGCCAAATCGTTTAGTTCATCGTACTAAAAAAAATGGCGAAATGTGGCCAAAAAAAAATAACATCATGATACTTCGAACGAAAACTAGAAATCTCGAGCCACGATATTTGGCAGGTTGTTGTAACATTGTTTTCTTTTCATATTTTCCTTCATTTTTTAGCCCACCAGCGGCCGAGCGGTAAAGACGCTGAACACTGGTAGTTTGGTCTGAGGTTCGAATTCCGCGAACGGGCTGGCTGCATGGGCGTTTTCGTGGTTTTCCCCATGTGTAACGTGTATACGAGCCAGTTTCCCTTAGAAAGTGCTCCACGAAGGCATCCCTCCCTTTAGGCAGATAGCCCTCGTGTGCTTTGCCATAATTGAATAACCTAACCTTCATTTTTTAACTGACGCCTTAGTTCCTTTAACAAGCTATTAAAATGTCACTCAAAAATATATAAACACCCTTTCTGTTTTCTGTCCACGACTAATGAATTCCAACGGATTATCCTATGAAAAATTAAATACTTTAATAGCATATGGTTTGGTTTCAACGCAGTCGTCTGACTTACGGAAAAAACACTTACAAATAAGCAAATTATTTTTTTATTTACCGTGCTAGGTTTCCGCAATTCTTTATCTTACTACTGCATAAAAAGCCAGTTATAATTGGTTAATTAAATCGGAATTCCAGGCATTTAAATATACGCTTCGCGAAAAAAAGCACACCTTTTTTAAAGAAAAAATTTTTATTGTTATGAAAAATACAATAAAAAAATATTAATATATAAATGACGAAAGAATTCACTTCAGTCTGACACACTCTTCTTCTCTGTTTTGATGGACATTTTTTTTTCAAAAAATACCGCGTTATAAAAGGAAGTAATTCTTTTACTAGCAAAATGGAAAGGTTGTTTTGATCCACTAATTAAAGCATGAAAGGATAGTATTCAACTGGATCTTCTATATTATTTCGGTAGGGGTAGTTAATTGTTTTTCACTTTGTAAAAAATATCTGTAACATAACTCAGTTTTTGTTTCTCATTGTCTCTAAATCAAGAGTTAATTGAATGTGTGTTCACTGTAGCGGGAAAAACTAACCCGTGTTTAATTAATCAATCAAGTTGGCTTGTTCGAAGTAAAGGAAATATTATAATCAAGAAAAATTCCGGGTATCATATTTCAACGAAAATATCCATTTTGACCAACATCAAATGCAATTTGACGATGTTGTTGCTTGACATCCGTACGTAACGACAGAATAAAGGACTCTTTTTCCCCAAACGGATTAAAAAATTGATTTAAAATGGATTCAGAAGAGATTTTTTTTCGTGACCTCAGTGCAAACGTATGTATCTCGCATAACTCAAAAACGAGTAGCTTCAGAACGTTGAAATTTTGTATATAGAACTGCTATAAAATTTATTGTGGACTTCGTTTTTTTGGTTGCAGTCGGCCGCATCAATGTATATATACCCACTCTGAGACTCGGGTCGGTGAGCTCAGCATTTTTGTTTTTATATGTTGGTAAATTGCGCATTTTTTTGCTTTAAAAATGATTGAATTATGTTGTTCTTAGCTTCAGGTTAAGGTTTTTATGCCTTTAATTAATCTGCATGCAATATTTGTAGGATTACCAACAATTTAAAGTTGTTTAAGTGCGGCTAAGCATATTTTTTTTACCATAGCAGCCATATTTGTTTACATTTGAAACTTAGCAAGATGGTGAATTAAGTCAGTTTCTGCACCTTCAGTGTATTTTTGCCGAGTGAGACCAAAAATCAACTTTCAGTTGTGCACCAAAAAATCTGCCCTCTCGTCTGCCAGTCGAATTGTTTGTTTTTGAATAGAAACTCTAATTTTAATTATAAATTTTTTTAAATTATTTTAATTGCATTTGGTGTTTTATCCTTTTCTATATTTTTAAAATTTAATAAAGTTATTATGAGGTTTTACGTATTCTCGCCTTTCTTCGAAATGAGAAATGAATTAATTGACTCAGAAATCTACCTCTAATGAAATTCGAGGAAATAAGTATAAACGAAATGCTTCAAAAATGCGTATAACATAATATTCCGTGCAAGGAAGTCACGTGGTGTCCGCATCAGATTTTTTTTAATTACATTAGACGTCTCAAAATTTTACAATTGCTGTTGCACTTTCTATATTCTACAGCTTGAGAATCATATACCCATAATTAGTCATAGTTAGAAATAGTTATTTTAGAAATAGTTATTCTAGAAATAGTTATTTTTACTAACTTTTAGTTACTCGGAATTCCGAGTTTGGTTTCTCTGAATATTTATAGAATTTTGTTAGACTATTAGTTTTTCCGGCTATTTTTTTGTCTTGGGGAACCGGTTGGGTCGTTGGGTGTCCTCATTTGTGGTTTGGATTGAGGCATCTCTTAATACCATAGGTCCACAATGTGGCCAGGCGGGTGAGATGTACTCTGGGGATTGTACCCATAATTAGTCAATATAGAAATGAAAGCATAAACATAATAATTCATAAAATCATGCTAGCATTTCATGAAATATGCAAAAAAATAATTTACTGCAAGCAATTAATTAATCATCGTCCTTGAAAACGTGAATCGTCGGAAAATGATATGCCTATTTCTAGAGAATTCTAGTATAACAGACATGCGATAGAAGCTTTAGTAATTTAGCAATTAAGAAATATTGTTAATTCGAGCGGCAGTTTACTTTATTATTGTAAAAAATGTGAACAACTTGACATTTTTCATACAATTTTATGTACTCTTCTATTATCGGGACCGGATTAAGAAAGTTAATGTATGCATGTATGTGCGTATATGGTGTATGTGTATACGCATACATACATGCGTATATACTTACATACACGAACACATGAACACGTAGATTCATACACACATGCTTACGTTACATACATTGCTGAATCCAATTCCGATAACACAAAAATACCCAATTTTATATTCTCTAACTTTTCCTCTAATGAGACATTTGATATAAATTGCATTTTTTGCAAACATTTGATATAAATTGTATTACTTAAAAGTCCGGTGCAAAAATGCATTAGTATATAGTATTAAGTACATTACGATAAAAAAAAATGTGCAAAGTAAATTAACACACATATGTGTGAGCATGAAGTAAAAACAAGTGAGATTCGAATAGTCACAGCATCACTATTTTTTTTTGGGGGGGGAGACGAATAATTTCTTGGACATATCTTAAGACATCTCTTTTTGCTTTACACAGCACTATGGATTCCATAAGTCCACTGTTTCAGTGGAGAAGCATAAAAGTTTGTCATTTTATATCCGAATTAGCTTTATGCAGTTGGCCAAAATTTCTTGAAATTCTAGCTAACGCTTTCAAAGAAATCATGCACCCGACCGCAGGAATATTGTAGTTTTGAGACATTACAATTTAAAAATAAAATTATGTTCAAATCTCGTAAATCTGCTTTATTTCTTAATATTAATAAATAAGTATAAAATTATGTTTACAAGTTGTAAGCATTCATTATTATATATTTAAATAGAGTTGCATACGTAATTCTAATTGAACAATGAACAGTCAAAATTTTCATAAGATTTCAATTTAATTATAGATTTAAAACTACTATATCAAAGGCACAATAATTTTTCGCTTCAAAACGATATAATATTTACACATTTAACCAAAATTTCTTGAAATTCTAATAAGCCAGTTCAGAAAATTAATGCACGCAAGCAGAGCGATGGAATTTTTTATGAAATCTTAATTAAAAAGTGAAAATAACCTTAAAAATTTTTAAACAAATTATTTTCTTAAAATTAATAAATATGTAGGTAGAAATTCTAACGCGTAATATTGCTTTTGCATAACAGAGTGTATGAAATTCCTATTATGTATAGTTCAAAGGATTAAATATAAGCATTCGAAATTTTCGTATCATGCCAAAATTTTCAAGTTCTTTGACGAATAGTCAAGTTTTGTTTTCGAAGAAACGATGTAAAGCAAAAGGTTATACTTGCTGT
>KK119095.1:571446-592541 GCA_000611955.2 Stegodyphus mimosarum
TATATATATATATATATATTATGGCACAACAGTTTTAAAAATAGAAGGTTGAAATAAAAAGTTGTCGTTATTATTGTTCGCTGAAATGCAGATGCAAACAAACCATTTGGCTATTTAAATGACAAAAGCTTAGCACTAATTTATTACCTTCACCGTTTGGTTCTAAAGCAAATTTTTATATTGGTTTTCTTAAAAATACTTGTGCGAGATCGAAATTTAATACAAGAACATGAAAAAAAAAAAATACGACTTTTGATCCATTTAAATGTATCTGATTCTTTAAGGTAAAAAAATACTCCTACTTTTCCTATACGTGGCTAATGGATAAACGACATTTATCTTACGAGCAATTCGTTGGCGAAAAACGTTTTCCTGTGCCACTAGGTCTGCCAAAAAGTTCGCTAAACATTCAAATTTGGTACTCAGGCAATTTTCACACAAACATCGCGAGAAAGCAAGAGCCGGTCGCCGCCGCCGCTCTAAACTGTTTGATAAACGGACCCTTGGCTGATAGAGGCAAAGAGGGGTGCACCGAAAAGCGTTGGTATGGCAACCAAGCCGCGGTTTACGGTTATGGATGTAACGTCAGCATTTGGCAATTACCGTACGGTTGCGGTTTTGGAGACCGATTATTTCTCGCGTTTTCTAAATAAATCCTTTTTGGGACCCGGCGGAATTGTTAGGGAAGGGAGGGATAGGCGCAGGGGAGGTAGGATTTGGTAAATAGAACGAGTGACGAATGAGATAATACGAAGTAGCGGGTGCGTATAAGGAGTGAATAGAGCAAGTAATGGGTTCTACGGTGCGCCCCCTTGCGGCACACTCAATAGACATGGCATGCACACAATTCAAATTCCCATGGTTGCATTAACTGCACCATTACATAAATATAGCCTTAGCTGGAGGTTGTTTGCCGCCCTTTATTTCGTTGAGCTGCTACCGCTCGCCGGATTTTATTTGATTTTTTTTATTTTCATTTTTTATTTATTTTGTATACATTTATTTGCCGAGCGCTTATTTTATTTTACTATTTTTAGTCGGCGAAAGTGCAATCCTTTTTTGAGCCGGTGTGCCTTTTTATGCACATTTACAAGAGACGGGAAATTTTTAGTTACATTTGCAAAGACGGTGGTGGAAAAATATTATTCTTATTTCTATACTCCCCCCTCCGTTTTTTTTTCACTCCTTTTTCATAGGTGTGTATTTTTATTCGCGAATATTCTGTAATTTTTTTTTTCTTTTCTTTTTGTTTTGCTTAGCTATAATCACAGTCTATCATAGATTGCGATTGTCCTTTACGGTTATAGCTAAAGCGAATGTGCATTTGTGATGTTCTGAAGTATAAAATAAAGGGGTGATTTTACGAGAAATAACTGAAGTATATTTATTAAATTTAAAATAATATATCATAAGTTGAGGATATGGAGCTCATAAAAATGCTTCCGCCAAATTACTGTAGGACACTTTGGTTTAGATTATAAGAAATAAAACTGGGCACTTATTTCAGTTTTTGCAGTCCAGTAAAATGTTTAAAATTAACTGCATGAAAGCCCGAATTAAAGTTATTAGAGATTAAGGACTAAATTTTCTAAGTGCGTTTACTGAAAATTCATAAAATTTCGTTGTATTTATACAAGTGACAGAACATGGACTAAAATTTATGTGTATTTTGCCCTTATTTAATTAATTTATTCTTTTTTGTATAACTTTGTTGACAATTCCATGTCCAGGTTCTAGTTTGTCTCAAGAATATACTGACTGGATCAGAAATGTTGTTGTTGCTGGCCATATGTATTGAGCATTAGTAAAGATAATTATTTTTTGCCCAACTCTATATCACTTCTGGCAATGCCTAAAAAGAGCTTTTTACCCCCGCTGCAATTGCTCCTCAATTCTGCTCCTCGAAATACCTCCCTAAATTAGAAAAAAAAAAAAATGCCGCCCAGTTTGGTTGCAAAAGTTGTGCCAGCTCTGACACTGAATTTTGGTGGAGAATAACCTAGAAAAAAAGATTCGATGTCTGGTATTTCTCTTCATGTGTCACAAACTTTCAAAGACAGCCTTTGGATCAACGGAATTTAAATCTCCCAGTTTCGCAGAGATGCAACAGTTACAAATACCCATGCTTTATCCAGGACTTACTCGCGAGACCAGTCTACCAATCTATCGACCAAGACTTGCCCACAAACCTATTTGTGTAGTTGCCTGACAAACATACCACAAGAGCTAGCATGTGAGTTTCTCATTTTGGTAACCAGCTTCCAATAACTAACAAGCCAACTGGGATTTGCAAAGCCATCGGATTGGTACTCAGCCTTTGGTTATCAACATGTGTACCAGAACGGACGCAAGCCTTAATACTGTAGCCAAGCATCGGCAACCAACATAGCGAATGAAACATAGCTCCATTAGTATTGTAACCAACATATCGACTGAAAATTCGAAAACGAACTCATCGGCCAAACCACCTTGAATGTGAGTCCATCGGCTTAGTAGCCAACCTTTGTTAATCGACATACCCCCCCCAAATGCCTTTTATTTATTGTCCACTGTTTCATGAACCGCAAAACGATGAAATTAGTTTCGGAAATTATGAAAAATCCATAATTAGGTTAAAGCTTCACATCGATGATAGAGATTTTCTTATTTTTTATATAATCTGGCATTTCCATAACTGCACAATTTCTAAATTTATTTTTATTTCCAGATTTCTAAAAGTGAAATGGTTTTTCTTTTGGTTTTACGTTTTCAAGTATTACTGTTGCAGATAAATCTCAATGTACTTTATTGAATTCTCTTTAAAATTTCCAAATTTTGCTTGCATATAAACAAAAAACGTGATTCATAAAACCAGTGCAAACATTAGCCTTCACCATTCAGCATACTACCCTCCATCAAAGCGCAAATTTTTGATACGACGACTTTGGTTTCAGCTACTTTATAAACCAGCTTTTCACACTTGAAGTCAGAAGCTTTTATGTATTAATTAGTAAATTACTCGTGCATTTAAACATATTAATATAGGCTAATTCAAGTAGTGATTAAATTACAATGTTCAGAAAATCGGCAAGAGAATTTGAAATCTGAAGCAAGACTAGGCCAACCAAAAATTAAGCCAGCTTTCATCACAAAATACTTCTGCTGCTTGAAAAAGAGAAATATCATGCACAGTCTCTTGAAATGCCCATTTTTTTTAATCAGCATCCGAAAGTGAATTTAAACAATTAATTGCATTAAAAAGGCCTTTAGAAAATGAGTGATTTTTAAATGATAATTTTTAATGTAATGTTTAGGGTATGGGTTCCCAAAGTGTGTGCTGTGGCCCCCTGGAACTCCGTAATTTTAGATCAGGGGCACCGGGAGGAGCCCCTTCCTTGCTTCACGGAGAGACAAGATTGCGTTGAAAGCTTGGCACTATTTTTTATTAATTATACTTTTGTTAATTTTATCCTGTTTCTTAAAATAATAGTTTCTCAAATTTTTGTCAACATTTCTCTCAAATTGTTCTCAAAGTTTTTCTCAGTTTTCCACAATATTTCTCTACATTACAATTGGTCATCTAGTTTCATTTAATTTATATTTTAAGCATTTATATTTCTCCCTTTAATCTTAAGTAATTCTTGCTCTTAATTTCTTTTTTTAAAACGCTATTTTGTTCTATCACTCAGTTCTTTCAATCTGCAATAATCCTGCTGTTGCGTCAGATTGTAATCCATTATTCCCCATACAAGTTTTACACCTATTACTTCCTGTCACAAAATTGCTATATTTGGCATCTCAGTAAAAGTTTCTATTGGTGTTTCTTTTTTCCTTTTGCGACCGTCAGTATCAGACTCAGGAATGAATGGAGAAGGTCGTACAATCTTATATGACAATGGGGGAAAAAAAGTCGTGATCTCGAAAAAATATTGCAATCAATAAACGAATCCTTACTGATATTGCACAAAATGAAAAGATTTTTATTAAACAGGCAAGCAGATAGTAACGACAGTTCAAGTTTGAGTAAAAGGACTTCAACAAATGGCGGAGAAGAAATGAGGAGAAAATATCGTAACTACAAAGAAAGTTACTTTGATTTTGCTTTAACTTGAGTAGAAGTAAACAATGATGAAAGACAATGATGACAGATGTGCTGTCTCTTTAAAAAATCTTTGCAGTCGAAAGTATGCACCGAAGTAAGCTAAAGTGGTACCTCGAGATGACTCGCACTAACTTGGCCTCACGATTTTTTTAGCGGGAATTTGCAAGATTTAGAAAAGCATAGAAAGCGGTGTATCCTTTAAATAAACGATTAAACTATTTAAAACGATGCTTTACCGACTTCTGAAGAAAGAGTGATTTCCCGACTAGCGGGCGTTTGCCTTTTGCCTACGTCCTCTCTGAGCTACTACGCTCGGCCATACTTTAGGCCCTTGCTTGGCTTCACCGATTAAATTAATATTTAGGTTCCAACTACTTAGAATTCTGATAATTTCGGCTATACCTTTCAGATAGCTTTAGTTAAGCTTGGTTTAGTTTAAATTCGTAGTTATTTAAGTTCAAGCCCAAGTAGAGTCTTTTAGTATACTCCAAGTAGGAGTTGATTGTAATTATTTTGAAAAATAAAGGTTAGTTAATCCTTCTTAAGTCTTACGTGTCTATTCACACACTTAAGCGATTATTCGCTTGTTAGTGTTCGTGGGGTTGGTTCTAAGTCTGAACTTTGGAATGAAATAAGTAAACCCCACAGAATCAATCTTTACAGTTCTTAATTCCATATTTAGCTAGCTCAGTCTTTAAACATAGTAACTTTTAAGGGCACAGAAGAAAATATGCTATTTATCCATATTTCTGAGAATGGTATTGCTTCCAAATGTATAAACTTCATCGGTTTCAACAAGATCACAGTACTCCATTGATGTCTCCAACGCACACGAGGAAGACTAAAAGATAAATTTCACTGAAAATATACTTACATTGCACGCAAATATACTTTTTTTACTTCCTTGTGTGAAGTAAAGGAAGTATTGGAATCACGAAACATTTCGGGTATCATATTTCAACGAAAATATTTATTTTGACTGTTCTCGAATCCATTTGATGAAAGACGTTTTTGCGCGACATTTGTACGTACGGACAGAAAAAAAGACTCTTTTTTTTTTTCAGAAAGGTTTCTAAAATGGATTTAAAATGGATTCAAAAAAGATTTTTTTCCTGAAATCTGTATGTACGTACGTATGTACCTCGTATTGTATAACGTAAAAACGTAGCCTCAGAACGTTTTTGCTTCAGGTTCAGGTTGTAGTGCAGCGGACACCCATTGCTTAACCATTTGTAATGTGGGTATTGTCCAACTGCACTATCTCTTTATTTGCATATTATATTTTTTGAAGAATTTTGACATATTTACATTTTTTTCATATGATTACAATATAATTGCGACATATGGTGCTTTTCATACTGGTAAATATAGAATACATAATGGTAAATATAGAACATATTGATAAATACAGAATATAGAGGCAAATATAAAACATAAAGGTAAATATATAACATATTGATACACAATGACATACATTTAACAACACATTTACGAGCATATAGCATGATTGTATACATAAATGCAAAGACCACTTTTTCTTTTTGTCAAGTAGGTTCGTTTTGTCAATTCTAATTTAAAAATTTTGAAAGTTCCAGTGTGCTATTATTTGCTTATCTTGTATTGCACAATTCTTCTCCTCTGCTAGTGAGGAATATAACTGTGACTTATATTTTTGTTCTTAGTTGTTTGAATTTTATGCTATTTGCAAACACTGATATATGTGAGTCTCAGAAAGTTTCAAGGGATAGTTTTTTGTTAACGGTTGGGGTTGATGTAATGGTTGGAGTCGCCCCTTTCCCCACATATACATTGCTCAGAAGGAGCTAACATTTTTGCTTCAGAAGATTGAAATTTTGTGTATGGGACTACTATAAAAAGTAGCTGCACACTACCCTTTTTGGTTGCAATCGGCAGCACTAAACGTACATAATAAAATTTTTATACAGAGTGTTTATAAAGTCCCGGACCCATTTTGATGTTTAATAACTCATAAAATAATGAAGATATAAACAAACTTATGGCATTTATTGATTAAATAACTTACATGTTTTTCTTTTCAGGTTTGAATATTTTTACTTTTGTAAATATCGTCTGCGCGTGTGGTTAATTTCAGATAATTTCATTTTCCAGTCTAAATATCTGTACTTTTCTAAATATCGTCTGCTTAATAATTGCATTTTTCTCTCTTTAGTTTTTGGCAACTATTGCAATGTTATGTTTACTTTTGGACTTTTTCTTTCGGGGATTTGTAAAGACAACGTTTATGGGAGGGGAGTGTCGAACATGGATGACCTAAAAGTCAGAATTACAATTGCAATAGCCTCTGTGGATGCCGACATGTTTGCCGGTACCTGGCGTGAAATTGAATATCGACTTGATATTCTCCATGCGAAGTTGGGGCAACATGTGGAAGTTCATTGAAAAGGGTCATGAACCTTTTTGAGTCTATCTAACCATTTATGTTATTAATTTTAATCTATCTTTATTATTTTATGAGTTATTAAACATCAAAATGGGTCCGGGACTTTATAAACACCCTGTATACTTTGTTACCGCCTTGAGCTCAGTTTTTTCGTTCTTATATATCGGTAAATTGTGCATTTTTTTATTTCAAAGTGATTGAATTATGTTGCTCTTATGTTCCGGTTAAGGTTATTATACCTTGAGTTCCTCTGCATGCAACATTTTTAGAATCATCAAAAATTTTAAAGTTCCTTAAATGGTGCTAGGTCTAATGACGGCGTCATTTGTTTACATTTGAAACTCTTAGTAAAATAGTGAATTAAATCAGTCTGTGCACCAACTGAAATGCCTTTTTGCCGAGTGAGAGCAAAAGCAAACTTTCAATTTTGTGTACCGAAAAATCTGTCTTCCCGCCCGCTGTTTGCTTGTTTTTGCGTAGAAGCTCTTAATTGTAAAAATTGCTTTTTAACTGTATTTGGTGTTTTAGTTTTTTCTGTATTTTAAAATTTTAATGAAGGTGTTTTGAATTTATAAAGTATTTTCTCCCTCCTTTCCTCGTACCTTTGTAGGTAAGTGAAAACATACACGGTGCATATTCGAAAGGTCCAGTTTCACCACCAGCATTTAGCGATTGGGTCCCCTCATCCTCAGTCTCCATTTAAAAGGGGGGAGCATATAAGGTATTTTCTCCTTTCTTTCGGCATTTCTTCGTGGTGTAATTGGAAGCATACTCGACGCATATTCGAGAGATCCAGTGTTCGAGTCACGGCGAGGGCATTGCTCATTTTCCATGTTTCCTGCTTCAAAATTACCTAATGACTCTAGAAGCCTTTAAGGAATCCAATCAACAATTCCACATCAGATCTAAGAGAGGTATTTCTCAACTATGTTGAGTTTTGTGTCCTCCTAAATATTCCTATTGTCTAAGATCAAAAATTCTTTTTGACATTGGCAGACTGGATTTGGAAATAAAATCTGTTAAATAAATGTAACTGTCAACACTAGCTACAACATTATCAGTACAGAAACTTTGCTGTAGAGTTTCCTTAAGGTCGAAATATTGACTAGTTTCAATATGATATTCTATTACAGAGGCAAGAATAAAAGAGCTGCTCTTAACATAAAAAATAAGACTTGTATGATGACACATTTTAAGATTTTCCTCTTCTAAATTCTCCCAACAAAGAAAATGTAAGAAATTTCAGTCTTCTTTGCTAACACTTATTTGCAAAAAGGCTTTTTTAATATCTGTTGTACCGCCAAACGTCTTCTTCCTAAATCGCAATAGAATGTCCGGAATTAATTCAATAAGACTTGGCCTACATTGCAGACTCTGCTTCAAGTATGGGCGACTCTGTGACTTTGCTGACGCATCAAATACTGGTCAAATGGAAACTGAACAGCTGTTTTCTTTTATAATAGGTCGATGAGGTAAGCAGTTCTCCTACAAAATCACTTCATTTGAAAGGGCTTCCTCAGCATCTCATTTATCAAACCATTTCAGAAAAAACATTTTGACATTTGTCATACTAATTGTGGGACAAGAATCTTATAGTAGTCACTTCAAGTCTTTCTCTAAGAGACCAAAGTTCTCAGGCAAAGAGAACTATTCTCACCTCGTGGCAAACAAACTTCGTAACGATTATTTCGATTATTTTCACTGTTTCTGCTAAATGTTCTTTAGTTTTTATGTCTGTCTCTAGATCTTATTTTTCTCCATGGAATCCTTAATTCCAATGATATCTAATCTTCAGAGATCAGCAATTTCCTTCACAAACAGTGATGTTACAGTCATTGCAGTTCAGGAACTATATGAAAATCAGAAAGTTTTTTCTTCTAGTCCCCACTTATGGGACTTTTCCAATTGATGTCCATCCGAGATGTGTTTCGACTGAAATTAAACTCTAGGGTAATGTATTTCTTCTGCCCGTCAAAAGTATACTAATAATACCTGCTCCAACGAGGATTTGAATATGTTCATAAGAGGTGTTATCAGTTGAAACAACATCCAAGTCTTTCATATCTTCCAACCAAGGGCCTTTACTTTTTGGAACTAGACGTTCACATACAATAGCATCCAAGACTTCAAAATTTCAAGTGAAATTGCTTTATTTTGTAACAGTTTTGTTTATATTCCTTAGGAGAAACACCTCTAAACAAAGTGTATAATCGTACTTTTGATGACTTATAGGCTATTATTATTTCATCCCTTCTGCAATGTCCCTTAAAATGTACGAGATTTATAAACCAGCATCACATAGCCCACAAACCATTCTCTCTTTATCACCAGAGACTTTAAGATTTACCTTAAAAAGTCTCAAGGAATACCTTTGAACTGAACTTATATTTGATAGGTTAACATTTTTTACAAGAGAAAATTTCTTCCTTTTTCTGATTAGACTTGTTGCAAGTGTACAGCTCATTACACATCAAAGGAACATGTTTTTTACTACAAATGAGGCGTTTTAAAAATTTTAGATACTTTCTAACTAAATGACCAGGAACGAGGCACACAAAACAGCACTTTTTATACTTTGCTATCTTATGCCTTTCCTTCAGTGTCAATTTTTGAGCATTAAAACAATGAGCACTGGAACGCTTGCTTTCACAAAACACGCATCTTGGTTACATTCTTTCAGGTTTTTAGTGGATGTCAGCAGCATGGATGCCGTAGAAAGTTTGCGATTTTGAGACTCCAAATTGTATTTCTTTCTTTAAGCATCTTAGTACATTCATTTTTAGTTAAACGAAAACTCGATATTGCAAAAAATATTCTTTTTCTCTCCCTTTGCTTTGCCCTTGAAGAATGACATCAAATTGTTCAAGCATTCTTTCACATCTGACATAAAACTGGTAGAAGGGCTTCTGCTCCAAGTATTTAGAAAGTCCTCTTCAATGGATAAATAACAGATGCCCATTTGACCGTTGTAACACTCAGTGTTTCAAGAGCTTGCAAATAGATTCAAGTTTGTCAGAGAGGGATATGAATGATAACTTTTGGCTATATTTTACAGAGGTTATTAATCTGAAGAATTCTCTGACATATACTTCCACCAAAATGTCTTCTTTATCAAAACGAATAGTCTTTGAATAATTTTCTCCAATTGGTGGGAAACTTTCTACTGCTTCTCTTGCTCTGGAACTAATAGCAGTCGCTTGCACTAAATATTGGAATTCGTTTTTAGGAGCGATATGATCATCTTTATCACTATGTTCAAACTGTCTCGAAACGGGTAGCTATTTTTAAATCATTGTCAAAGTGGTTGAACTGTTATTTAGGTAAAGTACACTTTCCTTTGCACTAGTTTCTAAAATCGGCTGAAAAATTATACATTAATTTCGAGCTTTAGCTTGAATTTTCGCCAGTTTTACTTCATTGCTTAGTTTTATTTTCCCTAATTCAAATTCTTGATCTTATCTCTTGATTCTGTCACCAATAATATTCACCAAAATTCTTTTAACAAAATCTGGATCACTTTTATACTCATTGCCAGAGCCGGGACAAGAGTGAGGCACTTGCCTCAGGTGAATCACTAGAAAGGGCGCCAAATTTCCTGTGCGAATTCGAAAATTACTTTAATTATGCTTTTAAATTAGTCGGTTATCATTAGGGGAAATAAACTTCGGGAAACTTAAATTAATAAAACAATAGAAAGAATTGCAAGAAAACCTGGAAATTAATGCAATGTGTATTTCAGTGTTAATTCTTATTTATAAAAAAAAAGAATTTTTTTAACATTTTCATTTGAAAGTTATAAATAATTGGCTATATTATTTTTTTTGAATTTATAAAGCTACAAATAAAAAATACTTTAAGAATTATGATATTTTGATTTAATACAGTTATTACTTTTTTAATACAAATACAGCTATCTTGATATATATATATATAGCGGCGCGCATTTACTTTTTTGCCTCGGTGAAAAAATATCTTGGCACGGCTCTGCTCATTGCTATTTAGAATAATAATCTTTAAATTGGAGATTTTTGCTGATTGTACATTATATCGCTAAGTTCATGTGCCAGAAATTTTAAATCTTCTTTCTTGACATATTTTACTGATAAAAACATCATTTAAACTTCAATTAATAAATGTCGGGTAACTTACCAAAGCGGGCAATAAGTGTAAGATGCAATCTGAAAATTCACAGAATTTTCTGCAGCTAAATTATCTACCTTTGAAAGCCAGGCTGCGCAAAGTTTTTATTAAAGAAACACACATTAATGATTCCCAAATAAAAGCATTTTTATTTGCAACATATATTCTTCAAGGCAAGTCGAGAGAATCCGTCATTCTAATAGGTAAATTTAAAGACTATTCTTTTTAGAACAATAGTAAACTGAAATTAAATATGATTGCCACTCACAAATTATATTAATCAAATATCGTTTTTATTTACGCAAAGCTAACGTGCTTATGTTAAAATAAATAAATACTTAACAAGCAGACGATAACAAAACAAATGTAAAACAAATATATGGCAACCCCTAAAACTCTATCAGGAATTCTAAAGATATGCTGTTTTTATATATTTTGTGATTTTTCTCTTGAATTTTATGTGGCGTAAGTGCGAAAAAGACGATGCTTAATAATAAAGCTGAAAAGACGAAAAAAAATGTTAGAGGAGTGAGTCCAAAAGCAGAATGTTAACCTGAATTGCTTAGCGAAAGCGTAAAAAAAAAAAATCTTAACAAAACTTCTGGCACGACATTATGTCTGAATTCTTTCAGATATTCTCTATCTTTTTTATTCTTTGCTTGTTTTGAAGCAGAACACTATTAAGAAATATTATCTAGTACTATTCATTACGTTTTGATTATATTTCCTACTATTTAAAACTTATACTACGTAAAATTCTTTTTAGAATTATAAAATTGTTGATATAGAAAACGTGGGTAACTTCTGTGCACAATGTTGACATCCTAAATATGTTTGTTGTTATTACAGTCTATTATTTTAAACTACCAGATTGAAAACCATAGAAGAAATTGATAAATTCAGTTTAAGATATGCAGTACAATAATTCTCGTTTGCAGCTTTACAGAGCATAAATTAACAAATAATTATCACTTATTAATCACTAATGGCAACAGTGCGTCATTTCAAACTTGCTAATCTGGTTATTCATATTACAACTTTTCTACTAGAGCAGAACATAAATATAGTTTAACCAAGTTTAACATTGCTTGTACATTTATGCCACTTGTTTGAGCTGTTAAATAAATAGGGGTTTTTACCTAGTTCCTAAAGTTTTATTTATTTTAAATGGATAATTATTTTTAATATTGTTCATTCTATGTCTGTGTTATTATTTCATCAGATGCCTCTCAAATGGATTGATGATAATATTAACAACGTCAAGTTATATAAAATCTTTCGTAGTTTGAAGTTTAACTTCTGTAAACTCGTATTTCTGAGAATATAAAAAGAAACATAGGTATTGAATATAACTTCTACAAAGACAAAATGATTTGCAATCGTGAGTGGTCGTCTTAGAGAAGTTCACGGTGTCTTAAAAGAAACTGTTATTGTTTCAGTTTTAAAATGAAAACAGTACAGCTGTGCTTTGCATTGAGAAAAGACAGAAGTGAAAACTGAATAATGAAAATGCAAAAACAGGTGACAAAACAAATGAAAAAATTAGAATATGTCATTAAATCAATTAATGATTAGCAGATATGGCAAGCAATTTGAGCGGAATAATTAATTTAATCAAATTAGCAAATTTGATCTAATACAATTGTACCCTCTCACCCATCCCCCCCAAAAAAAGGAAATTAAAAAATTTGAAAGGGCATTCAGAGTTTGATAATGTCGCTCAAGAGGATTGTTGAAATTTTTATGCTCTCGTTGACCACAGCAGGTTACCAGTCTGCTCTTCTGCTAATATTTTTATATATTTATTTATTTATCTTTTTAGCTTTATTATTAAGCATTGCTTTTTTCGCAATTACATACAATTCAACAGCAAAATCGCAAAATTTTTAACACCAGCATAGCATGGTATATTCAGAATATTTTAGTTTCAGAGTGTGAATATTTTAGTTTCAGAGTGTTTAGTGTTAGCATACATATTTAGTTCAAAGGAGCAATTTGCCCTGAAGGACTATTAACTTCGTTTTGGCATTCTGCGTTAAAAACGATAAAAGGCGAATCACTTTTCAATTTGTTGGCACCAAATATTATCGCCCTGTATTATATTTAAAGAAATTAAATAATGAAGAATCTGCATGAATGTATATATATTTCTCGCATCCTGATAAAGCAACGGTACCTAGAGTCATCAAAATTTGAATAACGTAATCTTCCATAGAATATGGGCATGTGAAAACACTAATTAGTCCAAAGGGATTTAGTCCCGAAGGACTATTACTTTCGTTTTGCGATTTTGCGTTGATTCACTCTGAATGCCCGATTCACTTTTCAAATTGTTGCCACTAAATGTTATCGCTCTGCATTAAAGTTTAAAAAATGAAAAATCTCCATAAATGTATGCATGTTTCTCGCATTGTGATAAAACCTAGAGCCATCGAATTTTGAATGACGTAATCCTACTGCGAATATGGGCATCTGGAAGCCCTAATTTTGAATTTGAAATTTGCTTTATTATCGATTTTATGTTTTGTAACATTTCAACGAATTTCTGATTAACAAAATTCAGATTTTTAATTAATATGTCGGCTGATTAGAGTCGTACGAAGATGGGAATAATCGAAATGGTTTCCCATGAGTTTTTGGAATCGGGAATAATGTATTTAATGTTTGGCAAGGCTACTTATTTTGAATTTGAAATTTGTTTTATTATCGATTTCCTATTTTGTAACACTTCAATGAATTTTTGATTAAAAAACTAAACGATTTCAAAGAGAGCAATGGCATCATTGTACGAAAAAATAAAACATTTTTATCTCCAGCGCGCGAGTCTCTGTGTCAGAAATTCTAGAGATATGCTCATTTTTAAAATTATTTTGCGATATTGCTGTTGAACTAAATTTTATGGTTTGAGTACGTAGAACATGATATTTAATAAATAAAGGTAGCACATAAAACGTTAAAAGAACGTCCCTTTGGTCGTAATTTAAAATCTGAAAGGTTTCAGATTTTCTTTCTTTTTTCTTATTTTTTTTCCATAATATATAAGCGCTATAATATTTACCTTTTCAGAAGATCTTTAATCCAAATAAGCCGTGAATATTTTTTATTAACTGACAATCTACTCATCAAAGGAAAGACACTTCTAATAAAATTTATTAATTCACTATTAACTTTACTAACTAATTATACGTACAACACAGATAAGAAAAATTACGGATTACATCTTTCATCACTAGTTCATTATTAGTTCTATTAAAGTTCTGTTTCTTTTTTAGGCTTACGCGCATGCGCAAATCCTTTGGTGCTAATCGCTTAGCAAGAGTTTAAATGGCGAGAGTTTTAACATTAATAATGTTCCGTTTCCTTATAAAACTTTTTTTGTCTTTTTATTATTAACTTTTTGTGTCTTTATTTATCAAATATCATGTTCTTCATACTTACGAAACATAAAATTCAACACAAAATCACAAATATTTAAAAACAGCATTCCTTTAGGATTCTGGTAGGGTATTAGAGACTGCCATACACTTATTGTACATTCGCTGCATTATTTCTTTAAAAGCTAGCGGCATGCCCGAGCAGCAAATTAAAATAGCTGTTATAGAAAAAAAAAAAGAACATATAGTAAAAAAAAAAAGTCTGAATGTTTTCACATTTTAAATTGCGTCTAAAGGGGCATTTTTTAACGTTTTGTGTGTTACCTTTATTTATTAAATATCATGTTTTCACACTTAAACCATAAAATTCAGTTCAACAGCAATATCGCAAAATAATTTTAAAATGAGTCTTTAGAATAAGTCTAATACACATTTCCGAGCGCTTTGGATAAAAAGTTTTTTTTCCCGTAGAGTGTTGCCATTGCTCGCATTTAAATTGTTTGAGTTTGAAAATTCGTTAAAGTTTTACAAAATATGAAATAATTAATAAAACAAAATCCAAATTCGGGATTCCAGATGCAGATATTCGGGTGGAAACGTACGTTATTCAAAATTGAATGGCTCTAGGTAATGTTGTTTTATCACATTTGGAGACATTTATGCCGATTCTTCATTATTTAATTTCTTCAAATGTAATACAGAGCTGCAATATTTGGTGGCAACAGTTTGAAAAATGATTCAGACTTTTTACTGTTTCCAACGCAAAATCGCAAAATGAAAACAATAGTCCTTCACGGACAAAGCCCCTTTGGACTAATAAAGATTTTAATGAGTCCAGCTATTGTAATTTCATAAAAATATTGAATATTTATGATTACATGTCGTATGATTTTATTGCATTTTTATTTAACTCAATCATATTAAAAAGCAGAAACAATATTCTTAAGAGAATAATACTTCTCTCTGTGTTTATTGCTTTTAAATAGCTTACCTTTTGTTAATCTGTAACCTTTCAGATTAAATCTGAAAATTAAATATCTTAGGCTTTACTGAATGGCAACACGCTGTGCGTGGCATCCTATTTTTTTTTCAAATGGCAATATTCTGGGGCGCTCAAAATAAAAATTCTTTGTTTCGAACAGTATTACCAGTTCATCGTTGAGTTTGGTAATAAAAAATTCGTCAAATTCATACAAGTCTGAAATAAATCAAAAACTAATTCGGAATTCAAAATTTGGGTTTCGAGGTATGCATGTTCGGGTGGAGAACTACCAGTATTAAAAATTTGGTAGCATTAGATGCTGTTGGTTTTCCGCAATGCAACAAACATTCAGACATGCAGGTTCTTCATTATTTATATCTTTTTAATACTACACGGTGGTAACATTTATTCGCAACAATTTGAAAAGTGATTCGAACAAAAGGCGAATTCCGAGGCTATAGCATCTCTGGTGTTTAAAATATATACACTAGCATATAGTATATAGCTAGAAACAGGTATTTTTGTACTGAATGGAGAAATGTAGACCAAATCATTTGAATTTCAAAACAAAAAATCTGATGTATACACCACATGACTTCCTTGTACGGAATATTAAATTATACTCAATTTTCCTGCATTTCATTTAAACATACTGAATTAACAGTTAACGAATTTTGAATTAAATCTACTTCGTCAACAGCGCAAAAACCACAACAGAATAAATACACTCTTTAAAGTTCACTATATTTATTTACCATAGCTATACTCCGGCGCTAGGTTCACTTAACAGCGTTACATCTCACCCATTTTATAACTCAGAGTGAGCAAATATTACAGCATCTGAAGAATTACCACAAGTTCTATTAAAATACTACAATAAATCTAAAACGATGTATAAAAGAAATTAAACAAATAAAAAAGGAATAGTTTTTCGCAGACGATTCAGCGCCACTCACCTAATACGCATGCGCTACTAATTTATTCAGTTCTCACTTCGCGGTAAGGCAAAAATACATAAAAATTCAAAATATTTTCGCTAAAAATTGAAAGATATAGGAAAACATAAACTACCAAGTACAGTTAAAACAATTTTTACAATTAAAATTACCATTTGTACACAAAAACCAGCTAATAACTTACATGATAATTCCAGAATGATTCAAGCATAATTTAATTCGCGATAATAAAAAAAGACGTTACTTTGTTGTTGCGAAGCTTAGTTTCTCTAGATTGATAACAAATCCACTATTCTGATAAGCTTCAAATGTAAACAAACATGGACGCGATCATAAACAAAAATTAGGCTTAGCCGCACTTAAAAAAACATTTAAATTTTTGATAATTCCACAATATTGCCCCCAGGTCTACTAAGGGCATAAAAATCTTAACCGAAAGATCCGAACAACATAATTCACTCGTTTTTAAAGCAATAAATGTACAATTTACAAACTTATAAGAATAAAGAAACTGAGCTCACTGAGCCGAGTAACAGAGTGGATATATATATACACATATGTATATACATTTGGTGCTGCCGATTGCAACCAACATGCGAAGTGCACATCTACATGTTATAGCAGCTCTATATATAAAATTTCAACGTTCTGAGTCTATTCGTTTTTGAGTTATACGAGATACATACATACATACGTACGTACGTCACAGACGCCACGAAAAAATCTCTTTAGGTGATGAAAATAGATATTTTCGTTGAAATATGGTACCCAAAATTTTTCGCGATTACAATACTTCCTTTTTACTTCGTAGAAGGAAGTAAAAATTCAGCAAGAAAAATGATATAAATAAATTAAAAATGAGCACTAAATGAGAGTTGTTTTGCAGATAAAAAGAAAATAATAATCTTTCTTAAAATAATAAAATTATGATCGAATTTAGAGAAATACCTTCTTTAAATTTGCCCGATGATTTTATAAACTGCAAACAGACGATGAACTGTTGGTGAGCCGAAGGAGAGGATATTTGTGAAAATTGAAAAAGCCAAAGATATGTTTTAGGAAAACCAATAAATATCGGTAAATTATGTTAACATTTTCTTCATTAGGAAGCTAAATAAACTTTAATTGGAAGATTTCGATCTATCCGATGGTAAAAATAACGAAGCTTTGTGATAATTTGTTAAACAAGTTAATCGTTGATAATCCTTTAGGCAAGGCTTGAAATTCCTAAAAATATTAATAAATAAATCCGAATCAGATTTTCAAATACTTGCTTCAAAGAGAAATAAAACTCCCCTTTCTCATGAAGAACCTATGTGTTTAAATTGTTAAAACTATATTACATCTTTCTACTATGTGAAAATCACAAAAACAAGCTCTTTTTTATTAGATAGGTGCACTAATTGAGATGGAGGAAAAAACTCTTTACAAAATTTTAAAAACAATACAAAAAAATCCTCCTTCTTTATTATAACAGTTTGCAATATATTTATAAATATAGACTAACTATATAGATATAAACTGCAGAAGTTCACAATTATACAGATAGATAGAATAATTTAAATTAAATTAAAATTATTTTAAGTCCAATATCTTTTTTGGATCTTTTGCTTTAAAAACATTCAACTTATCATTCACGTCCATGTGCAATTACTCTTGAAACATTTTGAACTTGGAAATCCAGACTTCCCTAACTACTATTTAATGCATTCTCTCCTTAATCTATACTTACCATTACTAATGTATCATCCTCTCTCCGCTAATTGCACGCAATCCTAAACGTTGCCATTTGCAGCAACACGCAATCTCCAGCAAACGAAAAATACAAAAATACTTAATAACCACCTCCAAATAACGTATATTCTTACAAAATAAAATAGCGAAAGCAACAAAACTTTAATTTCGCACTTTAACAAGCGAAGAACACCAGCTACGAAGACAGCTGCCACTATTTAGCTATCTCAGCAGACGATATTTTTCTAATTATTCCGCTTACACGCCGCCATATTTACTTGCTTTTTTTCTTCCGCCATTTTCGTTGATGGAAGAGGAGGAAAAGTAATCAAAGTAAATATGTCGATAATAATTGCCCTCATCCCGCCGACGCAACGTGACGAAATTAATTAAAAATGGCGAATAGCGTAAAACGTGCTAAATTCTTCGCCTCTAAAGTTACAAGCGAGAGTTCTTTCACTATCTTTTTAATTGATAACGCTGATTGTTTTGTTGGTGATGCCATCCAGCTTTTCGAAATTATCATCTCTCTTTTCGATAATTATTGCGTGCTCACGCTTGATGATTTTTAAATGCCGAAGGAAGCTTTTTAAGTGAATAGGAACTCCTAAGAGTTAGTTGAATTTTAATCAGAATAAATTCTTACGCTTGTTAAGAATTTCTAAACGTAGTCCTTTCGAATTTTTATGTTTCGTCGTCAAACGAGCGTATTCTAAGCAAAATATTTCTTAAGCAAACTATTTAATTAGCGCAAATACTTTACGTTCGTGTCAAAATTCTTCACAAAAGTAACAATAAGAATTACTCTCAGCATTGTTCTTTTTCAAGTTAAGAAAATGTGCTTGCATTATGATATTTCAATCATTTTGCGATTTTCTTTGGAACTTTGTTAAATTTTCGAACTTAAGAAGACATAATAAGATAAATAAGAATATTTAAAGTTGATGTCTAGAAAGTTGACTGCTAACATTTGTTGGGCTCTCAAATATTTTAAAAGATTCACTGCAAGGAGAATAATTTAAGTAATTTTTTTATAATCGTAGCGTACGTCTTCTGATTTCTTATTAAGTCATAGTTTGTTGGGAACTCTAGCAATACTCAGTTTGGTTTTAATAATATATTATACTGTGGTGTATTACGGGGAATTACATAAAGCAATATATTTGTTTTTATTTACCATAATTTTCACTTTACATTATAGGCTGGCTATTGAACTTCTTGAAAAGTATTAATAGCCTCAATAGACACGTATAGACACGTATGTAGAGATATAACTGAATGAAATCAAGAAACTCTCTAATCTTTATCAACAACTTTTACCATCACACTACATAGTAGTAAGAAAGCTAAAAGCAGTGTAGTACTTGTTTTTATTCTCAGAATGTTTTCGCTAAAATGTCCGACGCTTGCGAAAAATATTTCGAAGACGAATTTCTGTTTAACACATTCAACGATTTCAAAGCGATCAATGGCAACACTGTACGGACGAAAAACGTTTTACCTCCAGGCGCGTGACTTTGTATGGGGAATTCTAAAATTTTGCTGTTTTTAAATATTTTGTGATATTGCTGTTGAAGTTTATGTGTTTTAAGATATTTAATAAATAAAGGTAACATGATAATAAAAGGACATGATAAAATAAACATGATAAAATAAAGGACATAATATTTAATAAATAAAGGTAACACACAAAACGTTAAAAAACGCCCTTTTGGGCCTAATATAAAATTTGTTGTATTTTTATTTAAATATATAATTTATTGTACTCATATTTTAATTTGTATTATGTGTCATTATTATTAATTAAGTGTTAGTTTCTTCCTGCTCATCTGGAGCGATTACACAAATTCGTAGCTCTCAACAATACGTTGGAAATGAAGTCTATCTGATTCAATGCATTTGTCTGCATCAAAGATTCTCAACACTTTTCTTGCATGAACCCCTTTTAAAAGAATGGTTTTCTTCATCAATCCCTGTCATTTTTCTTTATAATATAAAGCATGGAGTAGAATTATAATGTAATATATATATATATATTTAAAATTATATATTTAAAAAAATGTATTAAATACATTCGTGTAGTTCTCGCTTATATTTAATCCAAAGGGGCTTTGTCCCTGAAGGATTATTGTTTTCGTTTTGCCATTTTGCATCGGAAACATTAAAAGTCTGAATCACTTTTCAAACTGTTGCCACAAAATATTGCTGTATTATACTTAAAGAAATTAAATAATGAAGAATCTGCATAAATGTATGTATTTCTCCAAATGTGATAAAACAACGGTACCTAGAGCCATCCAATTTTGAATAACGTACGTTTCCACCCGAATATGCACATCTGGAAGCCCAGATTTGGAATTTTTTTTTTATTATCTGCTTCATATTTTGTAAAACTTTAACGAATTTTTATGAACAAACACAAACGATTTAAAAGCGAGCGATGACAACACTCTACGGGAGGGGGGGGGGAATTTTTATCCAAAGCGGGCGGAACTGTGTATCAGAAATTCTAAAGATATACTCATTTTGAAATTATTTTGCGATATTGCTGTTGAACTGAATTTTATGGTTTAAGTGCGAAGAACATGATATTTAATAAATAACAGTAACACACAAAACGTTAAAAAACGCCCCTTTGGAAGTAATTTAAAATCTGAAACCTTTCAGATTTTTTTTTATTTTATATTTTCTTTCTAACCGCATTTTGTAGTTTTGTATCAATAAACAATTAATTACCATTTTAATAATACATTTTTACATCAATGGGATCTTGGTTATGCCTTTTAATCGCCGGTGCTTTCCTTGATTTATACTCTGAATGGGATAAATGACGTTCATTTTTAACTCTTTCAAAAGTACGCGTATTTGTACTAAAACAGTTTGTATCAAGTATCCCCGCAAAGAGTAGTCTAGCTTAATGAGAGACGGACATCGGAATAGTCATAATTTTTAGCCGTGATTCCGTCACTAAAACTCCTCCAGCTTCAGGATCTCCACGCTGTACCAGCTGTACCTTGCAGATGGGATGCCTTATCTTTCTTTATCCAAGACTGGTGTTCATTCTTTGGCAGTAAAGCAATGAGCTTTAATACAATCTCTTGATATATTTCAGCAAACTCTCCTCTTCCCCCAAAGAAAAGATGCTGGATAATTCTTTACATTTTGGCATAGTACATTAGACAAAACGCCCAACCGAGATAGTGGTTAGTGATTGTGACTGCCGTACCGAAGGGCCCGGTTTCGAATCCCGGAGAAGGCATAGAAGTTTGTAAATGCTTAGTGCTTGTGCGGCATGAGGGCGCTCTAAATATGCGGCGAGCCGAAAGTCCTCACGAGAGGTTATTGGTAGGGGGGTGGGAGATCCTCCGACCCGTCCCTCCGGGGTGCTCTCCATTAAAATTGGGGG
>KK119095.1:598479-609727 GCA_000611955.2 Stegodyphus mimosarum
AAAAAAGGAACAGTTCTATATCTCCCGTTCTACTGGGCCGATTGACGAAATTCAAATTGCGTTTTCCATGTCTCGAAAGCGCGACTTATGATATATATTAGATTTATATATAGCTTTGTTCTAATGTAGGTATTTTGACACAAAATCGGACTTTTTCTGAAATAACATACCCATATTTTTTCATATTTCTATTCTACGACTCAAATTGTGCCTAAATATTAAATTTTCTAAAATTTGGTGAGAAATTTACGGAGAAATGCAAAAATTTTAACTTGGCGAATTTTTTTCAGTTGTTGCCAAGAATATTTCACTTGGCAAACTTGTTAATACACGGCAACTTATTTTCCTATCCCTTCCATCGTCCAGGAGTGGAAAAAAAGTCACATCGTCCCTATCTTTTTGCATTGTGGATGAGCGGAAAAAAAGTCACATCGTTCTTGCTTTCAAAAAATTTTAACAAAGTGAGTAAACCACATTTCCGCTATTATAGCTTTCAACAAATATGCCAAATTTCAAAACACTCCAATATATAAATTCACATATATCTTCGGAAATTCTGAAACAAAAGCTCTAATTTTTTGCAGGCATGCTTAGAAATACATCATCTACTTTAAGATGATTGGAAAAATTTTATAGGTTTTTTTACACCAATTTTTTTTTAAGAAATTTTAAAAATAAATCATAAAAAATGCGTAAATTTTATTTGGAATGAACCTAAATTTCGAACTGTGTAGGAAGGAAACAAATAAGTTTCAGAAAAAAAAGAGAGATTAATAAATACATACCAAATTGAAGTAACGTTGAGGAGCTAAAATTTGGAGAGCCAATTATTTAAAAACTACGCGGGCGATTTTTACAAAATTTGGTAGTTTGGCATAATTTGAGTCGTAGAATCGAAATATGGAAAAATATTGGTATGTTATTCCAGAAAAAGTCCGATTTTGTGTCAAAATACTATATTAGAACAAAGCTCATGTATAGACACGTATAATTAGGATATATAAATCTAATATATATCCTAAGTCGCGCTTTCGAGACATGAAAAACGCAATTTGAATTTCGTCAATTGGCCCAGTAGAACGGGAGATATAAAACTGTCCCTCCCTTTTTTCCCGCAGTGTATTTATTACTTTACGCGTTATTTATATCCTGTTTTTCATTGGAAGAATTTCCTATTTTAGTAAAATAGAAACCATTGTCACTATAGTTGCCGAAAAAAAAAATTTTTTTTTCGCAGTGTACATCCTATTGAACATTCTGTTTTAGAACAACAATAAATTGATATTGAACATTGATAGTAAAATAAATATACAACAGTAAACTGATACTAAATATTGCTAGACTAACTACATATATAAACTGTTATATACGAGCGTAGTTGGGTTTTGTTATTTGTCGAAAAAAACTTTTTTTTAATTCGATATTGCCAAAAACGTGAATATTTTCATTATTTGAAACACGTCCCTAATTACAAGTATATGACTAAGACAAACGATGGCGAAAATAAAGGCCAGGAGGCGGGTATGTATATATGTACATATATATGTATATAGATAGATAGACAGATAGATATAGGTATACACTTCGTACTGCCAATTGCAATAAACAAAAGAGGAGCGCAATAGACGTTATAACCATCTCATACAAAATTTCAACATTCTGCAGTTGTTAAGTATAGCATTGTTGTAATTTGGAAGATATTATGTGGCTTAAAAATTTCATTTCATCAATATTCTAACTGACTGAGTAGCTTTTTCGTTTACCCTCACAATACAAAATCTATCATTGAGACATGACTTCCTTGTATGATCTATTAAAAAAATTGTCCACATTTTTTGGCTGTAATTCATTTAAGCTTATTTCCTCGAATTATTCTAACTTGATTAACCGATCTCTCAAAGCAAGCTGAAAATGACATCAAAAATTGCAAATTTTGAAATTAAATATCCGGGTCAATTTTTGTCGTACGGAAGCCAAACGCCTAATTTTGTTTTTTCATATCGAGTATAAAATTTTCCCAGCTATAAGTATAGGAACTAGGAGACCACATAAAAAATATATTTCGTTAATTATTTCGGCAATGTAAAATCAAAAAAAATTTTTTTACATAAAAAAAAATTACATTGCCGAAACATGAAAATTTCCGTCATTTAAAACACTCCTGTAACAGAAAGTATGACCAACGATGGCGAAAATGAAGGCTGGGTAAGGTCTTTTAAGCCGGGTTAAGGGTTGTGGGGCCCACCAGCGGCCGAGCGGTTAAAGACGCTGAACACTGGTAGTTCGGTCCGAGGTTCGAATCCCGCGAACGGGCTGGCTGCATGGGCGTTTTCGTGGTTTTCCCCATGTATAACGTGTGTACGAGCCAGTTTCCCTTAGAAAGTCCTCCACGAAGGCATCCCTCCCTTTAGGCAGATAGCCCTCGTGTGCTTTGCCATAATTGAATAACCTAAGGGTTGTGTATACATATATACATTTGGCTTTCCCGATTGCAGTATAAAAGGGAGGTGCATAAATAGACAATCCCCTATACAAAATTTCAACGTTCTAATAATTTCTGAGCATGCGAAATACATACCTGTACAGATAGATACACGTACAGATGTCACGAAAATAATCGCTTTTAATTCCATTTTGCGATCTGTTTTGGAAAAAGTCCTTTATTCTCTTCGCGAGTGCAGGCTTTGCGGAAGAGGGGAATCGTCCAAATGGATTCAGGAACGGTCAAAATGGATATTCCTTTTGAAATATAATACTCGAAATTTTTAGCTATTACAATACTTCCTACAAGGAAGTAGAAAAAGTGAAATGATTGGATTTTGATTTAACATCAGCATTGCAAATAGGTATTGAAAAGTAGAAATAGCATACCAAAATAATATAGATTCAGTTGAAAAGATATGAAGAAAAGAAATAAAACTGATACAAACATTATTCGTTTTCCGTGTAAAAGTGGATGATAGTTAAAACTATCAGCTGCTTTTATGCATTGAAAAATGAAATGTAATGATTTCATGAATCTTGTTAATTACAAATTTCTTTAAAGTTGTTCAAAGTGTAAAAGAAATAAAGCCAGTTTCGAAATATAGAATTAAAGCTTTAAGATGCAACTTTGTTAAAACAAAATTTATATAAGATATTATTATATTTATTAAGATTTTTTTTATTAGATTTTTTTTATTAGATTATTAAGATTTTTTTATTTTTTATATTTTATGTAGATTATTACTAGTTATTGTTAGTCCAAAGGGGCAATTTGCCCTGAAGCACTATTAATTTCGTTTTGCTCTAAAGATTACTGAAGATATTCTAAAGATTAATACTAGTTATTGTGAATGCAAAGGGACAACTATTAATTTTGTTTTGGCATTTTCCGTTGAAAACTATAAACGGTGAATCACTTTTCAAAGTGTTGCCACCAAATATTTGAGTCCTGCATTATATTTAAAGAAATCCAGTAATGAAGAATCTGCATGAACGTATGTATGTTTCTCTCATTGTGGTAACACAACGGTACCTAGAGTCATCAAAATTTGAATAATGTAATCTTCCATAGAATATGGGCATGGGGAATTTGAAATTTGTTTTATTACCGATTTCCTATTTTGTTACACTTCAACGAATTTTTGATTAAAAACTCAACGATTTCAAAGTAAGCAACGGCAACAAAAAAAAAACTATTAACTATTAAACAATGCAAAAACATTTGTGTAGTTTCAGCTTATATTTAGTCAAAAAAGGCTTTGTCCCTGAAGGACTATTGTTTTCGTTTTGCCATTTTGCGTCGGAAAAATTAAAAGTCTGAATCACTTTTCAAACTGTTGCCACAAAATATTGCAGCCCTGTATTATACTTAAAGAAATTAAATAATGAAGAATCTGCATAAATGTATGTATATTTCTCCAAATGTGATAAAACAGCGGTACCTACAGCCACCCAATTTTGAATAATATACGTTTCCACCCGAATATGCATATTTCGAAACCCGAATTTGGAATTTGTTTTATTAGCTATTTCATATTTTGTAAAACTTGAACGAATTTTTGATGAACAAACTCAAACGGTTTAAAATCGAGCAATGGCAACACTTTACGGGAGAGGGGAACCTTTTTATCTCCACCGCGCGGAATCGTGCATTGGAAATTCCGAAGAAATGCTCATTTTAAAATTATTTTGCGATTATTGCTGTTAAACTGAATTTTATAGTTTAAAGGCGAAGAACATGATATTTAATAAATAAAGGTAACACTCAAAGCGTTAAAAACGCCGCTTTGGACGTAATTTAAAATCTGAAAGCGTTCAGTTTTTTTTTTTTTTTTTTTTTTTTTTTTTCAATGACATATCAGTATATTTTTCTGTAATACTGAGCCAGAGGTTAAATGAAGAGCGATCTTTAAAAATAGCTTTTATAGAATTGTCTGCGGATAACTGAGATTTTCTTTTTCCTATAAGGTTAGAAAGGTCTCTAAATTTACGTCTCCTTGAAAAGTATTCAGTTGTTTGACAGGAATATATTGCGTCCAGTAGGAAAGTACTCATCGAACGTTATCTGAAAATGTTTCAAATGTTCACATACTTTCATTTTAATTTTTTTATCATGTTTAATTAAATTTTCTGATAAAAAAAACTGCTGAAAGAGCTAAAACATTTGTACTTATTCATCTGCATTCATCATCCAAAAGCTAGACTTTTTTAGAATGGCTTCGATTCTCTCATGCACACTGAAAATAGTGACACCTGAGGTTGATAATGACAGATTTAATTCATTTAATTTATAAAAGATGTCAGCTAAGTATGCAAGCTTTTGCAGCGAAAGAATATCGAACATACAAGAGAACCAATAAAATAGATGATCAATAAAAAATGCTTCAGGTCAAACAGGGGTGTCAAAAACTTTGCCACGGGAACGCCATCTAATAATTGTGTAAAGTAATAAAGAAATGTGAGGCTTTCAAAGAACTCGAGCAACGTATGTAATAGACGGCAATTTTTAGCATGAAATTTTACAAAATTTACGATTTTTGTAGCATCACTTAAAGTAGTAGATAAGTCTAAGGGATACGCTTTCATGCCAAGTGCTTGTCTGTGAATACAGCAATGAGTCCATTTAATTTCCTCGTAGATCTTCTTTCTCCACAAGAGCAGAAAATTTTCCTCTCATTGATTTTGCCCCATCTGTGCCTACACCCACACCATTTTTTGTTTCAAAATAGCCGTATACCACATGAAAATTGGTTCTCGAATTGCATAAGTTTTCAAAAGTTTTGCAAATAGCACGTCTCCTTGAATGGAATTCTTAAAAATATATCTAACGTAGACAAACAATATAGTTGCCATGTCTGTCGACTCCTCAAGCTGGATCCCAAAATAATTCAATTTTATTCTCTTCAAAAGTTTACTTCCCATATCATTTACCAAGTCATTAATTCTTTGCAACACTGATGTATAATTTGATAAAAGTGTAAGGTATATTTTAATTTTATAACAGTTATTTTAATTTAGGTAACCTTTCATATCTTGCCTCGTTTCAACTTACAACTCCCTACCAGAATGAGTTTTAAGAATCACGTTGAATTCAAATGAGGAAGAAATAGTATTAAAGGAAAGTTCAACTAACTTGGAGAGAAAGAGCTAGAAATCCTGAGTAGCGAGCGTTTGCTTTTGAGCTAAGTTTCCCTAACTGCTGTTACGCTCGGCCGTATATTTGATAGTTCCCAGGCTAGTTTAAAACTAAGGGCCAACTTCGTTAGATTTGTTTTAGCTTCGGCTAAATCGCTTAGTTAGTTCTTATTTTTGAGTTCAAGCCCGAGTGGAGGCTTTGTTGTAAGACCGAAGAAAAGGGCCGACTGTTCATCTTAATTTTTGAGTGAATAAATGGTAATTAACCTTTTCCTGTTATTTTGATTTACGATTCCTGTTATTTTGAACTAAGCGATAATTCGCTTAACAGCTCACTAGGTTCCTCGATATTTAAGTTAGCAGAATCAAAGTGAGGAACTCCATAAAGGAACCAGGTCAAATTGTTTCGTTGTCTTTTCTCCAAGTATACACTTTGCGATTTCTTTTGCACATAGTCCAATAAAATGTTCTGTCATTGTACGTGCCTGCCCAGCTCTTGCGATTCTGTAACTTACTTGAAATAATGCCTTTTTAGGGTTTTCCTTAGATTGAATAACCATTTATTTTAATTTTTGTTATCTTTTCTGAACTCCTCATCTTCCCTTCGCATTTCCTCGCCAGGATGTAAATTAAGTTAAAGTGAAAAAGAGTATTTAAATGGGCGAAAAGATAAAGTTAGTCAGAACGTGATTTCGCTAGCATAGCGCACGTTGCTCTTTCGTCCTTTCTGTTAATAGTCTGAGTTGCTGATACGCCTTCTGGCAGTTTAGTTAACGTCTATTCGCTGATATAGGTTGCTGATTCAGCCTGTTGGTCTTAAGTAGTCTACCACTACGCCTGTCATTTAAATTTATTATTAGGTTATTCTTAAGTTCCCACCGCAAGTAAGTCGGTGTTATTGTGAGCACGAAGTATAGGCATTTTTGTTAAAATGTTGACGGATAATAAAGTGTTTGTTTTACCATTCTTCAGTGTTGGTATTATTTACGCCTGGGAGAGAAGTCATCAGGTTTCCTAGTAAAATCCCACTGTATGATAGCAAAGAAGGTTAGATATAACACCTTAAGGGCTATCTCACACATTTTACTATCTTCGTTTGAAGCAGACAGGAAACGGTAGTAGAACATTGTTACGAACATTGTTTTAACCAACTGATCTAGTGGTTAGACAACGTCACTAACCACTAGATCAGTTGAGCGGCTATGGAAAGATTGGTTTCGTTCATCTGATTACGGAAAAACCTCGAGGACTATGTGCCTAAGAAAAGGGATGTTTCAGGGAGGACTTTCTAAGGGAAATCGGCTCTAAATCTAAGGGAAATTAGCAACTTACACATGGGAAAACCACGAAAACGCGTATGCAACCAGTTCGTTCGCGCGGTTCGAACCTCAAAACGAACTACCAATGTTCAGTAACTTTACTGCTCGGCCCCTGGTGGCCTTTGTGAGAAGAAACAGACCGCGAACCCCAGAATGAGCTCTTTCTTTCGCTGATATCCTCATTTTGGATATCAGTGCCTTCGGTGAGCATTTTGGTAATGACGAGTTTTACAATGTTGCCATACGAAACTTGAAGATTTAAACTATTGTAAGGTTTATCCTAAATTTATCTGAAGTTATTCTAAATTTTATATCTTTCCTATCTTATTCTAATTTCAGCTTACAATTTCCTGCCAGAATGTAAATTCAGAAACGCAGGTAATTTAAATGAGAAAGAGTACTATTTAAGTCGTGACTTCACCGACTTAGAGAGAGAGTCTGATTCTCTGACTAGCGCCCGTTTGCCTTTTGGCTACGTCTCTCTTAGCTGTTACTACGCTCGGCCAAACCTTAGGCCCTTGCTTAGCTTCGCCGATTTAATTAATATCTAGAGGCCAACTAGTTATATTCTGATAGTTTCGGCTATACCTTTTAAATAGCTTAGTTAAGCTAGTTTTAATTTAAATTATTATTATTTTAAGTTCAAGCCCGAGTGGCGGCTTTGTGTAAAGTTCCAAGTAGGAGCTAATTGTAAATATACTGAAAAACAAAGGGTTATAAACCCTCTTTAAGTCATGCGTGTTCTGTTCACATACTTAAGCGATTATTCGCTTATTAGTGTTCGTGGGGTTCTAAGATAGAGCTTTAGATTTAAATAGAAAAACCCCACACTATTATATTACGTCTGTATTTATAAAATGATTTTATTGCAGAAATCATAAGCGTATATCTTTTTTGCTCTATTTATTTGATTTATCTTGTGTTTACGGATTGATCAGTGTGGAACTAATAAAAAAGTTTATTGTCATTTTATACAAAATTCAAAATATGAAAGTTTATGTTTCGGCTTTAAAAACAAGGAAAGATCACTAGTTCAAAAGAAAAACGAAACAAACATTAGCAAAGGAATAGATCAAGTTATAAAATTTATTACGAGTCGTAATCAGTTTCTGTTCAGTAAGTTTATCATTTCCGTAAAATGTTCAGTGACGTAAGATATTTTTAAATCTACATTTAGATTATATAGATAATGGACCCATTTAAGAATAAGAGATGGAAAAAAATATTCCTGGATTTTATCCAAAGAAGAAATCAAATTGTAACAAACATCTCTAAAAGTATGAATGCATTTATTTAAAAGACAAATGCTTCAAAAAGAAAAAGAAATATTTCTTTTTTGCTCCTAGTAAAATAGTTATTTTTCTAAAAATTAGACAAAGTTAGGGCATTCTCAGTGCGAGTAATTTTATATAGTAAAATTTAGTAATTTCACAGTTATCTTGTATAAATGATTTAATATTTCCTATCGTAACTGCAGTTAATAATAGGACATTATGTCAACCGATAACGTGAATAATGCATAGAATTTTATATCGTAAAAGATGATTGTATCATATGAATATTATAGGATTTTATAACGTAAGAAAGAGGAAGAACAAAAGAAATTAGGAAACAGCACATCTTTAGAATAGTAAAATTTCGAACTTTAAATTCTGTAAAACTTTTGTGCTCCGATCAGGGCTAGGTCCACCAGCATAGAGATGTAAGATTGCTAAGCGCTGGTAATCAGGGCTGGTTAACCATTAAGCAACATAAGCATGTCCTTAGGGCACCAAGGAAAAGGAACACCACAAAAAGGCCCTCAGGTATTCAGGAAAAAAGGCACCAGAATATTTCTCCTTGCCGGTTTTATCATGGAATGCATGGTGCAGCTAAACCAAAACCAAGAAAAAGAAGGTATGAAGAAAAAACTGATTTAAACATATGTAGGGGCACCAAAATCTTTTAAGTGCTTAGGGCCTACAAAAATCTTAATTCTTACGCTATAAAATCCTATAATATTCATACGATATAACTCATCTCTTACTATATCAAATCCTATGCATTACTGGTGTTATCGGTTGATACAATGTCCAATTATTAATTGCAGTTACGATCGGAAATGTTAAATCATTTATACAAGATAATTGTGAAATTACTAAATTTTATTATATAAAATTACTGGCACTGAGGATGCCCTAACTTTCTCTATTTTTTAAGAAAAGTAACTATTTAACTCGGAACAAAAAAGGAATCTTAAATCTTAATCTCCAGCCTATTTCATACCCTGCTGGTAATAACTCCAGCCTATTTCATACGCGGCGAAAGAGCTGTTTGCAAGAATTTATCCGTGTTTTTTCCCATGCACAACGGGAATACGAGTCAATCCTTGTTTCCGTTGCAAAGTTCTTCTTCGGAACTTGAACCCAGATCGAACTACCAGTGTTCTGCAAATTTATCACTATTGAACCACATTTACCTCTGAAGACTGCAAGGAAACGAAAGTTTCATGATAGTGATCGGTAAGTAAGATCAAGAGATCAAGTGATTATTTATTGCAGTATATAAAAAGTAACTGAATTATCGATGTCCTGAAAATATCAATATTGTTTCTAGATCTAAAGGGTATTACATTTTAAATTCAGTAACTTTAAATTTCTCCGATGCAGAAGATGAGGATCAGATTGAGCAGCAAATGTCGAAAGCAATGGAGAACAACAGTTAATAGGCCTTTTTCAAAACTTTTTCTACTTTGCGACACTTGCAACGAGCTGTTGTCCATCATATTAGATGGAACTAGAACTAGTAACTGACTATAGTCACTAGTCATCTACAGGTGGAATAAAAAACACTGGCCACACTATTGGCATGATGGTAAGGGAGACTACTAGCATGGTGGTAGCCAGATTCGAATTATGGAGAGAACTGGAAGCACTGTTTTTCGGATGTGTACAGTGTTTTTGAGGAGCGGATGTATCTAAAATTCTGTCCAATTAAAAGTCCGATCGAGAAGCTGTTCACAAGTAAAGAAAGGTGGAAGATTCTTGGACCAGTTCCCAAGGCAAAGGATTGGATTTTTGTGAAGTGTATAAGGTATTTTCTCCGTCCTTACCGCGTGTCTTCGTGTTATAACTGGACAGCGAGTCCGGCTAGCAATCCGGTAGTCCACTGATCGAATTCAAGTAAGGACACTGTACATTTTCGTGTCTCCTGCTTCAAGAAAATTTAATGACTCTACAGGTGTAGATCCATAGAATGTCTTTGCAGTATAGGGGCACTTAAAATATTTTTTAACCAAAAGTTCTCTTGAAATATGTGAGCCGAACTCGCCTATATTTCTTGAGTTGATAGTAGAGAAAGAGCCTTTTGGACACAAACGCACAGTGCATTCCCCATCACGAATGAGACGAAACTGAATAAATCTGTGTTACCACCTGTGATATATTCTGTGCCTAAGATAACGACAAGAGCAACACTTGACTCTTGGCCACGATAAAACTCTTGTAACTGTTCTGGTTGCAGGTTTAGATCAAGAGGGTTAGATGCAACAAGGAAAACAATCCAGAAATTAAGGAATCATTTGCTAAAGCCAACCTACTTGTAGCAATATGATGCAGGTAGGCTTTGCATCAGCTAAGCCTACTTGTAGAAATATGATGGGCCTACATGTGACAAAGTTCGTTCTTAATGCCGGAAACAAAGCTGATAAACTGATAAAAGCTGAATCAGTGACGCAAAACTAATACTTCAGCAATAAATCAAACAAAGTTGATAAAAGCCAAGTTTGTGATACAGAAATTAACGCTTCAACAACTAGTTTAGAAACTTACAAAGAAATACGCATGATAAACTCAGCGAAAATAAAACCTCAAAAAGAAATAGAGGTTGTTTTTATAAAACTGGGAAGTTTTTAAATTTCAAACGTATCATTAGAGAATAGTTAAAACCGCTAAACATCAGTAATTCGACTCGTGTTCAAAGTCTGCGAATGGATTGTCAGCATGGATGTTTTCGTGGTTTCCGTCATGTGTAACATAAACATGAGTTAAACTTCCTTGAAATTTCGTCCGCGAAGACGTCCTTTCTTGTCTATAAATAGCCTTCTTGTGCCTTATCTTATCCGGGGAGGATGTAATTATTTATTTGTTTTACGAATTCAAATCTGAATAAATTATACGCGTTTCTTGAAAAAGTGGATATAGATAAAAGCTGAAGCAATGTCCGCACCTGTGCATTCCCATAGGTATGTTAGGTACCGTCGGGCTTGGCTAACTGTTATCCTCCCCCCCTCCTAATTTTGATGGAGAACAATTTGGGAAGCTGTCCGAGGA
>KK119095.1:616096-673701 GCA_000611955.2 Stegodyphus mimosarum
ATTTAGTACACTAAAATATGAAATATCGCAAAAATTTTTTAAGAACGTCATACAGAGGCGAAACAAGCAAATATGCTTTGTCTGCATTACAAAATAAATAAATAAGAATAAAAATAAATCTGAAAGGTTTCAGATTTTAAATTACGTCCAAAGGGGCGTTTTTTAAGGCTTTGTGTGTTACCTTTATTTATTAAATATCATGCTCTTCGCACTTAAACCATAAAATTCAGTTCAACACCTATATCGCAAAATAATTTCAAAATGAGCATACCGTTAGAATTTCTGATACACAGTTCCGCTTGCTTTAGATAAAAAGTTTTTTTTTTTTTATCCCCGTAGAGTGTTGCCATGACTCGCTTTGAAATCGTTTGAGTTTGTTCATCAAAAATTCGTTAAAGTTATACAAAATATGAAATAGATAATAAAAGACTGAATTATTAAGTTTCATTAGATTAACGATATTTTTTATGAAAAAAAAAAAATCTGAAATGTTTCAGATTTTAAATTGCGTCCAAAGGGACGTTTATTTAACATTCTGTGTGTTACCTTTATTTGTTAAATACCATGTTCTTCTCACTTAAACCATAAAATTCAGTTCAACAGCAATATCGCAAAATAATTTTAAATTGAGCATATCTTTAGAAATTTCGGTACACGCTCTCACGCGCTGGAGATAAAAATGTTTTTCTGTACAACGTTGGTATTGCTGGCTTTGAAATCTTTGAGTTTGTTAATGAAAAATTCGTTAAAGTTTTAGAGAATATTGTTACGAATTTCACATTTATTTGGCTATTTATTTAGAACTGTAATTAAAATTCCTTTTTATTTTCCCGTGCAACGCACGCAGACGATTTTTGAAGAGAAAGCTACGTCAAAAAAAAAATAATAATAATAATAACATGCATACATTTATGCAGATTTTTCATTTTTTAAACTTTAATGCAGAGCGATAACATTTAGTGGCAACAATTTGAAAAGTGAATCGGGCATTCAGAGTGAATCAACGCAAAATCGCAAAACGAAAGTAATAGTCCTTCGGGACTAAATCCCTTTGGACTAATAAAACAAATTCCAAATTCTTGCTTCCAGATGCGCATATTTGGGTGGAAACGTACGTTATTCAAAATTGGATGGCTCTGGGTACCGTTGTTTTATCACATTTGGAGAAATATACATACATTTATGCAGATTCTTCATTATTTAATTTCTTTAAATATAATACAGGGCTGCAATATTTTGTGGCAACAGTTCGAAAAGTGATTCAGACTTTTAATGTTTCGCAAAATCGCAAAACGAAAACAATAGTCCTTCAGGGACAAAGCCCTTGCTTCATTCTGAAGTATATCTGTTGTATAGGCGACATTATTTCACTGTGTTTAAACCCTTCCCTTTTACTATAAAAGATTTTAACAGAAATTTATTTTATTCATCTGTTTCCAGTTTTTATTTTGTATCTTATCTAACTAAGATTCGGAAACAGGAAAATTTCTAATAGAAGTTTGGTAATATGCCAAAAAATACAATGCCAGTCTGAATTTCTTAAAGTGTGCATGTGGGGGGGGGGATATTTTATGCGCTTTTTACGATTTTGACTTTAAGGAATGCGAAATAGCATTTCTTTTTCTTGCTTCGCTTCAAAATGCAACAGGAAAATGAATCTTAAAACCAATTCAGGTCTTGAAATGTGCAAAAAATGGACAGAAGTAAATCCTTCCCTGTTCGAGTTAGTAGTAAAAATAGAATCTTTCACTGATTTGCCGTAACATTTAAAACAAGCGAAAATCGAAATCATCCTTGATCTTAAGAGTTGAGATAATGGGGAACTCAGATCCAATTTCGCTTGACTTCAGTTTCAGTCCTATATGATTTGACCAGTTTGTTAGGTTAGGTTAGGTTAGGTTATTCAATTAAGGCAAAGCACACGAGGGCTATCTGCCTAAAGGGAGGGATGCCTTCTTGGAGGACTTTCTAAAGGAAACTGGCTCACGTTACACATGGGGAAAACCACGAAAACGCCCATGCAGCCAGCCCGTTTGCGGGATTCGAACCTCGGACCGAACTACCAGTGTTCAGCGTCTTTACCGCTCGGCCGCTGGTGGGCCTTGACCAGTTTGAATTAAGGAAATGCTTAAATAAGGATGCAAAGATAGGAAATTTCTTCAAAAATATGCAGTTTGATCTTGACTGATTGCCAAACAGCTGCGACACAATGCAATAGAATCTATTTCGTTTCATTTAAAATCTGATTCAATCTCGAACCAATGAAGTATTTCCATAATACATAACAGACAATAAATTAAGCAGATTCAGAATAACACTTAATTTGTTATCCTAAATATCAATATTAACCTAAATGGGATTTAGCCCAGAAGGTTTATCAGTCTCGAAACAGCATTTTGCGTAGAATCACTTTGCAAATTGTTGCCGCCAAATATTATAGCCCTATACTATATCTTAAGAAACTAAATAACGAAGAATCTACCCAAATGTATGTATGTATATTTCTCGTATTGTGGAAAAACAACTGTACCTAGAATAATCAAATTTTGAATAATATAGTCCTCCACCCAAACATGGGTACCTGAAAGCCCGAATTTGGAATTTGTTTTATTGTCTATTTCAGATTTTGTAAACGAATTTGTAATTAAAAAACTCAACAATTTCAAAGCGAGTAGTGGCAACATTGTATGGAATAAAACATTTTTATCTCCAGCGCACGAGATTGTCTATCAGAAATTCAAAAAAATATACTGCTTTTAGCCTAATGTGGCATTAACCCAAATGCTCTTGAAACGTGTATGCGTCTGTGCGTCTATAAATGAAAAAACGCCCGCCTGGGTGTAACATAAAATCTGAAAGCTTTCAGATTTTTTTTTTTTTTAAAGCCCAAAAGGGGCTATAGTTTCAAAATGGAATTTTTCGTTCGTTCACTATAGATGGAATATCACTTTTCAAACTATTCCCAGCAAATATTATTGCCATGCATTATTTTTTAAAGAAATTCAATTATGAAGAATCTGCATGCATCTGTGTTCCAGGCATTGTGAAAAAAGAACGGTACCCAGAGATCAAAAGTAAGGTAGTCCTTCACCTGAACATGTGAACCCAGAATATAGAAATTTGAATTTCGAACTTGTTTGATTATTTACCTCTATTTTAAAAGCCTTAATTAATTTTTGATTAACAAGCTTAAGGATTTGAAAGCGAGCAGTGGCAATGCTGCTCGCTAAAAAACAAAGCATTTTTATCTCCAGTGGGAGAGACTGTTTCCGGGTAAGCAATAAAATACTTTTATCTTCCATGAGCCTGTGCGTTGCCATCAAGTAAAGCCTAAGATAATTTCAGATTTAATCTGAAAAGTTACTGAGTAATAAATTAAACGATTTAAAAACAATAGACACGATTTCTTCAGAATACCTTTTTTCTACTTTTTAATGTGGTTAATTTAAATAAATATGTATTAAAATCAAGAGATGTCTAATTAGAAATATTCAATACTTTTATGAAATTACACTGGCTAGACTCATTAAATTCCATATAAACTTTTCCTTTTTATGATACTATTTTAGGCGGCTGGCCGCACGAAAGTCTACTTTTTAAAGAATAATATAACGAATATAAAAATAACTGTGGCAACTCCTAACGTTCCATAGGGAATTCTAAAGATATGCTATTTTTAAATAGTTTGTGATTTTGTTGTGTGTTTATTTTATGGGGCATAAGTGAGAAGAATGTTTAATAAATTATATATATTAAATAAATTAAATTAGCACATAAAATATTAATAATAAAAAGACTTTTTTTGTGAGTGAAAAGCAAGTGATGCATAAAATTAAAGCTAAAAAAAAACAAAATAATGGATTAGTAGAAGTTAGTGTAACAGCAGCTTGGTAGGCTGCGAACTCAGAGGGAGCATAAAAAACTTTAACAAACCCTTTTGGGTGACCGTAAACATCTGAAACCTTTCAAAATTTTTGTCTCGCCTCCCCCGGGTGGAATAGTTAAATTTTATTTAGACTGTAGTAATTTGTATAAAATACTTGGTGACAATTATTTTTAGCAGCAATTAAGCTTAAACATCTTTAATTAAATTTCTTTGTGTCCCCTCTAATTTACGTCACACATATTCTCCCATATCAGAAGGTAGCACAAAAGGCACGTGCTGGAAGTTTAAGAGCTATCGATAGCTTACGGTAATTCATGTCTTGTTTATGTGAAAAGTTGCCTTGCTCTTCATAAGTCCTCTTTCTAACTACCTGGTATTGGAAAAGTTTAGTGTTTTATAGCCGGAGGGGCATAGAAACATACTGTTGTCGAGGCTGCCGATGCCGTCTTGTATAATAACTTGCTAAAGATAAAATCAAAGCCATATTTTAAAGGATATGATTTCTATGTTTATAAATTCCATGACACGTCCCCTAATTGTGAGCAATTGTTATCAATAAGTAAAAGTTCTCCAGTTTGTAAATTCTCGCTTTTATTGTAAACCGATAGAAATGACAAACAAAACTTCTGAATTTTAATCTACGCTTGTAATTAATTATAGGCTTATTGTAATTACGGCAATCATTCGCCAACATTAAGAAAACAACTCTTAGTGATGTTGACAACATCACTCAACAGAGGTTGTTTACACATTTTTCGAAAGACTTCGGTGTTGTTTAATTATGTTAAAATATGCAGATTGTTTTATTACATCTTCCTCTAATAGCCTATTATCTAGACCAGGGGTCTCCAAACTATGGCCCGAGAGCAGAATCTGGCCAGCGAGGAGTAATGATCCGGCACGCCAGGGGTTTCTTTGAAATAATTTTATAAAATTTAAAATAGCAAATAACACACACATTAATTACTATTTTACACAACAGCCAACCTCGAAATGCGTTGCCTATCATGTAGGCTCTTTATAAAAGAGATTACAAACATCATACAACCGTTTCTAAATTTACAATGAGTGAAAAATACGAACACCCTATATAAAAAATCTCACGTGGTCACATATGAGTTCCTGATACGTCCTTTAAATTACGCACATTTTTTGCCGTACATCATTTAAACTTGTTTCCTCGGATTTTATTACATATATTTTTCTCATTCAATCAATTCAATTCTCACTTTGAAACAAGGCAAAAATACATAAAAACTCAAACATCCTCAAACAAAGCAAGAGTTTAAAATGTAAACAAATGGCGGCTTCGTTAGGCTTAGTAGCACTTAAAAAACTTTTAAATTGCTGATAATTCGACAACTATTGCGTATGGATTAACTAAAGTCATAAAAAACTTAACCAAAATATAAGAACAACATAATTCCCTCACTTTTAAAGCAAAAAAATGAACAACATGTAAGAATAAAAAGACTGAGCTCACCGAGCCGGGTAACAAAGTGGGTGTATATAGAGAGAGACTTCGAGGTAGCCGATTGCAACCAAAAAGGCAGGTGCACATCTACATGTTATAGTAGTCCAATGTACAAAATTTCAATTTTTTCAGGCTTATTGTTTTTGAGTTATGCGGGATACATACGTACATACATACGTAAGTACGAACAGACGTTACGATAAAAATTGTCCTGAATATATTTTAAATCCATTTTACGACCCGTTTCGGGGGGAAAAAGTCCTTTATTTTGTCCGTACGTACAGATGTAATACACACACACGCACACACAAAAAAAGAAAAAAAATCGTTAAAATGGATTCGAGAGAGGTCAAAATGGATACTTTTGTTAAAATGTGATATCCTAAATGTTTCACAGTTGCAATACTTCCTTTACTTCGTACAAAGATATAAAAAAATTCTCATTGTACTTTTTACAAGAATTAATGTGTTTACTTTTTTGTATACCTTAAGAATTTTAGTGTATCCAGACTGCAACAGATGGCGTTACCACCGTGTGATGTCATCTGGTACGTCATGGTATCGAGATTTTTTTTTTTTTAATTTATTTATTATTATTTTTTTTTATGGTGTGTATTCGATACTTAAAGTGCTTATGGTGGTTAATAGTGTAAGAAAATGCTATTGTGTTTTCTTTAGTGGAAAATATACAAGTGTTCAGTCGTCATGTGGCTGGCTTACTTCATATTAAAAGCGATACTATATTAAGAGTGGTTATTTGTTAGTGTTTACAGTTCATTTTTCTTGTCTTCAAGTGAAAAAAAAAACAAACTAAAAGGTTTCGCGGGTTATTTTTCCTACTTTCATAGTAGTATTTTAGGTTGGTTAACAGAAATTTTCAGTAGCGATTTTATTTAAAACTTAATTTTTGTTCTCTATACGTTGTAATTTATTTTAATTTTGGCGGTGTTTTCATCACACAAAACTTGCCCAAAATATGAAATACTTATGAGCGGGAACTTGCACCTGATCAAAATGTAAACAAAATGTTCTGATATATAAATTGTGAAAACGGAGAGGTAAATCTATTGAAAATTAAAGTGTATACTAAATCGAAGAAATCTCTAATATTCTGGAACAAAAATAAATTTTTGCAAAATTTTAAAAACAGCTTTAAGAAATTTATGTTAGGTGAGACAGCATGAAAGTCTAAAAAACAAGGCTCTTCGTAAGATCATAGCGTATAGATTTCATCACCAAAATCTCACTGCCTCGTTAAAACACGCGTATGCTGTTCCTGATAGCTGTGTCGCCTTGGTATGTTGAATTAACTGGATCTTGTCCCTCGAAGCTCCGTTGAAAGAGCCAATATGGCCCTCGGGCTGAAAAGTTTGGAGACCCTTGTTCTAGACTATAAGCTTGCATTCATGATAGACGGGCTTTTCGTAAAACTTACATGGGTATTGACTTTCATTCTTCTCCTACTACTTTCCAGAGCCCATCAATCGTTGTGGGTTTACGCTTAGAAAGAACTGTTTTTAAGAGACAAATGCCCACTAAGTTCGTAGGTGGAGCGTCCTGAAACTTTCTAGGAATGCGTTGAAAATATATATATACCGGCAAAGTTTGAAACCCGGCTTCTATAGAATACCTAGGTATTCTATATAATACCTAAAACTAGCCGGCAATGTATGAAAAGATTCCTATTATAAATTAGACTGACCCAGCCATCCAGTTCACTTATGAGACTGAATCATAATACACTGCCTTTCCTTGATAATCTTATAATTTGCGATGGATCTAATTTCAGCACAACTGTTTACCGTAAACCATTTTCTGTTTGTTTACCTCTCCATGCTAAGTCATGTCACCCAGCTAAGCAAAAAATGGCTTCTTTTTACTATTATGTGTTTCGAGCTCTCAAAGTTTGTTCCTCAGAATCTCTTCTTGCTAAGGAACTCAATTATTTAAGATCTGTTGCCCTTGACCGTGGATTTTCTCCCGTAGTCATTTATAAAGCTGTTCGAAAGTCCTCATCGTGCCATCTAAGAACACATTCTGATGTTAGAAATAACATTAATAACCTTGTCGTGCTTCCATTTCATCCTTCTGTCAGTTACAAAATTGCACGGATTTTAACAAGTTTAATTTTCAAATTGTTTTCTTGCCTATAAAAATAATCCGAGGTTCGGCTCTTAAAGATTCTATTTCTGACTTTAATTCTTGGGGAATTTATAACATATCGTGTCAGTGTGACTTAAGTTATATTGGACAAACGAAAAGAGCATTAAAGTTTCGCATAAAAGAATATGAATCTTACGTCCGAAAAGGAGAAATTAACAAATCTTCAATAGTTAATCATAGTTGGAAATTCAATCAAAATTTTGATTTTGGTTCTGCTAAAATTATCCAGAAAGCTGATTCTATTTGGAAACTGGATTTTCTCGAAGCTTTTCACATTGACAAAAATTTATCCTGTTTAGTCCAATGACTTCAATTCCAATCTAGTCTTGCCTAATGCTTTCAAAATTCTACTAACGTAACCCTTCATTTATCGTTACAGTTTCTGCCGATAGATGGCTCTACCGGCTCTTCCACTGGTCGCCTGTGGGTATAAATATGACCGACATTCGCTTTCTCACGTTTGCAGAATTTTTTGCTCCCGATGAAGGGGGATCCGTTTTGCCCTCGAAATCGATTGCGATTTTACAAAATCTACGCCGAATACAAGGTTGTCGATTTGCCTGTTTTATATTCCACAGAAGGCCAAATGACAAACCCGTAAAGTATGAAATACATTTACGGTTCGTTTCGACGAACCGAACTAATTACCAGAAGTTAATAAATGACGTAAAAAGGCCAAAAGGACTACTGAGAAGGAACCAATGGGACTACTAGCTGCTGAGCCGCTAGGGTGTGATTAATGTTTCTGGATAACAAAAGTACATTAATTTATCCTGTTAAAGAACGCGTCAGTACTATACAGTGTTTCGTCACGTCAAAATACTATACAGTATTTGGCTGAGTTACTTTCCGTACTTCATGAAAACTCATTTGAGTACTGGGCACGGACGACGTGACGGAAAGTTGAAAGAACTTTCAACCACGTACAGAAACTTACACATTATGATATCGAACTGTACAACTGCCTTTGTGAGCCCTGCCAGGAAAAAAAAAGTATTGAAAAGGACATTGTTGTGAAACTTATGCTTGTTTCTGTACTTAATTTCCGTTGGCAGGTAGATGTTACTGATTCTCAGTCTCAGCCAGATAGAAAACGAAAATTTATTAAATTGTATCAAGATCATCTCACTATTGTCTTTTACATATTTCGAATAAAACATTTTTAATGGCCCTCTTACCTTCATTTTTCAAAATAATATTTGTATTTTTGAGGAAAGAACGTCTTTTAAATAATAGCCTTATCACGACCTTTTTTTTTATATATATATTTTGCCTAAAGAGCATTTGTTATTGTATAGAATGCCTAGGTATTATATACAATGTAAATAATAAAGTATATAATAATTCCCATATTTCATACTTTGTCTAAAATCGTTTGGCATTATGTACAGTGCCCAGGTATTCTATAGAATTCCGGCGTTTCATACTTCGTTGGTAATATATATATGCAACACCTCTACCAGTCTTCATGTTTTCAAGGAATGCAGTGGTTATTTTTCTAAGTATAGCTTCTTGTGCTTTGTCTTGATAAAGTTCTACTCTTTGAACGTCATTAGAATAAGGAAATAGACTTTCTTCTGTAAATATTCGATGTAAATCTTTCTCTTGATAGTACGCTGAGTTGACTTTTATTATTTTTTTCCACTCATCTCAGGCGCATAGACGGGGGGGAGGTTGCCCTAGGCATCCAGGCACCCTCCCGCTTCACCACTACCTATGCTTAAAAAAGAGGGGCTAAATAATTTTCAAGAGGCTTCATTTTTTAAAATATTTCTTTCCAGCTTCCTAAAAAATTCATATGATTAACAAAGATTGAACGGAAAGTCTACCATTTTCCATTTAAAATCTCAATTTTGAATTTTATAAAAAACTACATTATCCGTGTTTTGCATATTACCATCAGTTAGCGCTGATCATGTTGGGGGATTTTACTTATTTAATTCAGTGTAATATTTATTACACTGACAGATTTAATTCAGTTTTAATCCTTGAACCCCACAAACACTAATAAGCGAATAACGCCTAAGCGTGTGAATAAAGACATAAGGCTTACGAAGAGTTAACTATCCTTTATTTCTTAGAATAAATATCATACAATCAGTTCCTAACTCAGAACGTACAGCAAAGCCTCCACTCGGGCTTGAACTTAAATGATTATGAAATTAAACTTAACTAAGCTTAACTAAAGCTAACTGAAAGATATAGCCGAAGCTATCAAGATTCTAAGCAGTTGGTCCCTAAATTTTAATTAAATCGGCGAAGTCAAATAAGGGCCTAAAGTATGGCCGAGCGTAGCAATAGCTAAGAGAGACGTCGCCAGAAAGTAAACGCTCGCTAGTCAGGAACTCAGGCTCTCTCTAACGAAGTCAGTGAAAACATCGACTTAAATACTACTCTTCAATAATTTGCATTAACTGCGTTTCTGAAATAACATTCTGGTAGGAAATCGTAAGCTGAAACTAGAAAGATAGGAAAGATGCATAAAATTAAAAAAACTGTTAATAAAATTAGGATAAACCTTACATTTTTCCCCACCAGAATTTAACTACTCGAAGAATAAGGTCTCACAAAGAAAATTGTTTAAGAGTGTGAATTCTACAAAACTCTTTTTTATCGAAATTTAAGCTTGCAGCAATTGTGTTTTCTTGAAAGCAATTCGTCTTTAAAACTTTTCCTGTTTGGGCCCAACTTTGCAACAATTTCTAAAGCTATACTAAAACTAAGGAAAATATAATTTTGAATTTGATTACAGACATCTACTTCATCTTTACTTTCAGTCAGACGTCAGTCTTGTTCTCCCAATTAATCTGGAAGGAAAAAGTAATGCCTTTCGTAAAATTTCCATTTTCGTTACCAATACTCTTTAATGAAATCATTTTGGCCCTCAAACAATTACATTCTCGCAAACATGAGAATTCCACTTTTTGCTTTAAACAGAATTTAGCAACTTTAAACCACATGACATAAATCGAACTTTCAATGCAAAATAGGAAAGAAGGAAAATTTTCATTGATCTTTTTTTCTTCGAAACTCTTCCATCCTAATAAAGCAGAATTCCTCGAAAGTAGGATACACTTCAGAACTTGCACCCTTCTCTTCCGGCTTGGCTGGCTTGTTGCCTCTGTTGCCACTCTTTTTCTTTTTTTTTTCTTTTTCGACGAATCGCGCAGCCTTCCTTATGGGTTGAGGATTCTTGAAGTTTGGTCCTCTCTTCAGGTCCTGGGGCCGGCTTCGTTGGTGGAGATCTTTAAACTTCCTTTTCGGCTTCCTGGCATGCTGGAACGACACCGCTTCCACGTCAGCTGACGTTTTTTTTTTCGCTTTAAAGGGCTCAAGATTTCTGCAGTTAGTGGCAACAGTAAGAGACTATCCATTAATGAGCATATTAACGGAGTTCCTTTCAATATGATCATTGACACAGGAGCTAATGTTACCATCATTCGAAGAGATTTAGCTCAAAAATTCAAGGATAAACTGATTTGGACGCCATCCTGTGTTGCCCTCGAGGCTGCGTCTGGCGAGAAAATCCACGTAGAAGGAAAGTTAAACGTGAACATCACCTTTGGAAGTGCCGCCTACCATCACACAGCATATGTGGCGGATATTACAGACCCCTGCATACTTTGATATAGGATTGGACTTTTTAAGGAAATATAATTTCCTTAGACTTCAAAAACAACAAACTGTTTTCAGCGTTTGAGGCCACGACTATCGATCCTCAGAAAGGATCCTCACCACGAAACGCCGACGTGTCGTCTGAAAGACCCTGCTAAGAAAGTTGCCGAAATCATACTGAGATTGAAGAGAAACCCGAGACTACCAGCAATTCTCCAGCCCAGATGTTCATCGGTCGTGATCTTCGTCTGCCTTGTGATTTCTTATCTGACCGCCCTGCAGGTACGTCTTCATCGCCTGAGGAATACATCCAAGATGTCCAGGCCCGGTTTGAAATGTAGCAACGTTCTGCACGACAGCAAGTCAACTTGGCGACGGAGAAGTTCAAGACCAGCTACGACATGAGAGCTACTGGCCGTCGTTTCTAAGGAGACAAGGTCTGGTTGTGGAATCTGACTTGACGGAATAGACTCTGTCCGAAACTACAGTCACCTAGGGATGGTCCGTACACAGTTCTAAACAGGCTGAACGACTTCGTGGTTCGGATCCGTAAGTTATCAAAGCCTAAAGTCGTCCATTAAGACAGGTTAGCTCCTTACTATGGCCATAGTACGTAATGTAAATAGTATAAGACCATGGTCCTTTTTGTATTTAGTATCTGATAGTATTTGATTGTATTTAATATTTGATATTTCTTGATTTGTATTTGGTGATTCATAGTATATGGTTTGCTGAAAGTTACTTATTGCAATTTTTTTTTGTAATGTAATGTTTATTATTCCATTGATGCCTTAGTTTAAGTTTGGGTTCCTGTCCAGGGATTGTACTGCCCGGGACGTGCAGTCCTTGAGAAGGGGACAGTGTTACGGATTTCGTATTTATTTAGCTATTTATTTAGAATTGTAATTAAAATTGCTTTATTTTCCCGTGCAACGCAGACGATTTAGCTACGTCGGAAAAGTAAAAATACAAGAGCGTATGCATTTGATATTTACTATGGAAATATCTCATAATTATTCTTGCAACCCACAAATATGGAGAAAAATCGAGGTTTTACCAGATTATTCTAGTAAAAAATTAAAAAGCTTATAAAAGCCGAATTAAAACACCTCATCTCAGTTGTAGTTGTAGCTGTTTAAAGCGAACTGCTGTTTGTTTGCTTAATGCCGTGATTGATTGAGCGAATTCGCTGTTAGATTGGATTAATTAATTTTGAATTGAATTCTGTTTAACGTTTGAGATATTGTGATATTGTAGGGATATTCCTGAGTAAATAGTTTAGTATTTTGTTTTATTTCGTGTGAAAAGAATAAATTTTATTAACTTTTTAACGACTTGTGTATTCAATCCATTACGAACCCGTACGCACGCAACAATATTTTGAGTGTTTAGGTATTTTTGCCTTGTCGCGAAGTGAGAACTGAATTAATTGAATGAGAAATATTGAATCGTCTGTGAAAAACTGCTTTTCTTTCTTTTTTTTTTAAATTTCTTTTATACATCGTTTTAGATTTATAATAGTATCTGAATAGAACACGTGTCAACGATCAGGTAATTCTTCTGATGATATATAAAATTTTTGTGCATTCTGAGTTGTAAAATGAATGAGATCTAATGCTGTTAAGTGAAGGTAGCGCCAGAGTGTCGCTATGGTAAACAAATATAGTGAATTTTAAAGAGTGCATTTATTCTATTGTGGTTATGCGCTATCGAAGAAGTAGATTTAATTCAATCCACTAAGTTTAAATGAAATGCAAAATGCGTATAGTTTAATATTCCGCACAAGGAAGTCATGTGGTGTACACATAAGATTTTTTGAAACTCAGTACGTGACTTAAAAAGAGAAAAGTTACTAAATTATGCGATGTTCAGAATGAACATTGCATAAATTATGACGTAAGGAAGAGGAATGACGCCAGAGACGCTGCAGCTTGTTCTATCGCACTGGACGTCATATTTGAAGTACAACAAAACTTTTTTGAATTTAAGAAATAACTAGGAGACAGAGCTCGGCAGTCCTACAGTTTGCTTCGGGATGCAAAACATTTAGCACGGGAGCTCTGCGAAGCAATCATGAGCAAATCCGTTTGTAAAATCCTGATGAAGCAGAACTGAAAAACATTTTTACATCCGATATTTATTAAAAATAACCGTATATGTCATTTAAAAAAGGCTGTAAATGACTACTAGAAATGACTATATATGACTACTAGAAATGGCTGTATATGATGTATATGATATGACTATTAGAAATGACTGTGTATGACTATATTTCATAAGCCTAATATTTCTAATAAATTTTTTTTTCTTATAGAAATGTGTTACAGCGTTTTAGGTTTAGCACTGTAAAAATTGAAATTAATTATTGTAGTTTGATAAAAGATATATTTTTATTTAATTAGGGCAAATGTTATTGCTAATTTCTAAAGCCCTTTTAGAGAGACACAAGTTTAACATTCGGGCAGATTACATGTGATAAGCCCTGATTGTACGTTGCATATTTATTGCCTCATATGTGCAAAAGAGGGAAAAACAAGGCAAAATTAAAAGTCAGATGCATCTTCGCTGAAGAGCTAACTACTTATATTACAAAAGCACACACAGGGGAATAATTCTTCACAAGTGGGAATTAGAATATTCACTACTGCAATATTTTGCTTGTATTTTAAGTTTAAAATAAAAATTAAATTTTTAATTTGGTTCATTTTTTCAGCTTTCTATTTTCTGTTACACTCGTCCCAGAAATAGTTAAGAATACAGCAGCTGACGGAAAACTCTGCGAAGAAGACCTCTTGTTATTACCAAAATTTGTAACTTGAGTTTCCGCTAGCCCTTATAAAATTGTAGAGATTATTAGGTTTTATCAAAGCAGGGAAAAAAATGAACTTTGTCAAGACTCGAACTGCAGATTTCTCAGTGTTAGCTGGACATGCTAATCACTTATTAACGCTAAAGCGCGCTCCAGAAAAGACGATAATTCCTTACATTCTTCCCCATTTGAAAGGTGACTGTGAAGAGGAATTAAAATCCACTCGACGAAATCCCAGAAGTGATGAATCATTGTCCACCACATTATGCTTCAGATGGCGCCAATGTAAATGCTATTAGGTTTTGTTACGCTATTATTTTCTCCCCCTCTTACCGCGTGCCGTCGCGATATTATTGGAAAGCACGTCCAACTAGCAGTCGGAAAGTCTAGAATTGGAACCTCGGGGAGGGCAGTGCACACTTTTCATGTTTCCTGCCGCGGTTAAAAAAACCAGGCATAGTGGTTTGTGGTTAACTCTGCATAGTGGTTAGCGGAGACTGACTTCCAGCGTAGGGCCTGGTTGTATGTCTATGTGTGTGTTTTTCTATCTTCGCGCAGATGTAATATAGCTTCGCCTCTTGTGGTGCATCCTAAACAATGCTCTTGGTGATGAGATAGGAAAGTTATTGATGGTTTTTGTCATTCCCGACAAAAGCTTGAGAAAAAAAAAATTGTCCAGCCATTTGAGTTACATCGCTAAAAATGTATTTAAAACGAGATACGGATTATATATAATTTTCAGCAATCTCAAATGAGAAACGGTCACACATCTTTCATTTTACAGCGAAAGCCAGAAAATTACTAGAAACCACGAAGAAAACTAGAAAAGTCAACAACTAAATATGCCTGGAACTTAGCAACTACCCGAATTTCAAATAAAAAAGAAATCTTTTGAATTAAATTAAAAGCGGTACATTGCTGAGAACATACATAAAAGGAAAACAAAATAACTTTATCGCTTTAAGCATTGTGTATGTGTAGTATAAAAGCAATTTTTACACTATTTGGAAGCAAACAAACAAATAAAAATGGAAAAAAAAAGGTGACTCATTTCAGTGCAATATTCACTTAATTACAGTAAACCAGAATCGAATATTCAATATCTCGAAACACTAAGCACGATAAGTTGTGCTTTCTTCTACATCAAGTTATTTCTTCTCCTTTAATTTTCAGCATACTCGTTTGTAAGGAGACTATCAAATATGACGTTAAACACGTCCATCATTAACTCAGTCCCACTTAATCAACATCATCAGCCCAATCCTACAAAATAACGACCCATTAAGCGAGCGATATTATTCAAATCCTCCTGCCATACCTTTCGTTCGCCAACCTGGTCGCCAATGCTCCAGCAAACGTCGCCGTGCAACCCCGTCCTTTGGCGACGACAGCATTCCGCTCGCCTCGGTAATAGATGCTGGGTCAGGGGTGATCGACGAGTTTCGATTCGCTCTCATCTCGAAACTGCCACCTGCTTCTGTTCCCACCGCATCTTCTGCTGCTGCGCTAATTATCCGCCGACCCCCCTGCCCGAATTCCCCTCACCTTCGAAAGGGGGAACCCCCTCCTCCGATGCGAAATGGGGGGAGGGGCACCTTCCGATGGGGTGATGTATCGCGCTGCAAAACCGTCCATATAGCACAGTTTGGAAGGAGTGTCTGTGAGCGTATGGGAGTGCTAAGGTGTCGGTGTATAAATATATACACTTAAAGCACCGATTGTAGTTGTGCTTGCTGCCTTTGTGGGTAGACAAGGGGGGGCAGCAGTTGGAATGTTCGAAAGCAGAGCTACTGAGTTTCTGTTACGATCAGGAGAAATCTTGTGTTACTTTTCATTCAGCATGACTCTAAAGTGTAAGCCTAAGCGTATCAACGGGTGTAACACTGTTGACATTTCATTCATAATTTTGTCATCCTAATACACAAGTAACCTTGTATTAAAATAAACAGTGCACGGTAATTTAATGCGCTTTAATCATCTGAATTGTTTTCAACCCAGCTTTTTTCCTCCTGGTTGATTATGCATGCATATCATATTGATGTTAAGAGAGAGAGGAAAAAAAAAGACTTGCTTGCAGGTCAATATTTTTCACGTTAAAATGGAATTAATAAATTAATTTAATATACTTTGTAAATATTGCGCTGTGCAAGTCAGAGCACATAGCTTATATAAAGCCGTCTTAATGAAAGAAAGTCTAATTTTCATAAGTGTTCACTATATTTATTTATTTATTTGTCCGAAGGAACAATTTTCCCAGAAAGGCTATTAATTTCGTTTTGGCATTTTGCGTAGTCCACTGTAAAACGGCGTTTCACTTTTCAAATTGTTGCCACCAAATATTATCCCTCTGTGTCATTTTAAAGAAATTAAATAATGAAGAATGTGCATGAATGTACGCATGTTTCTCGCACTTTGAAAAAACAATGGTACCTAGAGGCATCAAGTTTTGAATAACGTACTCCTCCACTAGAATATGGACATCTGGAAACCCAAATTTGGAATTTAGAATTCGTTTCATTATCTATTTCATATTTTGTAAAACTTTAACGAATTTTTGATTAGGTTTAGGGTCCATTTCGAAAGATGTTTTATAAATTCTGAAACTTTTTGCTATGTGTGTCATGCATTTAAAGGATTTCACATGAAAGCTTGTGGGATTTCACTTTCTTATTTCACAGTTCAGTCATCAAAACCCCAAATACTAATAAGCGAAAAATCGCTTAAGTGTGTGAACAGAGACGTAAGACTCAAGAAGGGTTAACTACCCTTTATTTCTCAAAACAGATATGACACAGTCAGCTCCTAACTCGATGCGCACAGCAAAGCCTCCACTTGGGCTTGAACTCAAATTAATGTGAAATTAAACTTAAGTAAGCTTAACTAAAGCTAACTGAAAGATATAGCCGAAGCTATCAAGATTCTAAGTAGTTAGCCTCTAAATCTCAATTAAGTCGACGAAACAAAACAAGGGCCTAAAGTACGGCCGAGCGTAGCAATAGCTTGGACAGAGACGTAGCCAAAGGCAAACGCGCGCTAGTCAGGAACTCGGACTGTCTCTGACGAAGTCAGTGAAACATCGACTTAACTACTACTCTTACTCATTTGCATTAACCGCGTTTCTGAAAATACATTCTGGTAGGAAATTGTAAGCTGAAGCTAGAAGGGATAGGAAAGATGCATAAACTTAAAATAACTGTTATAAAATTAGGATAAACCTTACAAGCTGTACGATATAAATATAGTCTAAGATTTTTTATTCAAGCCTTTCAGAACACGACAAATCTGCTTTTACCATTACTGCCTACAGGCATAAAAACTGTTGATGGCTTATAATTCTGCAAACCGTAATCATAAAAACTTTGCTAACCTAAAGATGCTTCAAGTAGAACTATTTCTTTGCTGTAGGCGAGCTATTGCCCTCACTAAAATCCTTTTATTTCCAAAGACAGATAAAAAATTCAACAAAATTTTATTTGAGTGCTATTGGTGGGATGTAATTAAAGCTAGAACGTACAGCTATGAAAAATTTGATAAACGTCTCGACAATAATGTTAACATATTTAGTTCACCTAACTTTAGTATTACAAATATGAGCAATAAATTTCTTTCAAACGATACACTTAATTGTTTCTCTCAACTAATTACTCATGAAACCTCACCACCAAACTTAGACATTTTTCAGCCTTCAAACAAATGTAGATTAGCGCTCACAACGAGAGTTCACATCATTAAGTGTGAGTTACGGTTAATTTAGCCAGCTTTAGATTTATTTTTCGTGAGCTCTTGCATTATCTTTTGATCTGAGCGAATATATATAACGTTTCGTTTGTATTAAAATGTGTTTAAATTAAACTTTACTAACTAAAATCTAAAAATAATTTTTACGTATATAAAAGAATAGAAAGGATGACGATATATTAACGGATTGATATTTTTGTCAACCTTCTGCACTGTAGTCAGTACTACTATGGAATAGTCAGATAGTCAGTCCCACTATCGATATTACTACCGCTACCTCTAAGTCTCCCAATGAAGTTGCAGAGTCATTAGGTTTTTCTTGCCGGGACTTGAACCTTGGACCTCTCGAATACGCGTCGAATATGCTTCCAATTACATCACGAAGGTATGTGAAAAAGAGGGAGAAAATCCCTAATCTAAAGTGGCTCCTTTTAAGGAGCCACTTCAGATTAGGGGACTGAATCCTGGTCGTGATGCATTAATGTCCACTACTTTTTAGTTCGAGCGCCGCATGTAGAATCATTAAGTTTTTTTGAAGCGAAAGATGTAAAAAGTGTGCAGTATCCACGCCGGGACTCGAACCCTTGACCTCTCGAATATGCGTCAGATATGCTTCCAATTATGTCACAAAGGCATGCAGAAAGGAGGGAGAAAATACCTTATAAGGTAAATGGTTTACTTAGCCTGGAAAGTAACATTACAATGTATTATTTCCTTGCATTGATCATATTATTAAGTGTTACTTTCGTACGCTTTGCTAGGTATTTTTCAGAGAAGAAATACCAAAATATTTTTTGCCCACAGATTTCTTCTTCACTTTATGCCATTTCAATTTACAAAACGTTGTCCTTTTTTTTTTAATTATTTTTTTTTATTTTAAATTTGTTAAACTGGAAAAACTAACACTCGATTTTCTAATTAACCCAGATAATAACATAGATGTCTACAGTGATTAACACAAAACCACGGTTAATTCTAAAACAATTAAAGAACACAAAAAAGGGACATAATCTATATTATAAATAACAAAAAAATTATCACTAACACCTGTAACTTATTTGCATTTTCAAGCAATTTAATCTGGAGAATAAACAAATTTTGTTACATAAATTAAACGACTTAAAAAAGCCGCTACAGGTAATAGAAGAATAAACATCATTAGGAATGAAGGAAACTAAATTATAAGCGCCATTAAAGAACAATATTTCTAGCAGAATTTTGACAGTGGTATTGACTTCAATGTTCAAACTCACATAAAAAGGCCGGTGAGATTTTTTTTTATTGTGCGCCCAAAGGACAGTTAGCCCAGAAGGGCTATCAGTCTCGAAACGGGGTTTTGCGTTGAATCACTATCAAAGTCTGAATCACGTTTCAAATTGTTGCCACCAAATATTATCATCCTGTATTATATTTAAAGAATTTAAGTAACGAAAAATTTGCATGAATGTTTGCATGTTTTCTGGATTGTGAAAAAGCAACGGCACCCAGAGCCTTCAAATTTTGAATAACGTAGTCCTCCAAACCGAATATGGACGCCTGGAAGACCGAATTTTGAATTTCGAATTTGTTTTATTGTATATTTCATATTTTGCAAAACTTAACGAATTTTTAATTAACAAACTTAATGATTTTAAAGCGAGAAATGGCAACACTGTACGGGAAAAAACATTTTTAGCTGCAGCGTGCGAGGCTGTTTATCGGAAGTTCTAAATATATGTTGTTTTTAAATATTTTATTGTGGATTTAAAATTTTGTAAAACTTAAACGAATTTTTTATTAAAAAAACAGAGCAATGGGAACACTAGACGGAGAAAAAACATTTTATCTCCAGCGCGAGGCAATCTATCAGGAATTCTAAAGGTAAGCTGTTTTTAAATATTTTTAGCCCAAAAGAACGTAAGCGGATAATCTGTAACTACACATCACTGACTAATGTATATATGCGGATTAGCTGGGATTACTATCGATAAGACTATACATATATTTGAAAACTCCGAAAAAGTGAGCTGCATTTTTATTTTAAACCATTTTTACTCTATTGACTGAATACAAAAAATAATTAATTAATTAATTAATAAAACAAGTAAATTAAAAATAATGCTGTTAAAATAATAAAAATAATTTGTTGGCGGAAATGAGTTCACTAAAAAATTAATTGACTATTTAGACAAATTTAAAAAAGTCTTATGTGTACACCACATGACTTCCTTGTAGGGAATATTAAATTATACGCATTTTCCCCTGCCTTTCATTTAAACTTATTTTCTCGAATTTCATCAGAGACATATTTTTCATTCAATGAATTAAGTTCTCACTTCACGGCAAGGCAAGAATACTAAATACTCAAAATATCTATATTAAAAATTGAAAGATATAGAAAAACATAAAAGACCAAATACAGTTAAAACAATCAAAAAAATTTTTTTTACAATTAAAATTACAGTTTCTACGCAAAAACGAGCAATTCGGCCAGCGGGCAAGGAGGCAGATATTTCGGTGCCTAAAACTGAAAGTTTACTTTCGGTCTCGCTCGGCAAAAAGATACTGAAGGCGTAGAAACTGATTTAATTTGTTGTGGTTGCTATGCTGAGTCAATATATGGGATAATTTAATAACTTAAAATGGTAATTCCAGAATGGATTAAGCATTTAATTCGCAATAACAAAAGAAGACGTTACTTTGTTGTTGCGGAGCTTAATTTATCTAGATTGGTAACAAATCCACTATTTTGCTAAGTTTCAAATGTGAATAAATATGGCTGCTGTGGCCAAAAACATTACGCTTAGCCGCACTTAAACAGCTTTTAAATTGCTGATAATTCTATAATTATTGCATTCAGCTTAACTAAAGGCATAAAAATTTTGACCTCATTATAAGAACAACATAATTCAATCATCTTTAAAGCAAAATATGCACAATTTACAAACATGCAAGAATAAAGAAACAGCCGAATAACAGAGTGGATGTAGATATATACATATATTAATTTATATACGTTTGGTGCTGCCGATTGCAACGAAAATAAGAGATGCACATTTACATGGTATAGCAGTCCTATATACAAAATTTCAACGTTCTGAGGCTCCTCGTTTTTGAGTTATGCGAGATACATACATACGTATATATGCGAAAAAAATCTCAATTTAAATCAGTTTTATAATTAATTTGGGGAAAAAGAGTCCTTTATTCTGTCTTTACTTACAGGTGTCACGCAAAAACATCGTTAAATTGCATTCGATAGCCGTCAAAATGGATATTTTCGTTAAAATATGATACCCGAAATTTTTTGCAATTGCAATATTACTTTTTTATTTCCAATAAAGAAGTAAAAAAGTGATTCTTCATTTGTCTAAATAGTCAATTTATTTTTTGCGTTTTAGATTTATGATAGTATTTGAATAGAACATGTGGCAACGATTAGATAATTCTTCAGATGATGTACGTAATTTTTATGCATTCTGAATTATAAAATTAATGAGATGTAACGCTCTTAAGTGAACCTAGCGCCAGAGTATGGCTACGGTAAACAAATATAGTGAATTTTAAAGAGTGCATTTATTCTGTTGTAGATTTTGCGCTATTGACGAAATACACTGGTCTGCAAAAATTAAGGACGAGACGGTTTTTTCAATATAACTTTGTACAAAAGCTTTCCAAATCAACACATTTAATACCGTAAGATCTCCAATACGTAAGGACATGAGTAATGTAAGCAACACTTACTAAAAGAGAAATCAGAGGGATAAAAAGAAGCTTTATTGAAAACGTAGCATGGAGCGCAATGCGACTGAAGGCCGAAACATGCCTGTGATAGGTGTCCAGCAAGAAACATCCGGTCTTTAATAGGGGATATGATCTCTCCTGACTGCTAGGCAGGTTTCACATCATTTGTGCATGCTGGATATGTGGTTGTTAATGAGCTGTTGAGACACTGCTGCTCGTTCCTCTTGTAGCACCAATCGCAGTTTCGGAATCGTTACTGGCGATAAGTTACGTGCTGCCACAGGTCTCCCTAGTAAGTTCCGTACATGCTTGACGGGATTTAGATCCAGAGACCTTGCCGACCAATCCATGTGTTCAATATCTTCACTCTCCAACAGCTCTTCGACAGTAACTGTGCGATGAGGTGGAGCGTTGTCGTCCATGAAGAGGAACTGAGGACCCATAGCCCTTGTGAAAAGACGCATGTAAGGAAGAAGAACCTCGTTACAATAGCAGTCCCAGGTGACGAACCTCCTTGGGAGATATGAAGGTCGGTTCGGCTACCAAGCATTATGTCTGCTCGAACGAGAACTCCGCGACCTCCAAAACAGTCCCTTTTGATGATGTTGAAGGGGTTATTGCGTGTTCCCCGCTCTGTCATGATGTGTATGTGTCTAGAATCGCAACTCAGACTAAATCTGCTCTCGTCTGTAAAAATTTCGTATTGTACTTCGCTTTCGTAAGTACGATAAAGCTGTCTCTATAGCCTAGGTCTTCATTCAGTATTGAGGTAACATATATCAGACCTTCATATCAACGCCTGGTGTAAGAAATTTTAAGGTTATTGCTTATTGAAGATGGAATGAATGAGGTTTGATTTGAAAAGGATTAATTTATTGTGTCTTTTATTTCATCATCTCTCATTGCAGAGCGTTCAAGATGGCATTTCAAATCACTGCTTCTCCGCACTGAGTATTTCCGTGCTTTCATCAGAAATAACAAAGATGACAAACTCACCAGCGGCCGAGCGGTAAAGTCGCTGAACACTGGTTGTTTGGTTCAAGTTTCAAATCCCGCGAACGGGCTGGTTGCATGGGCGTTTCCGTGGACTTTCCCATGTGTAACGTGTCTACAATCCAGTTTCCTTTAAAAAGTCCTCCACGAAGGCATTCTTTTTCTTAGGCAGATAGCCTTCGAGGCATTGCCACAATCACCTAAACTAAACCAAAACGAAGAAAGACGACTTTTTATGTGATCTTTTAAGTTTTCATAAGAATGAACTAAAATGTGCTGAAGTAACGTCTTTTTAATATGTATTACTGCATTTTACCTTATTCCCTCTTCTAAACAAAAGTTTAATTCTCTGGAAGAAGCTCTGAAGCGCAACTGAAATACGACAAAAAATACTTGTTAGTTTTCCGTGTTTTTATTTTATCAATTCTAGCTGAGTGCTTCATAATTTATTGCGTATATGCTTCAGATTCACTTAGGATTTTCCTATTTTTTTGATTGAAGCAATTAAAGTTTTGAAAAATCAGTGCAATTTGCATAGTTATTGGGAAGGATATCAATAATGAAAAAGACACTGTAATCTTGTTTATGTTACCTTCTTAGTGTAACTGCAGAAAAACAACATTTACAAACTACTCTATTGTTCTAGAAATATTTCAGGCTGTTAAGAAAATTCCAATTAAATGAAACTTAAATATGTACCACTAATAAGAAAAATAAATTCACTTCGTTTCCTAATAAGTTTTAATCTTTCGACTTTTATGTTCATCAATTACAACCTTTTGTAAAATTAAACATATTTATTAAAATTAGTAAAATAATAATATTCAGACCACACTGAAATGTGCCATTTATAATTTTTTTTTCACTGGAGATTCAAAACTGGATTTCAAAAGTGATACAACATTCGAAGCAAAATAACAGTTAGACGTCGTACGGTCTTTGCGTTGCTACGCTACCAACATAATACTGAGCTTGTTGTTAATTTTTTACAAATTCTTCTACTTGGCCTAGTAAAATTTAATTTATTATCAAATATTTTACATAGTTGTCATCCTGATTAGGCATGTGTTATTTGACAAATTTTAACTGAAACGTAAACTAACAATTTTAAAATTTTTAACTAAAAATAGTTAATTTAATAAATTGCAATTTAATTTCCTTAATTTTTATGCTCTTGAAATTCTTTCTAGGCCAGCTAAATTAAGTTTGTTGTTAATTATTTACATGTTTTGAATTCTTTCTAGGACAACAAAATTAAGCTTGGTGTTAATTATTTTATTTCTTTTAAATTCTTATTCTTAATTAGTTTGCGCATTTAAAATTTTTATTTCTAATTTCCAAATTAAGATTGCTATGAATTATTTTACATGTTTTAAATTCTTGTTCTCTAATTATTTTATCCGTTTAAAGTCTTTTTCCCAAGCCAGTAAAATTAAACTCATTTTTAATCACTCTAAATAATTTCAATTTTCGTTTAACTCAGTAAAATTAAGTTAGTACTTAATAATTTTAGACGATTTAAATCTTTCTTTCTCAGCCAGTAAAATAAGCTTATTTTAGTTATTTTACGTGTTTTAATGTCCTTTCCTTTTTGAGAAAAATTAAATTTCTTATCAGTTATTTTATATGGTTTAAATTATCTTTCTTAGGATAGTAATACTTAAAATATTATTAATAATTATTTTACATATTTTAATTCTTTTATATATCAGTCAATTTAAGTTTGTTGATAATTTTCTTGTGCATTTTAAACTCTTCATATTAAGTAAAACTAAGCTTGCTGTCAATTATTTTAAGCATTTTAAATTCTTCTTTCTAAGCGAATAGAATAAAGCTTCAAGACGCACGAGAATCACGCCGACGTGAAAAATAAAACAGGTAAATCGACAACCTTGTATTCGGCGTAAATTTTGTAAACTCCCAATCGATTTTAATCAATCAAAATTTCTGCAAATCGAGAGCAGATTTGCAGAATTCTGGATTTGCAGAATTTTTTGCTCCTGATGAAGGGAGACCCGTTTTACCCTCGAAATCGATTGGAATTTCATAAATTTTACGCCGAATACAAGGTTGTCGATTTGCCTGTTCTAGAATAAAGCTTGTTGTTAATTTTTTAAACATTTAAAATGTTTCTTTCTAGGCTAATAAAATTAAGTTCATTGTTAATTATTTTATACTTTTTTTTAATTCTTTCTTTAGAATTTCCGATAGACAGTCTCGCTCGGTGGAGATAAAAATGTTTTTCTCCGTACAGTGTTGCCATTTCTCGTTTTGAAATCGTTGAGTTTGTTAATCAAAAATTCGTTAAAGTTTTACAAAATGTGAAATATATAATAAAACAAATTCCAAATTCCAAATATGGCTTCCAGATGCCCATATTCGAGTGGAGGTCTACTTATTCAAAATTTGAATAGTCTCTAGGTACCGTTGTTTTTTCACAATGCGAGAAACATACATACATTCACGCAGATACTTCATTATTTAATTTCTTTAGATATAATGCAGGGCTTGTATATATAACCAAATATAATATTTGGTGGTAACAATTTACAAAGTGAAACGCCGTTTATAGTGAACCAACGCAAAATGCCCGAACGAAATGAACAGTCCTTCTGGGCTAACGCCCTTTGGGCTAATAATGATACTTCACTCTTATTTTTGGATTGATTTTTAAATTATGTAGTAAAAAACGTGTGGCGATAAAGGGAAAAAAAAGGAGAAATTCATTATTTTATAAAATAAAAAGCAGATTGAAAATTAAACAAAATTTCAGAAAACTAGTACGTAATTTTTGTGTTTTTTCTAGTGGAAATTTCGATAACTTTCTAAATCCAGTTTTAGGTGTATTTTAAAATTATAGATGTTTAAAAAATTACGATTATTAAAATTCTTGAAAGCAGAAGAAACGTTACAAAGATTTAAATCTTCACAAGATAAATATTTTAGAGAGAATCGTTCCATTAAAATTATTTGAGACATATACGTACATTAAGGTGGACTGAAAAAGCACTTTTTCTTATTTTCCTATCGCTACACTCCGGAAAAGTAGCCTGTCGTCTAGCTAAAATAAAAATTTTTATATAAAATATATCTTCCGCTTGCGCATCATGCTCAAAGTTTTCATAAGTAGAGAAATTTTGCTGTTTTCCGTCAATTTCTTATAATTATTAAACTGATCACTATTGAAATGAAATTGTTCCTAATGTAAGTGTGAGAGCATAAGGAACATGAAAAAAATTTAAACCCTCTAGTTTCTAATGACTTTTTTGCGCAAAAAGTTCAGAAATCATAATTTTTTGTAAAAATATTTCGCAATTTTAGATAATTTTAATTTTCCATTTTTTTTGTAAATGAACGTTGAACATATTGTTGCGTGCGTACGGGTTCGTTATATATTGAATGCACAAGTCGTTAAAAAGTTAACAAAAATTTATTCTTTCCACAAGAAATAAATCGATATGCTGAAATATTTCTTCAGCGATATTAGTACAATATCACAATATCTCGAACGTTAAACAGAATTCACTTTAAAACAGATAAACCAATTCTAACTCACAGCGAAATCGCTACAATCAATCACAGCATTAAGTAAACAAACAGCAGTTCGCTTTAAACAGCTACAACTACAACAACAACAACTGAGATGAGGTGTTTCAATTCGGCTTTTATAAGCTTTTTAATTATCACTAGAACAATCTCGATTTTTCTGGACAGCAACAATAATTACAAGATATTTATTTATTAAACATTAAATGCACGCTCTCTTTTATTTTTATTTTTCGGACGTAGCTTTCTCTTCAAAAATCGTCTGCGTTGCACGTGAAAATAAACCAATTTTAATTACAATTCGAAATAAATAGCCAAATAAATATGAAATCCGTAACAATATTATCACTTTTAACTCTGTTAGTCAAAAGAGAGTAACGTTAAGGTTAGTTTTATTGAGAAAAATTTCGATTAATACATCTTGATAGGAGGGCCCTTTTAATTAAGCGATCTTTTGCGTCACGTTCCACACCTTTTTAGATGCTTCGTTAACAAGTTTGAAACACAATTCTACAGCCTGGGTTTGACAAGGGGAGGCTTTAAATATCCGGTTGCAGCGATGTTACAGTCTTTAGTAGGTTTCTGATATCCTCACCAATAGTGTTCCTTAATAAAGGAAAAGGCTTAATACTGCCGCTGTTCTTCAGACGTATAATGGTTAGGGGAGCCTGACTGCGATACTAAAGGGTCCAGATTCGAATTCCGGATAAGACATGGATGTAAAATTGTCTGGCCCTTCATAGGGAGTAACGGTGGTCGCCTATTGGGTGGCTCCACAATAAAATGGTCACCACTTCTGGCCTTAGTTAGTGGCCAATGCCGTTATAGGCAGCAGCCGGCCATTGGAAAAAAAGTCTTGTTGGCTACTGACTAAATCCTGCTGATATGGTCTGTTGCTTCGAAGTTGAGTTTTGGCGTGGTGAAGTTTCGAATAGTCTTTCTTGTATGAAGGTGATCAAGCTTTCAATAATTGACGCAACCCTAGTTCTCTGTTATATCTTCTTTTATTGGAAGGATTTAATTTGGTGAATGAGCCAAAAAAAAAAAGGAATGGATTTCGTACAGCTACTGGGTTGATAACTAGTAGTAAATTTTGGGTTAGGTATCAGGATGTTCTGATGACTTGAAAAACTATCTTAGGATCGAAAGTCTATGAAAGTTTTGTTAATTTTGATTTATAACTAGAGAAGCATACGGCAATTCAATCAGTCTGAAAACTCGATTTTCTGTCGTCTTGAATGTGAACGCGGATCGGGATCATCAGCTGCTAGATCTTCTAAAATTGTAACCTGACTTTATGGCAGCAGAATTATCAAGTAAGTGTATTGATCCTAATTCAAAACGTTTCTCTCAGCTTGATGAATGGAGAATTCAACAAGCTCAGACAAGTGCAAGCCTACTTTATATTCTAGAAAATACTTTCAAAAATACATGGTCGTCTTATATGTGAGGTTTTCCTATATTTCATCCAATGTGGTATTAATTAACTGATTGTTTATTTCCTTATTTTGTAGTTAACCCTCTTCCTGCGAGCACTTCCCTAAGTCAACCAGCTATGAAAATAGTCCGTTTTTCTGAGAACATAAATATAGACATTGAACAGGGTCTCTCTAAGACGACCACCTTTTCCCCAAAACAATCCTTCTGAAAGGGTGGATAATAATCTTAGAGACTGCATTTGTATATTTTTCTCATCGCTATTAAATATCACTTGATAAAATTAGCAGTTAAAAAGATCAATTGTGTCAAACTATAGTGAACGCTTTTGACAAATGTCTCTGTGACCATCGCTGAAAGTTGCTAGTTTCTCTGAGAACATAAATAAATAGTGGTACTGAACACTGTCCACATTGACAAGTACCTCTTCAGAGGACCAAATTCTCTTAAAATTCGCCAATAGTCCTCCCTGTTTTTAAAAAGTAATTTTAAACGAGAATATCTTTACTGTTTTCAGTGTGTCTTAATAAAAATGGCTCCCAAAAAATCTTAAGTTTTAATGTTACGTTTTATTGAGAAAGAAAAACTATAAAAGCTATAGAAAACTTCTCCTTAAATTTATGTGTTTAGAAGAATACCGCTAAACTTTCTTAATAAAAATTATAGCAAATTAAATAACCCACAAATTATTTCTTAGGAAATGAATTGAAATAATTCGGAATTTACAGCAGCTTTGAAGCAACAGCTTCTGACATGAAAACACAAATTTCAAAGTTCACCTTTCCAGAAGCAATTTAAGAAAAAACTTTCTCCCTTCATTGCAATCAAAATCTACGGACAGAAGAGAAAAAAAAACAAACAAAAAACCACCTCCGCTCATTTAATTCTTAAAAGATCCGGCAAAACACTCCTTAAGTACTTCTCATTAGTCCGCTCAGCCCTAATTATTTGAGAGTCTCATCTTGATTAAGATGCGTCGCCGGAAAATGACGAGTCCCAAAAACATTTAAATGGCACAACGCATCAGTTTGAGAGAGAAAAGGAAAGAATAAGGGAAAAAAATGGGGAAATTTTCACTGATTTAGAAAAGAAGTGCTACACTTCAAAATGAAGGTACGGTGATGAGGGAAAAGCCATTGCTCGATCAATAACGCAAACTGGGTAATTTGTCCGTTACAGAAGGTGAAGGGGGGGATGCAGGAGACAACCGCCGCAAAAGGTGGAGCGAACAATCAGCAGTCCGCTTTAGGTGAGAGAGGAGTTTATGTCTTCGGGTTGCCAAGTTTGGCGTTTTTATCGCAGTACTTCAGGATAGTGTTTGAGATACCTTTTTCGGTTGTTTCGGAGTTTAAAGCAGAATTCCAATTAAATAAAATTCCAGTTTTGCGAACTGATTGTTATTTTCTTTAGACCAATAAAATTAAGATTGCTTTTCATTACTTTTACTACTTCTAAGTTCTTCTCTTTAAACTAATAAAATTCAGCTTTTTTTTTCATATTTTAAATAATTCTTTCTAATTTCGTCTTTTTAAGTCAGCGAAATCAAGCTTGTTTGCTCAAAGGGGCGTTAGCCCAGAAGGGCTATTAGTCTCGACGGCATTTTGCGTCGAATCACTCTAAATGGCTGTATCACTTTTCAAATTGTTGCTATCAAATATTATCGCTCTGTATTACATTTAAAGAAATTAAATAATGAAGAATCTGCATGAGTGTATGTACGCGTCTCGTATTATGAAAAAACAACGATACCTAGAGCCATCAAATTTTGGATAACGTAGCCCTTCACTCGCGTATGGGAACCTGGAAGCCCCCAATCGTGAATTTGGAATCTATTTTATTACCTATAGCATATTTTTTAAACTTTAAGAATTTATGATTAAGAAACTCAATGATTTCAAACCGAGCATTGGCAACACACTGTACGGAATAAAATATTTTTATCTCTAACGCGCGAGACTGTCTGTCGGAAATTCTAAAGATGTGTAATTCTAAACATGTGTATGTATGGAAATTCTAAAGATGTGTATGTATGGATATTCTAAAGATGCTTATGTATGTGTAAATGAAAAAAAACGCCCCTTTGGACGTAATATAAAATCTGAAAACTTTCAGATTTTTAAAACTTACTTATTGTCAATTATTTTGCAGGTTTTAAATTCTTCTTTCTAATCTATTAAATTTGTTTAATTCTAATTTAATTAATTTGTTTAATTTCTAATCTATTAAATTTGTTTAATTTTTTAATTGTTATTTAATTTTTCTTGTTTAATTATTTTACAGGTTTTTAATGGTAATTTCTTTACCAGTAAAATTATCTAGTAAAATCTAGACAGTGAAATTTGTTACCAATTAATTTACTTGTTGTAAGCTCGTTTTAGGCCAGCAAGCTTAAGTTTGTTAATTGTTTTACACGTTTAAAAGTCTTCTTCCTAGATCAGTAAAATTGAACTTATTGTTAATTCGTTTATAAGTTTTAATTTTTTTTTTCTAAATCAGTAAAACTGAGCTTCTTGTTAATTTCTTTTACACATTTTAAATTCTTCTAATTGGGCTAGTAATATTTAATTTGTTATCAATTATTTTATATAGTTGTTATCATAATTAGGCACGTGTTATTTGACAAATTTTCAAGTGAAACGTAAACTAACAATTTTAAATTTTTTGACTGAAAATAGTTAATTTAATAAATTGAAATTTAATTTAATTATTTTTTACGCTGCTCTTCAAATTCTTTCTATGCCAGCTAAATTAAGTTTGTTGTTAATTATTTACATGTTTTGAATTCTTTCTAGGACAACAAAATTAAGCTTGGTGTTTATTATTTTAGTTCTTTTAAGTTCTTGTTCTTAACTAGTTTGCACATTTAAAATTTTTATTTCTGATTTCCAAATTAAGATTGCTATGAATTATTTTACATGTTTTAAATTCTTCTTTTCTAATTATTTTATCCGTTTCCATCCTTTTTTCCAACCAGTAAAATTAAGTTTGCAGTTAATAATTTTAGAGGATTTAAATCGTTCTTTCTCAACCAGTAAAATAAGCTTATTTCAGTTATTTTACGTGTTTTAAAGTCCTTTTCCTAGTTGAGAAAAATTAAATTTCTTATCAGTTCTCTTATATGTTTTAAATTATCTTTCTTAGGATAGTAATACATAGAATAATATTAATAATTATTTTACATATTTTAATTTTTTTCTATATCAGTCAATATAAGTTTGTTGATAATTTTCTTATACGTTTTAAACTCTTCATATTAACTAAAATTAAGCCTGTTGTCAATTATTTTACGCATTTTAAATTCTTCTTTCTAAGCCGATAGAATAAAGCTTGCTGTTAATTTTTTAAACATTTAAAATTTTTCTTTCTAGGCTAATAAAATTAAGTTCATTGTTCATTATTTTATACTTTTTCAATTCTTTCTTTAGAATTTCCGATACACTAGCTCAAGCGGTGGAGATAAAAGTGTTTTTCTCCGTAGAGCGTTGCCATTTCTCGCTTTCAAATCGTTGAGTTTGTTAATCAAAAATTCATTAAAGTTTTACAAAGAACGAAATAGATAATAAAACAAATTCGAAATTAAAAATTCGGGCTTCCAGATGCGCGTATTCGGGGAGGGTTACGTGATTCAAAATTCGATGGCTTTAGCTACGGTCGTTTTTTCACAATGTGAGAAACACATCCACATTTATGCAGATCGTTCATTATTTAATTTTTTTAAATATAATATAGAGCGATAATATTTGGTGGCAACAATTTAAAAAGTGATTCTTTGTTCATAGTGAATAGCCCCAAAATACCGTTTTGAGACTAATAACCCTTGAGGCTAAAAATAAATAAGCAAAAATTAAAAAGATTTTATGTTTTATTTTATCAGTTACATAAATAACAAGTAATTTATTGTCTTAATTTAATGAATTATAAATATGCTGTGGGCTTAGTCAAATAAAATATGAAGTGATTGTTTCATTTTTTAAAGCGTGTTTTCTATATAATTTTACAGAAATAAAAATATCTTATTCTTAGTAACATAGTCTTTCTTGAAATAAAATACAATAAATGAAAAAGCAATAAAATTCCTTTATTTGCAATACAATAAGTAACTAGATCCACATTCTACCCCTACAATAAATCTTGGAATTATCTAGATGTTTTTAATATCCGAATGTGCTTAATCTGAATATTTTCTATTTAATCCGTCTGCAGGGAATTTTACTGTATATTGCATTATACCGTTGTAAAGTTAATCAATATACGCTATTTGGATAGTAAACTGGTGATACTTGAAACCATCCACAAACGTCGGACTCTTTTCCGCCGTATGCCTTCCATCTTCTCGGACTTCAAAATGGACACGTTTGCCTTGTAGTATTATCAATTAGTAACTGAAAATAATTTTACATTATCTGCTAAAAAAATAATGTGCACTCTTTATGGCGTGCAATGCTGGAAAAACAGTCCAGGAGATAAGTTTGACCTTCATTCATTGTAAATATTCATCTGACTCATTTCTTTTAATGGCTAAGGTATTTCCAAGATTGCCTGTCTGTTAAATAGACTAAATGTCTGTAAAATACACAAGCAGTTGGCAGCTAACTTAAGCAGATTCTAATAACATCCGTAAAGTGGATTGCATCATTTAGATCCTTTACCTCATAGTATATAAATATATTGTTACGACATGCCCAGCAGCGGTAAGATAGCTTCCCCGCAAAGGGAGTTTAGGGTTGCCAGAAAATGGCAAAGAAAGGCAGGGTTGCCAGATTTGGCACGAAATTACCCATTCGGCAACAAAATTGTCCATATGCCATAGATTGAACGAGAACATTCTAGAACGAATCCTTACCGGTTTACCCCAGAATGTTCTCGAAGGCAGTCCAAAAGCTATATAAACCTTGCCTGTACGCCAGTATCGTGAAGAAAGGCGATCGGCCAAGTCGGAAGCTGTATTTAGCGTTTTGCCGTGAAGCTGTTTTCACTTTTATAATCTGATGACCGGCAGGTTGCATTGCTAATTGTTTCAGCGTAGTTTTTCGTAGTTTTTCGACGATTGTAAACGTGTCTTTGAAACTCTCCTGAAATGCTGGTGAATAAATTGTGTTTCGAATCTTCGTCAAATGTTGTCGTTAGTCATTCCAAACCTACGAACCCGTAGAACGCGACAATATTTACACTATGTAATAAAAAAGTTTTCTTTCGGGAAAGCTTCTCTTTCAGCATAACGTGGTGGCCTTAGTAAGGGAGCATAATATCTCACATTGTAACAAGGAAGGTTGTATTTATTCTAATCTGAACTAAAATAAAAACTACTGCTATATATTTTCTTCATGTTAGTATTCTATAAGTTTTGTAGCATTTTCAGTTTTTTATAATCGTATATGAACCCAAATAAAGTTTAAATAAATTTTCGAATCTAGTTTCATAGTTCTCTTTTGCTTTAAGTAATTTTTTTTTAACTTTACTCTTTTGCTAAGTAAATCTTTAATAATCTTTAATCTTTAATAAAGTATAATTTAAATCGCTGCCAAATATGATTTTTGTCTAATTAGTTAATATGAACTCAATGAGTAGTTAAGTATAGAACTTTCGAAGTATATACTATTATTTTACACCATTCTTTTGTCAAATCCATGTCTTTCGTTTACTTTTAGGCTTATTGTCTATAATCAGAGAAAAACGATTTTAAACTTATGAAGAATTTTTTTTAAATAAGCTAATTTAATAAGCTCTTTTGTGAGCATCTATTGCAATTCATATTTTAACTTTTGCCAAGGAATATTGCAAACTATTGAACCTAGAATGTCCCATAATGCTTTATGATGTTTTAGAGTAGCATTACATCAAAAGATAAATGATGTTATACACAAATTTGTAGAGGTTTTTTTTTTTTTGAAGCAGGAAACATGAAAAATGAGCACTGCCCTCGCTGGGACTCGAGCCTGGACCTCTCGAATACGCGCCGAGTGTGCTGCCTTTACACCACGAAGAAATGTAGAAAGGATGGGGGAAATACCTTATATACTTTCCCTTATACAGGGCGACTGGGGATTAGGAGACACAGTCGCCGAATCCTGGTGGGGAAGAATTATCATCCACCAGCTTTTAGTTCGGGCGAAACTCCAGTGTCATCTGGACCTCTCGAATACGCACCAAGTGTGCTACTGTTACACCACGAAGGCATGCAGAAATAAGAGAGAAAATGCCTTATACCTTTTCAGATATAACAAAATAATCTAAACATTTTATATACTTTACAAATCTCGCAAGAAAAAAGTTTCATTCTTAGTACGGTTACAAAAAGAAATTTAGATGGAAGCAATTATGTATCTCGATACGGTGCTTTCCTAGATTTAATTTTCCTAGACTTCATTTAATTAAAACAACCAATCTCTGCAGGTTTAGTTGAACTGAAACAAGTAAGATAAAGCTATGGACTAATGCCTCTAGCCCTGGATGGTATTCTGATTATTTGGAATACGTTTTGATTCTCAGGAATGTATATTCTGTAGGCGTATATTTAATATTAACTTTACATTCTATATTAATTATATAAATAAAAAAATCTTAAATGTTTCAGATTTTAAATTACGTCCAAAGCGGTGTTTTTATAACATTTTGTGTGTTACCTTTATTTGATGAGGTTCATGTTCTTTGCACTTAAACCACAAAATTCAGTTAAAGAACAACATCACAAAATAATTTTAAACTGAGCATAGCTTTAGAATTTCGTACATACAGTCTCACGCGCTGGAGATAAAATTTTTTTTTCTGTACAACGTTGCCATTGCTCGCTTTGAAATCCTTGAGTTTGTTAATCAAAAATTCGTTAAAGTTTTACAAAATGTGAAATCGATAATAAAATAAATTCCAAATTTCAAATTTGTGCTTCCAGATGCCCATATTCGCAGCAGGATTACGTCATTCAAAATTCGATGGCTCTAGGTACCGTCGTTTTATCACAATGCGAGAAACATACATACATTTATGCACATTTTTCATTATTTAATTTCTTTAAATATAATACAGGGCTGCAATATTTGGTGGCAACAGTTTGATAAGTGAACAGACATTTGATGTTTCCGACGCAAAATCGCGAAACGAAAACTATAGTCCTTCGGGACAAAGCCCCTTTGGACTAAATATGCATTTATAGGCATGAAACCCGATTACTTGTAGATGAAATGCGTTAGAATAATTTAATTTCCTATTAAGGAATTTCAGAGCAGTGTTACAGGTGAAGTGAGCACGAAGTGGATTTGATTAGAACAAGGGTTCCCAAACTTTTCAAATTTTTTACCTATATGTACCAAAACGTGAGGCATGAGCAATTTCACATTCATTTTAAATCTTTTATGTAATTTATACCATCAAAAATAATGTCATAATGTCATGTTATGCTAGTGCTATATATACTATAGTTTAAGAAAATCTGTTTACATGCTATATAATTGGTGTCTCATAAATGGGGGGGGGACTTTCTTGTTTGGACGTAATGTAAAATCTGAAAGCTTTCAGATTTTATTTTTTAAAATTAATCCTGTTCTCATATACTTAAATGCTCACTCCTGAGATGTATATAAATTAGCTGACAAAGTGACAAGAGTTGGCCAAACAAATGTTAAAAGAAAGCTGAAGTAACTAAGCATAACTAAAATTGACTTGCTCTGAATGTTCTACTTTCTTTCGTTACAGGTAGAAGACGTTTAGGTATGTTAAAGAAACTAATAATGAGCAACAAAAATCAGAATAACATGAGTAAATCTGTACGACTTATAGTTACGAAGGTTTAAACTACCCTGCTGTTCAACTGTAGGAATGGAAACGACGATCAAAAGAAACAGGTCTGGTTCATGGAAAAAAGATCCATGAACAGGCGAATCTTCGGCAGATTACACTGGAAACTTTAAATGGCATTCCCTCTAATGCCCTGCAGATTTTCGCTGACAGCAGTGAAAATGAACATTTGAATTGCGGTACTGGAGTCATCATTAGAACACCTGTTAATAGCTTCAAGACTAGAAACCCTGATTACTGCTCTGTGTTTCATTCTGAGCATATAGAAGTTCAGGTAGGCCTCGAGCCTGCATACACTTGCACTGCCTACAAAGATATCTGGATTTTGACTGACAATCGCAGTTCTATCCAGCATCTGCAAAACTGGCGTCTCTTGGTGATAAGACTTCACTCTCTAATTTGGATTTATTGCAAAAACTCTCTTCCCATCATGATGTACACTCCGCAAAGAAAAAAAATAGCACAGTTCTATATCTCCCGTTCTACTCGGCCCATGGACGAAATTCAAATTACGTTTTCCAAGTCTCGAAAGCGCGACTTAGAATACATATTAGATTTATATATAGCTTTGTTCTAATATAGGAATTTTGACACAAAATCGGACTTTTTCTGAAATAACATTCCAATTTTTTTCCATATTTCGATTCTGCGATTAAAATTATGCCTAAATATTAAATTTTGTAAAATTTGGTGCGAAATTTACGGAGAAATTCAAAAATTTAACTTGGCGCATTTTTTTCGGTTTCAGCCAAGAATAATTGATTTGGCGAACTTTTGGCAACCTATTTTCCTTTCCCTTCCATTGTGCAGGAGCGGAAAGAAAGTCGCATCGTTCCTAGCTTTTTACATTGTGGACGAGCGGAAAAAAAGTCACATCGTTCTTACTTTCAAACAATTTTAACAAAGTGCGTAAACGACATTTTCGTTATTATCGCTTTCAACAAATATGCCAAATTTCAGAACGAGCCAATATATAAATTCACGTATACCTTTGGAAATTTTGAATAACAAGCTCTAATTTTTCGCTCTAATTTTTATTTTTTATGCTTAGAAATACATCTACATTAAGATGACTGTAAAACTTTTATAGGTTATAGTTCAAAATGTTTTCCGAAAAATTTATAAAAATTATTTAAAAATACAAATTTTAAAAATAAATCATAAAAAATGGGTGAATTTTATTTGAAATGAACCTAAATTTCGAACTCTATGGGAAGGAATCAAATAAGTTTCATAAAAAAAAGAGATATTAATAAATACATACCAAATCGAATTAACGTTGACAACTAAAATTTTGAGAGCTAATTTTTTTAAAAACTGCTCATGGGGTTTTTACAGAACTTGGGAGTTTGGCATAATTTGAGCAGTAGAATCGAAGCATGAAAAAAATTCGGCATGCCATTTCAGAAAAAGACATATTTTGTGTCAAAGTACCAATATTCGAAAGGTGCTATATATAAATCTTATCCTAAGTCGCGCTTTAGGAACATGAAAAACGCAATTTGAATTTCTTCAATCGGCCAAGTACAACGGGGGATATAGAACTGTCTCCTTTTTTTTTTCGCAGTGAGCATCTGCAATGGATTCCTTCACAAATTGGTCTCAGTGGTAATGAAATGGATGATGCCCTAGCTAAGGAAGGTACTTCAATGACTCTGACCAGTGGTATACTGACCTTTTCGGAGATCTGCTCGAGAGTTAAATCTACTTTTACCTCTTCCTGGCATTCTCCTCTGGCTCATGATTGGTACTTTGGCGTGCAGCCGAGAGGTGCTATTACTTTTGGGGGTAATCGTGTTCAGCAAACTACTTTGAAGAGGCTCCTAAGAGGACACCTGGAATGCCTTAAATTTGACCGGGGAAATGAGACCCGCCCCATCTGTAGAAAATGTCATACTGATCATTTCACTCTTGGACATCTTCTCATCTTGGGTCTTGTAAAAGAGGAAGCACCTACCTTCGTATTGGAAATGTTGATGGCTCTTCGACTCATGGATCTGATCTAGCCTAATGGCTAACCAGTTAGGATCAGCAACAACAGCAGAAGCACGTGCCTACACGAGGGCACGTGCTACTATAAAAATTCGAGAAGGCTGTAATTAAATATTAGAAAACAAAGTTACTGTCCCTATCTACTTACCAAAAATCAAAATTAATGTTATAATTTCTTGAAAATATGACGGTAAAGGTAATTAGAATTGTGATCATTAAAGAGAAGATAACGGTTTTGTGAATGTGAAATGCATCGAGGAAAATCTAATTCGACAATGGAAGACATTTTTGAATAATTCTGATAGCAAAAAAACAGAAAATATGGTTTTCTTCAAAAACAATAATGGGCAATGCAGAATTGATAATTCCTTCTCTCCCCCCCCCGCCCAACATTAAGCTTCATGCTCTTCAATAAAAAAATTCAAGGCTTTCCTTGGCTGACCAAGACATACTAAGCTACTCTAACGAGGAATACCTCCCATATCCCAAGAGTTCATATCCGGATGGGGTCTTCAAGTATCGACCTGCAAATTTTATTGGTAGGAGAGGAGAAATAATGTGAATGTTAAGGTAATGTTAAAGTAATGGTGTTATTTTTCAACTAATCGAGCTGCGAATCTTATGGTTGAAGAAAAAAACGATTACGAAACGTTAAACTCACTATTATTGCTCCTTATTAGCTTCTTTAGCGTTTTTCTTTAGCTTCTTCATAGAATGAAGTAACACAGAATAGCAGGGTGTATGTGATACATTTTTATAATTCAATATATAGTTTTGAAGACGGACTGCTACAGGAAGTGACGTACAGGAAAGTAAATATTTTTTAAGGATCAACTAATTTTAAATCACTGTGAATTTTGTTAAGGCACATAAAAGTAACTGGAAATGCAATAATAAAATGTTGTTTTCTTGTAAAAGATCAGCAGCTTAAGAACTATGTATAAAATTTTTGTCTATAACATTTTAAGTGTCTTCCTCCTCTCGTAGTTGCTTTAAAAGAATCTTTCCAAAGAAATTATTATTATGAACACTCCAATTTCCCAAGTTTCAAAACTTAAAGTTCTTTATTTAGCATACTATTTCTCGAAATATTTTAGGAATTAGGGCTATAACAACTTGTTTTCAGGACTTTTTCAAAGGCCTCTTTTTTCAATCATTTTCATTTTCGTTGTTATAGGTAACAAATTAAGAAAACGATCCGCTACAATAAGAATTTCGTGCAAAGTAGAATGTATTACATCACGGTAAGCTAATACGAGAGATTTCGGAGCAAAAAACGTGAATAATCAACTAACCTCACCAATGTGATTGAGCTGCGAAATCTTTCAATTTCAATCTGGTACAATAAGAGTTTTGTGCAAAGCAGCATGTATTACATCACGGTTAGCTAATATGAGAACAAGAAACGTAAAAAATTAATTATAGCATGGAATACTATGAATTAACTACCTGAAAAATTAACTACGACTGCGATATTTTTCAATTTCTTTGCTAAATGTCATAACCACTTATACCACGAAAGCACGCACTTTGAAAATGTCATAATTCTTTACACTTTCACTTACTGATAGGGCGACTAAATCTTGTGTTCCTTCCCAATCGACTAAATCCAAGTAGTTACGAGTTATTCTCTACACTCTTTAATTGGGGCGTCCCTGTGGAGACTTAGATTTTTCGGGGCGGAAAATATGAAAAATTAACTTTGCTCTCCCCAAGACTCGAACCACATATCTTCCAGTTTGCTAGCAGGATGTGCACCACTGCACTTATACCAATGGACCACGCTGAAAGAAATTATAATTCTTTCAAACTGTATGAATTTAAAATGTTTACTTGACATGTATAAAGTTTTACATGCGTAAAAGTAGCTGCTAAGTTCCCCTAGTAACAATCATTGATTTTATTTGCATAAAATGGCTTCGACTTCTCTTAGTACAATAATAGGAAAAATTCGTATGGCTGCATATAAGTATACAATCTTTCAAAATGATGAGACTCAATTTCGGCTAAAAAATTAACTCTTCTGCTCATTACTGATAGTTTCAAATGAAGTTTATTTCCTCAACTAGCTGCGGAAAGATCATTGTGAAAAATCACGCCACCTACTACTACCAAATTATGCTGAAATTTTTCTACTAACAACAGCTCTAATAAACTAGAAAGAAAATCATAAGATGAACTAAAAGGTACCGATAGCATTGTAAAATCAATTCCTTCTTACAACAAACATCGTTTATGTAGCGATATATTCCGGTCATATCGAATTAAATGTAATATCCTTCCAAATCCTAAATGAGTACTGTTTGCAATGCACGTAAGCTTTTATCAAATACAGGTAGGTCTCCTACAACGTGGTACCTTTACAACGCGTTTTCGCTCCATCGCGTTTGGAAAAATGTTCTTAAAACGCGGTACTTTTTCAACGCGATTTAGGAAATGTGTGGTGGTTTCCCATGGTCTCCACTTGGATAAACCTTTAATTGACACAGCGCGCCAGCGCAGAAAGTAGAAATCTACCTCCAGACAGGAATTCTGGGAAATATTACCGATTGAAGATAATTCTGAAGATCCTTTCAATGAAGGAACGAAAAACTTAACTCTGAAAGATATAGAAAACTGTTCGAACATGGCAAAACAGTACGATCTTCTGCCGAAGCGAGTGGAAATGTTTAAAAGAAATTTCCAAAATTGCTTATCTGTCTATCAAGAAATTTATAAAGATGTGCAAATCAATCTCTAATGACAGATTTTTTTTAAACCTAAACCTACGAAGTACAGGGGAACTTGTCGATGAAACAAGTTCAGATCATTAAATAAGGCCAGTCAAACGTTCTAGAACAGCTATAATAAATGACGATTAGGAATAAATTTTTGTTCATAGCATTATGGTTCTTTCTGATTTTGACTTGAAATAATAATCTTTTTAGTTTTTATATGATGTTGAATTTTATTTAAGTTTCTTATGAAATGTTTTATGTACTTAAATTTAAAAAATGATGAAAATGTTACACCACAAAAGGCAATTTTTCTCTATTCTTTCAATCCAGTCCCAGTTTTTCAATTATAAGGTGTTTCCTATAACGATATTGCCCACAACGCGGCAGTTGCAAGGAACTTAATCTACCTCATTGTAGGAAACCTACCTGTACCTAGTATTGCAGTGCTATCTTGCTTTTATCCATGAGTGAGATTTCCTCTAGGCAAATGAGTCATGCACTTTGTCAAAATGATCTCCGAGTCAGGGCATATTTCATAAAACTGAAGTGCCCAAGATCTTTAGAAGACCACTAGAAACCGTTAACAGAAATATATATAAAATAAAAAAAAAAATTTTTTTAAATCTGAAAGCTTTCAGATTTTATATTACTTTAAAGGAGACGTTTCGTGTTTTACATTTGTTTATTAAATATCATGTTCTTTGCACTTAATCATGAAGCTCAATTCAACAGCAATATCACAAATCATTTAAAAAGAGGATATCTTTAGAATTTCCGATACACAGTCTTGCGGGCTAGAGTTTCCCCCTCCCCCGTACAGTGTTGGCGTTGCTTGCTTTGAAACCTTTCAGTTTGTTAATCAAAAATTTGTTAAAATTTTGCAAAATATGAACTCGATAATAAAACAAATTCTATACCTGGGCTTCCAGATTCCCATATTCGAGTGGAAGACTGCGTTATTCAAAATTGGATGTCTCTAAGTACAGTCGTCTTTTCACAACACGAGAAACATCCATACATTTATGCAGATTCTTCATTATTTCATGTCTTTAAATATAATGCAGGGCTCCAATATTTCCTGGCAACAATTTGAAAAGTGAAATGCCGTTTCATAGTGCGCGACGCAAAACGCCAAAATGAAATGAATAGCCTTTCTGGTCAAATTTCTTCTTTAGGCTAAAAACGTCTGAAAGGTTTCAGATTTTATCTTACTTCCAAAGGGGCGTTTTTAACGTTTTGTGTGTTACCTTTATTTATTAAGTGTCATGTTCTTCGCATTTAAACCATATAAAATCAATTCAACAGTAATATCACGAAATATTTAAAAACAGCATATCTTTAGAATTTCCGGAACACAATCTCGCACGCTGGAGATAAAAATGTTTTTATTCCGTAGAGTGTTGCTATTGCTCGCTTTGAAATCGTTGAGTTTGTTAATCAAAAATTCGTTAAAGTTTTATAAAATGTGAAATAATAAAAAATTCGAGTTTTCAGGTGCGCATTTTCCAGAGGAAGATTACATAGTTCAAAATTTGATGACTCTAGGTACCATCGTTTTTCGCAATGCGAAAAACTTGCAATCATTCATGCAGATTCTTCATTATTTAATTTCTTTAAATATAATAAAGGTGGTAATATTTGGTGGCAGCATTCTGAAAAGTGATTCTGTCTTTTAGTGTGATTCAGCGCAAAATCTCGTTTCCAGACTAATAGCTCTTCTGGGCTAACGCTCCTTTGGACTGAAAATAACAGTTAACAAAACATCAAATAATTCTGAGCTAAAATTAAATTAAATGTAATGAAGAAAACACAAATATTAATAAAATTAAGTTAAGTTAATGGTAATGATTATTTGTTGATAATACGTCACATCAATTATGCGACACTGTACCAATACATGATTCTCAACAAGAAAAAAAAAAAAAAAAAAAAAATTTATTAGCTTATGCAAACTCCGCAGAAACAGCAGATAACAGAGATTAGCTCCAGGGCACCAGAATGGAATTAGGGAATTAGCCATCAAAAAGGGGGAAAGCAAAATATAAAACTAAGAACAACGTCTAAGTTACATGTTGATTCCATGAACTCAGAGAATCGCCATTAGATCAGTTACGATAATGCTTAAACAACAAAAAACAGAATATATTCAAAGCGTCGCTTTAAACACGAGTGTCTGAAATGCAAGAGGAAGAAAAAGGCCGAAGCCTCCTGATAATTTCTAAAGGAAATCTTTGTGAAATTAAAAGCAAAACCTGAGCATCTCTTCCAAGAAGTAACTAGAAGTAACATACACAGTGCGTCTGTAATGTTTTAGGAATAATACATTTAAGAAAATTCCAGCAAACCTGTCAAACGATAACTGTCAGCATTTATTAGGTACTGTGACATCTCTCTTACTGACTCTATTTACTGAAAGTTTACTACTATGACTCTACTTACTGATCAGCATTTGTTACTATGACATCTCTACTTACTTTTCCTAAAACTTCATCAGCTTATGTTGGAATATTCTACTGTGCTAATCGTTTCTTTTGATTCAGCAGATATCTTCTATCATGAATTCGAAAGCTTAGAAAATGATTTGATCCTAAAGGCAGACATCAGTCCTGATTTTCTGACAGAAGTTGTAACTGGAGATGATGACGGTTTGCTAATGATCTTGAAACAAAACAGCAATCCTTTTCTTGCATTGGAGAAGATTCACTTGGATCATATGAAGTTCGGTTTCAGATATCTCCGTTAAAGACCATTCTAGTGACTTGTTTTATTTGGAATGGAACAATTCACAAGAAACTATTTCCGAAGTAGTAACCTGCACATCTTATAAAAAGGCAGCTTTTGAGCAGATTTTTTAACTTGGGGCAAAAAATACTCACGCGAATTACCGGTTTATGCTGCATGGCAATGCGTCATCACGTGATTCCTTTCTCGTCATACAAAAAGTCACAATTCTTTATTATCTTTATTTATTCACTACATTTGGCACCTTAAAACTACTTTTTGTTTTCCAAGTGAAGTCTAGCTTGAAACAACATTTTAATAGCAATGAAGGGGTTCAAAAACCATAGCAAGACTCAGACAGTTTACAAAAGATGTGTTCTAAGAAGGAATCAAGTATCAGTTACAGTTGCAAGAGATGAACAGACTTTTCTGATCTTGTAGGCTTAGATGTAAGAATGATGTTTTGTTCAACTTTCCATTTTGTCTTAAAATTTTTTGGGTACACTGTACATGGAAGAAATATAAAAGAGTATACGAGAGGAAAAAACAGACTTGATTAAGCGGGTTAAAAATAGGTTCACCTTAACGCAACTTGCACTGTATTTTCGTCTACTGGAACCCACACTAAAGGAGTTTTGGACTTGGTGATTTTTTTTTAAGGGAAATTGTTGAAGAGGCGATAAAAATAAAAATAACGCCTTGGAAGAATTTAGAATTATCCTGGTAGGGAATTAAGAAACATTGTTCAGCAGACCGAAAAAGTCCTCGTTCCTCTAAATTCCATGTGCTCCTTTTTGGCGAGACTTCAAATGCAGCTAGGCAACATTGGCGGTTTGACTGGCATTCTGACGGTTGCAACCCTACCCTCTTAATGACAGGAGGCAGCGGAATGCGGTCGCATCTCCGGCGTAAACGGCGGGAGGGCAGCACGAGGGTCAGCTTCGATCCCTCCCAACAGATTAATTCTCGACCACCGCCTCGTTTACCCATTAACACCTTCAGCGATTGGGATAGAGAGGGAGGAAAGGCAGTGGGGGTGGAAGAGCTCGTAATTTCGGATTTTACTCGCAAGCGATGGGGTTCTGTGGGAGATTTGCGCTGGGTTTGAGTTTGCATTGTGTTTTCGAGAAGAGTTGTACACGCCGGGCTACTTCAAATGAATGCCACGAACTGAGATTAGTGGTGGTAACAATCATTGTGTTTCGAATAAGAGATTATTTGAATAATGTTTGACGAATCATTTTCATTACAGAAACTATTAAAAATAAAATTATTCTTCTAAAGATTCAGAATCGGTTTCCAAATGCATTGTTAGGAAATTCTATTTAAATTTCCCGTTCCTTTGAGTTCCCTTATCTATCTGTATATAAATCGGGACATGTAACTGCATTTATAACTCTCTGAATCTCCATATCTGCTTATATGATAACACAAATAAGTACGTATTTGAAACTGGCGTAACACTCGGTTGCCCTCGGCAATGAGACTAGTGCTTTGTCACGCAGTTCCGCTGGATCAGGGTTTTTCAACTAGGGAGGAATTTTATAGTTTCAGGGAAGAATTCTGTCAGCCTTTTTCAGTATTTTATTTTAGTTTATGTATATAAAAAAGCTACTTATATTGAAGTTCTGTCATTTATAAACTTTTTTATACTTTTTCTTATTTAATTTATAAAACACATTAAAATGTATGTAGGATTCCTTAACTTTTTTTTTGTCTAAGATGAACGTCGAGGAGCCTAGGGAAATAACTATGTAGCGACTTAACGCTGAGTTCAAGCAACTAAAGATGCAGACTCGGCTTAAAATACCCTTTTACTTATTCGAAATAAGAGTAACAGTCAGCCTTTTCTCCGGTTTACAGGAAAACTCCTACTTCTCCGGTTTACTCTATCCGAGGTTTAACTCCGAATAAGAAATAAGAAACTAAACTACAATTAACTAAAACGAAACTTAGCCGAAGCTTAACACATTTATCTAACGTAGTTAGTGCTTAATTTAAACTAGCCGGCGAATATCAAAAAGCGCATAATATACGGCCGAGCGTAACAGCTTCAAGAGTAACTTAGCCCAATGGCAAACACGCGCTACTCAGGATTCCTAGCACTCTCTATGGAAGTTAGTTGAACCTTCCTTAAATACTTCTTCTAACTCATTTGCATTCAACGCGATTCTAAAAACTCATTCTGGTAGGGAGTTGTAAGTGGAAACGAGCATTGATAGGAAAGCGCTTTGAAATTAAAATAATTGTTATGAAACTAAAATATACCTTAAAAGTAATCTAAATTTAAATAGATGTATACATATTTTTCGAGTTTGGGATAAGAAGGGGAGTGCGATTGTCTAGCAATAGTGAAAGGGGTGAGAGGGCAAAAAGGTTGAGAAACATTGCATTAGATGTAATAGCTTTGGCCAGTTTCCGGTTCCAAGAAGCTGCTTTGTATGGTTGTTGGCAACAGGTAATAGGGAAAATGACTAGCTCTAGTACACTGCCCACGAAAATATGTATTCTCAAAGAAGCTAAAGTGGTAGTTAGATACTATTGATTTTTAACTGTTAGTTCTGTTGAGTACTTAAAGAACATAATTTTGTGATTTATAATAAGTGATAAAATGTCTGTGGACTTTTCTTATATTTCTTTGCAAATCTGGAGGGGAATAAAGAAAATAGCTGAGCTAGTTACTCGCCAAAGTGAGTTATTGTCAGAATTGGGAATTTTCTGATTATCCGTACCCCCCCCACAAGTCGCCAACTCAATGGCGACTTTTGTAAATTGACGAAAAAATGTTTGTACAGCTATCTTAAAGATATCTCAAATTCTCATATATACTGCTCTATTTATAATTAACTAATAAATAATTATTAGTAAAAAGTGGCATTTTATAAGCAAAACAATAAAATTACGAGGAAAAAAAAAGTCTATAATGGCTGACATTTAGATTTTTACAGTCGACAAATATTATTCAGAGAAATGACGTTTTAAATGTTAAGCGCGTAAATCCCCGTATACTGAAACATGTGGTACGCGTGTGATTGGGTTAGCTGTTGGGCGCGTGCATTCTCAAAAGTACGCCCAAAAACATAGCAATTCTCTGGAATGTTGAAACCGGAGATGCAAATAATCAGAAAGTACCGAATCACAAATATTTTATATTTTCTGTTCTCTTAACAGTTAATTAGAGAGAATTTGGCGCACTTACCAGTTCTTCTCCAAAATCAGCACACAAATCAGAAGTTCCAGTTTCCTTCCTAACACATTACCTCGATGGTCATGGCCCATAACCGGATTATTTTTTTAAAAGAAACCGCTCTAAAAACAACAATTGCGTCTGTGGAATCAAAGGAGATGCAGACCATTAACTGTTCTTCTGCCCTCTTACAAGTGACTTGAACCTCCGAAGACCCACTAATCTAGACCTTAACTCCAAAAGACTGATGCTATCTTAACCCCACCTATACCCCCAAATCACGAAAATACAACAAAAGCTCAGTACTCCAGGACTGAACCAATGCCAGGTCACACCTTAGGACCGAAAAACGAAACTGAGGAAAGAACAACTAGACTGACTCCAATAATTGATTCCGAGCAACATCAATAGTTTCAACAATGCTTCAAAATGAGCTGAGGCCATGAACTTTATGAACTTTGGACTGAAAGATCTGCTCTGTACAGACTTACCTGTAACAAATATCCTCACATAAGAAGAATCAGACATTCCAATGTATTAGCAAAATCAAATCCTATACGTTTATCTACTTACATAAGTATGCAAAAATTCCAATGCAACTACTTCCAAATTATCAGCTCTAATGGATTCCCGTAATCCAATATTGTTATGACTATACTCAACAGTTTGTCTTATGTTATGCAACTTTGCCTAATTTTGTGTTATTATCCTCTTACGTTTAGATGTAACAACTCAAATGTATAATTCCAGTGTTATTTAGAAGAAAAAGAATACAGTCGATTCCAGGTTTTCATACTCTAGCTGGTTAGTGTATTGAGGCAATACATGTTCGATTCTGTACATGGCAATACATGTTCGAAAGCCTCTGGTGCCCCACGTACTTTTAACTGCTTATCTTTCATTAAATTTCACATACAATAAAACATCAATTATACAAATTCCGGATACCCAATTTTCAGTTATCCGAATCGCTAAGTTTTGCGTTGATTCACTATAAAAGGAGGTTCACTTTTCAAATTGTTAACACCAAATATTAGAACCCTGCATTATATTTAAGTAAATTAAATAATGAAGGATCTGTATAAATGTATGTATGTTTCTCGCACTGTGAAAAAACAACGGTACCTAGACACATCACATTTTGAATAGCGTAGTCTCCGCTCGAATATGGGCACGTGGAAGCCCAGATTTGAAATCTGGAATTTGTTTTATTATCTATTTCATATTGTTGCGCTCTTACGGATTCGTGGATTTGGAGTGATAAACGACAACACTTGATGAAAAATGAAAACACAATTTATTAGCCAGTATTACTCAGGACAGCTCCAGAAACACGTTTACAGTCGTCGAAAAACGCGTTGAAAGGATCAGTAACACAGCATCCAGACTATCAGGCTATAACGGGGAAGACAGCTTCAAGGCAAAGTACTAGAGTACAGCTCCCGATTTAGTTCTGTCGTTCTCGGAACTCAATATATCTCGAGACTCTCAATGCTACAACTCGCGATGCACTCGACGATACACTCGATACCCTCAATGATGCACACTCTAAATACACTCATTCGCCATATACTCGACGACCAACTCTACACTAGACTGCTACTCCACGTACAGGCAGGGTTTATATAGCTTTTGGCCTGCCTTCGAGAACATTCTGGACCAAACCGGTAAGAATTCTTTCTCCATAGCGTCAATTTTGTCGCCAAATGGACGATTTCACACCCAATATGGCAACCCTAAACCCGTTTTGCGGGAAAGCTATCTTACCGCGGCTGGGCATTTTGTAACAATATTTTGTAAAACTTTAATAATGAATTTTTTATTAACAAACTCAACGATTTCAAAGCGAGCAGTGGCAACATTGTACGAAAAAAAAAAGCATTTTTTATCTCCAGCGTGAGACTGTGTATCGTGAATTCTAAAGATTCTCTTTTTAAGTTATTCTGGGATATTGCTGTTCAATTAAATTTTATGATTTATACGATATTTAATAACGGTAACACACGAAACGTTAATAAAACGCCCCTTTGGGCTTAATATAAAATCTGAAAGCTTTCATATTTTTTCTTTCATTTTAATTATTTTTAATTCGTATCAAAAATTCTCTGTCAAGTCAATTCCTCTCAATTATTAATTGAAACAAATGAGATGTTATATATAATTTAAAAAATTAAATAATTCTTTATAAATGTTTTCATTTAGTAGCATTGGCAAGTGACCTGATATTTTAACGCTTGCCATGTTCAGCATACTAGTTCGTAATGATTTGGATCCCATTTTCTCCCATGAAAATTTTTTTGATGTTAAGTTAGCCACCATGGCATAGTTACAATTTATTTGTCTTTATTTGGCGTAATTTTTCTTTCTTTTTCACCGATTTCTATACATCTGCATAAAAGTCTAACATCATTACATTTATGACGCTTAATCCAAACATCGTTGCTCCAAACTGCATAAATCATCAATAAAATGTCTGGCAGTAGGCCAGGTGTAAGCAGCATTTTAACTGAAACAGCAGCACTTGAGGATCTCTGAATTCCCTCGAAGTTTATAAAACATTTGTGCATGAAATCAACAGTGTAATCAATTCTATAACACACCAAAGAAGTTTCTGTTTCGATAAAACTCATTTGTTTTGAGAATGGTCAGAATTACTATGTGTTACTTTTAAAAATCAGTTATTGCCTTTTGGGGGCGGGGCACCATTGATAGTGAGTGACATGTAAACAATGTTACAGGTAAATCTGTAAAGAATTATCGCTTTTTTTTTTGTGTGTGTGTACTCTAGCGATGTAAGGGATTAATTAACACGCCCAACTAGCAATTACAAGATTCGTGTTTCAAATACTGGCAAGCACGATTGATTTTTTCACATATCCTGCTTCGGAGAAAAAACAAAAAGCAAGGTAATATTCTCTTTAGTGACGCCCAAACCCAAATGTGTTGAACGATAATTCCTCTCCAATGACTGGGTATCTTTTACGTTCTCCCATTCGTCCTTTAAATGGGGAAGAATCTAAGGAACATTCTCAAGGGACATTCTCAACATTATCTGTCGCTGTACAAGTTTAGCATGTGCTGCTAGCAAACTGGAGGAGCCGTGGCTTGAATCCTGGTGAAGGCCCCCCACCATGATTCAAGCCACTCCCCCCTCTGTGCCTCCCATTTATCTGTCTTAAAAGAAATCTCTATAAAAATACAAATCGAGCTAACCCCATTACTCCCATGATTTTTCCCATTTATCTGTCTTAAAGGAAATCTCTATAAATCAAATGTAAATTATTGTACAAATTATGATCTTTTTAACATAATTTTCCAGCTACTTACTACTTCTAATGCTATTTAAAGGAAAATTCATTAATGCTCGAACGGATATGATAGCTGAACACTACTGGTTCTACCCAATTCCGAATGCCGGCTAATAGATTGTTTGCCTTCGTGCTTTTTCCAGTTTGCAATAGGAATACGGGCCAGTTTACTAAACAGAGTATACTGTCAAGAATTCTCTCGACTTAGCAGGAAGTCCCTGTTAAAATTTAACGGGCGTTAAATTCTGAAATCCGTTTAAAATTTGAAGGGCTTCAGATATGGACGATATCATGAAAAGACTCACGCAACCAACCAGGTCGCCGGAATTCGAACTACCATTGCTCTGCGGTCTTATTCACTTAGCCGTTAATGCAATTATAATGAGCGAACGATTCTTTTAGTCCCTTTAAAAGTTATTTTGTCTCTCCTTCCAGCAGGCCTTCGTGGTGTAACGGTAGCACACTCGGCGCGTATTCGAGAGATTCAGGTTTGAGTCCTGACGAGGGCATTACTCATTTTTCACGTCTCTTGCTTCAAAATAACCTAATGACTCTACAACAGCGCCCAAACTGAAAGATGGCGGATGATGATTTTGGCGATTGGATCCCCTAATCCCCAGTCGTCCTTTAAAACTGGGAGTATATCAGGTATTTTTTCTCTCCTTTCTGTATGCCTTTGTGGGTGTAACGGTAGCACACTCGGCGCGCATTCAAGCGTTCCAGGTTCGAGTCCCGACGAAGGCATCGTTCATTTTTTCCCGTCTCCAGCATAAAAAAAATAACCTTATGTCTCTACAACTTGAAGCTGATTAAGCTAAAACTAATTGCCTATGTATGAATGCATGAAATATAAATGCAAAATAACATTCTAACTTATATTTGCAATAGCCCCTCAAGTCTCTTTTTAAAATTGGTTACTTCCATTTTCTAGTTCTAAAAATAGCAATATGATTGAAATGAATCTTTAAGTGCGTGATTTCAGAATTAATCTCTATCGCGTGGTTCTTATGTAATGCTTTCGATGCATAAACTTACATAATGGCAAAAGTGAAGCTAAGTTCCTTCACCATATGATAAATTTGTGTATTAGAATTCATAACCAAAATAGTAATAATCTGAAATTTTAAATATTACAGCATTAATCGTTGAGCTCTTAGAAAACCATCAAGTTTCATTCAAGTTCACAAGAATACAAAGAAAGATGGAAACATTGGGTAAATTACTAAAATATCATTCAAAGCCATGAAACCATTAGATCGATTTTTAAGTAGGATTTTCACAAACACTTTAATTTCCAAAAAGCTCAATAAGATGATCGTAATAAGACATAATGCAATAAAAAGCTACATACTTGCACAATTAAAAAAAGGATTTGAATAAACAATTTTATTCAGAGAAAAGTTCCAGGGCCTTAATCAGTTTTAAAGTCTTATTGCAAGCTCCTCTGCAAGCAGACTTGATTAAGGTTTACACGAATTGATTCAATATTTGCATCATTAGTCCACCGATTAAAGCGAGTTGGGACAGGCAATTTAATAGATAACGATAATGGAACATATTGACGTCATCTGGTCCTATAGTGCATTAGGGGCAGCTGATGTACTGTGGTCACAGTGAATCAATATCCCGAAGATAATAGGCGATACCGTCCAATCGCTAATTCATATAATCCAGTGTAATCGGAAATTATTCTAAGTGGCTCTGATAAACGCATTGCATAATGTTTGTAAATCAGTCGATCGTATCGTAGAATTTGTATCTATCAAGCATGAGAATACATGTCCCCGTGGAATAAATTGGGATGAACACAGCTATCCTTCTGTGTATATTGGTGATAAGATTGGAAATGAGTAACATTAAAATAATTTTCTATGGAGGTATTTTTTACACCGTTCTTATTGTGTCAGTCCTCAGATCCTTCAATAGCGGGTACTAGCCATTATAGGCGTTGGTCACTATTAAAGCCGGAAACGGTGTCAGTTACTTTTACGTTAGTAAAATTGAGCCACCGTTGCTATCTGTGAAAGCACACATAATTTATATACATGTCTTCTGCAGGATTTGAACCTGGGCCCTTCGGTACGGCAGTCATTGTCACTAGCCACTTTCCCGTCTGGGCGGCACCATTGAATCTAAACATGATGAAATTCAATTACCGTATATTTCCACGTGTCATCCGAGAATTGTCAGCAAATTTTTTACTGCTGAATATTGGGAATTGCTCAGTTCTTTGTAATATGAACTGCAGTTCTATCCATAACATTGTTTAGCAAAAGCGTTAACTTTTAAACTAGCAGAACACGCAGTCCTTTTTCTTTCGGGCTTCTTTCATATGGCTGAAATGAAGGATTGTGTTTTACTGGAGTAAGCAAGAGCGCAACAAGGGAAAGGGGGGATTCTGTGATGGCTTCAAAACAGTTACAACAACTAAGAATACAGTAAAATTCACTTTGTTGTTGTCAAAGTACCTAAAGATGCGTGTGGCTTAAATTAGGGAGCACTCAGAATAAGAAACTACTGTCGCGAAAAGTTTTTTTTTATTACAGAATGCAGTCAATGCTTATTTCTAGAATGCAAGCTGAAGGTTAATTGGTCCTCATCTTCAGCTCTCCTGATTGATCAAAGTTTGGGCAATTGTTCACGCTTTTGGCGACAGCACTCGAAGCACACGGTGAATTTGAAAAAAAAATTTAAATTCGGTTTATACATTCGGTTATTTCCTATTTTGACTGAAATTTTGCACCAAAATCTTCTTCCTACATAGTTCGGTATGTAATATTCGGAATTGTACGATAATTTTAGAAATGTTGCACATTAATGGCAGAAATACGGACGTGTTCCTTAACTGCGAGATAAAATTGTGCCATTTCCCTGAAGATTTTATTTATCTTTCTAATCTCCATTTTTATATGTTGTAATATGAAGATGAATAAAAGAAAAGTAATGTTGTTAAAAAAAATTCAAGTTGACTTTTGCTTGAAATTGCAAGAGAGCGAATCAAGTTGAAATTGTTTACAACGCTTAAGTGATTCTGTACTGTATGAGTACCGCTCACGACGTATAGTTGCTCAACAGGGGGTCAACAATTGCTCCTAAGGTTTCCAAAATCTCGTTTTGGAAGCTTCCGGAATGTCGCCGAGCTGGCGAGATATCTTTAAATGTCGCTAATACTCAAAAGATAATGTTTCCCCTTACTGTATTCCTAATCAATTACCCTTACAATTTAAATTTTCGTTGATTCAGAATTAGAAGGTCTACAATATTGTACCTGAAAAAAGCAATTAGACGTGCGACGAAGACTACAGAAAGGTACGTTTTTGGGGGCTAAACATCTTCTTCCATTTCGCATTCCTGGATAATTAATAGCATTTAATCACAAAATGGTTAAGAGACTGTAGTAACTATAGGGTCTGTAAGGTTCTTAGGGGGAGAAGACAAAAATTGTAATGTAAGCTAGCATCTGAAAATAAATGCTCTGAATATTACAGGAACTAAAGAAATATTTCGAAACTGAAAATAAAGAATAAGGTGCTTCAGATTTCATTCTTTTCGTTTTAAATAGCGTCTTCACTAAGAAGTGCGTTACAAAATGCATACGCATTGTCGGTATAAATGACAAGGAAGTAGCTTTTTTGCAATGACTTTTCGCACTAATACCACAGTGAAATAAATATATAAAAAGTATAGAAAACTACGGTAAAAAAGTTAAATCAACTGGCAAATTGCGGCCTTATTCGGTAACTTACTTTACTTGAATTTGTATTAACAAATGAAGAAACAATGAAGAATTAGCAACTTTTTACTTTTTCTTGTTTTATGAAGAAAGGACATTAATTTTTGGATTCTCCTATACAGAGCCGAAACTATACATAAAATGCTTCTTGATTTTTTTTCTTACTCAATTTGTATATAAATAATTTTAACTTCTGGAAAAACTCACCCTTGAATGATTAAAGCCAATAAGCGCAAACGTAAAATTTGATAACATTCCAGACATTAGAATTCATACCGAACATCCTGAATTTAGGATAGTGGAAATCTGAATACCTACCTCTCAATATATTTTCGGTATTGAACCTGACCAGTCATTAGGAGAATGTAAGCAATCAGTTCTTATTTTTGTTTTATTTTTAATACGTTTTTAAAGGGGGTACTTTTTTATACGTTTTTAAATCATGCGATCCGGGCTTGCCTGATATCGTTATATAAAGCAAGCATGAACGTTTGCATTGACCCTGTAGAGACATTAGGTATTTTTTGCAAGCAGGAGAGATGAAAAATGAGCAATGCCCTCTCCGGGAATCGAACTACGGACCTCTCAAGCGTGTCTCTAGCGTGCTGACCACTACACCATGAAGGTATGCGAAGAAGGCGGAAGAAATACCTTATAACCCCTGTCAACTAATACCCTTTCTTCTCCTTCTTATATTTCTCATAGTCGAAACTACGGTCAACTTAGAACGGGCATAGTTCGCAGAGGCATGACCCAATCGCACTGATCTGGGTGTCAGTCGAAGCACAGTCTTTCATATTCTCTTTACTACGTAAAATAAAGTACAGAATCTATCACATGTCCACGAAGTGCTTACGACTATGTGAAAAAAACTATAATTTCACACTCAATATATAGAAAATGCAAGCAAAAATCAAAGAAATGTGAACAAAGAAGCTTTCCCACAGGAATGGAACCCGGGCCACACTATCAGTATTTACTGGTCTTATCGAATGTGCCACTGGTGGGCTAGGCAAGAAACACTAGAGTGTTCCAGAAGAGAGAGTAATGACAAACTGGAGGACTATCCTATGTATAATTTTGATAATCTCGTAGCAATCGATACTCCGACAATGCTTTTCTTTTTTTTTCTTTCCCCCTCCCCCAAAAAAGTAACTATGACCAAGTTTGGGACGACTGTGATCAATTTTAGCTTAAAAAAGCCTTAAAATAGACTACATAACTCATCCGGCCAGTTTTTACATCGAATTCGTCGATCTCAACTTCCCTGATTTCAGTGTCTGGTGATAATGATCCGTATATCGAAAGTCTTGTTGAGACTATGCTGCAGTCAAAGTCTCCCGAGTCTCGTAGTTGATTTGGAATGGCTTAATCTCACGTATATAGCTTTGGACAATATGTGCAGGGATGTAACATTCACTAGAAAAAATTTTACGCAGACTATACCGTATGAATCATACTTTTTCCTGCATTCAAATATCGAACAATAAATGCTTTTTCAAATAAATGTACTAAATAATTTCAATTCAGTTTTTTTCTCTTTTTCTCACGCATTTTGGACATTACTATTTAGAAATTAATGGCCGTTTCCCAATACAACCAACTCTCCTATTCTTAACTAAGATTTCATATTCTAGATGATGCGACGGTAAAGGTATTTTTTGTCAGTGTAAACATCGCTTGCAATGAAACTAAAAAAAAAGTGAAGAAAAATAAATTATGGTGAATTATTTAACACTAGTTAAGTAATACGTGAAATTGCCTATTATTATTCTCAATAAAAACATTTCTGAAACTTCAGAAAACTAATTAATCCAAATTTTTCCTGAAAAATATTTTTAAACTTCAGAATAAAATTTCTCCTACCTTTATATTTCTCGGTTATTTAAACGCTTTTAATGTTTTCCAATCAGTTGTTTAATTAAAAATACTATAAATATGGGCTGAAAACAGCCGCCAGTTACGAGTAAGAAGACTTGTCTGCCAATAACAATTATATTCCATAAAATAATAATGCAACCTTGATTGCTTGCTTTAGCTTTGAAATGTATTCAGACTAGCAGGTATTTACCATTCTTATAATAATTATTCTCCAAAATAAGCACTCCATTTTCCAAAGAAATTTCTCAACGGAATATTACTCGACTAAGTTATTATTAGAAATCTGTTTCATCTCTTACACTCAGTTTTATAGTTTAACGATTTATTTATTCTCCTACCTTCCTAAAAGCACTAAAAAATAATCACAACACGAAAAATAGGTTAAAACATTCAAAACTTTATACTGCAATAAACTTCACGACGCAAATAACAAGATACATAGATACAATAATAATAATTTTTACTGATAAAACAAAGAAATATTTCAAAATGCACGAACTCGCTCACAGAGCAAACCAAAATATATTTAGAAATAATAATATACAGGGTGTTTCTAAAGTCTCGGACCTATTTTGATGTTTAATAACTCATAAAATAATAAAGATAGATTAAAATTAATAACATAAATGGTTAGATGAACTCAAAAAGTTTCATGACCCTTGTCAATGAACTTCCAGGCGTGCCCCCTTCGTCTCATGGAGAATATCAAGTCGATATTCAATTTCACGCCAGGCACCGGCAAGCATGTCAGCAACCACAGAGGCTATTGCGGTTGTCATTTTGGATTTTAGGTCATCCATGTTCGACACTCTCCTCCTGTAAACGTTGTCCTTTACATCACATACAAAAGTACTAGAACAAACACATCAAAAGTAAACATAACATTGCAATAGTTGCGAAACACAAAACAGAGAAAAATGCAATTAATAAGCAGACGATATTTAGAAAAGTACAGATATTTAGACTGGAAAATGAAATTATCTGAAATGAAGCACACGCGCAGACGATATTTACAAAAGTAAAGATATTCAAACCTGAAAAGGAAAATATATAAGTTATTCCATCAATAAATGCCATAAGTTTGTTTACATTTTCATTATTTTATGAGTTATTAAACATCAAAATGGGTCCGGGACTTTATAAACAACCTGTATTATAAATAATACATAAATCTTTACAGTTCTAAGATGCGTAAACTGAGTTCTTTGCATTATCATTACAAAACATTAAATAATGATACGTAGAACAAACAGAACATAAATATACTGGAACGCCATAGATGCCATTAAAGCTTCCGTTATAATAAATGAAATAAAAACTTAGATTTTCAAAACGATGTAATATAAAGTATAATAGCATAACACATAAACATAAAGTACACTTATAGCAGGGTTATAGTATTATAATGTAATATAATTAAAACGCAATGAATTAATTGGCAAATAGGACACTAATGAAAATATATTTAAATTAAATAAAGGCAATGTGTTTGCATTTTTGCTTTATAATACATTAACCACGTTATTTTGCAGTGTAGATGTCTTCGATATCTAAATTCAGTACATAAACTTACTACGAATTTCTGTCTTATAAGACACAGATTCGTAGTAAGTAATAAAAATTATTCAACAAAATAAGTACTCCCTTTTACGATACAAAATAAGTATTCCATTTCCTTATTACAAATTTCCCTCTTAATAAAGATGGAAATTCATAGTAAGTTAATAATAATTGTTCTACTAAATAAATACTCCATTCCTTATCACGAATTTCTTTTTTTATTAAGACGGCAATTCGTAGTAAGCTAACAACAATTACTGTACAGAATAAGTACTCCCTTTTACGATACAAAATAAGTAGTCCGTTTCCTTACTACGAATTTCCTAGTAAGTTAATAATCAGTATTCTGCCAAATAAGTACTCCATTTCTTTACTACAAAGACGGAAATTCGAAATTCTTACTAAATTCATAGTACATTAATAATAATTATTTTACAAACTAAGTAATCCATTTTACGATGCAAAATAAATATTCCATTTCCTTACTATGAATTTTAGTCTTAATAAAGATGGAAATTCGTAGTAAATTAACAATAATTATTTTACAAAATACATACTCAATTTTAAGATGCAAAATAAGTACTCCATTTCCTCACTGCGAATTTCCATCCTAATAAAGACGGAAATTCGTAGTAATTTAATAATAATCATTGCACAAAATAAGTACTTTATTTTACGATACAAAATAAGTACTCCATTTTCTTATTATGAATTTCAATCTTAAGAAAGATTATAAAGTCTTAATAAAGAAGAAATTCGTTCATAATGTTCATAATGTTCATTCGTTCGAAAAATGTTCATAATTTACTATTAAATAATCGCCGACTGGCAGTGTCGTCTGCTTATATCCGCAAAATTTTATCAAATCTTCGTCGATGACGTAATAAGATACTAATGCATTTAAAATCTTTTGTTATTGTCGAAATATCAAAATTTAATCATGTCATATGACTCATACTTGCAATTATTAGCTAAGCCTCTTATAATACAGGCATGTCAGTTTCTCTCCCATACCACGTTAAACCCCTTGATTTTTAAGAACAGAGCTGAATGCGAAATCTCCCCAACAATGTACATTTTAAATAATCTTAATAGCAAAAACCTTCAACGCAGTGCTGCTGTTTTAACAAATAGCCTAAGAAATTTCTTTTCAGGCATCAAGATTAATAATCTTCCACACCTGTATCTCCACCTCTCCTTATTAATAAAGCTCTTCCTCTTCTTCCCGCTATAGAAGCAACCCCTTCCATTAAAACCGCATCCAATTAAACCTTACGCCTCCGCAGAAATTAACCGCTAAAACAAAATAACAACTTTCTAAATAAACACTC
>KK119095.1:673724-720207 GCA_000611955.2 Stegodyphus mimosarum
TCTCCGCATTAAGTAAAACAAATAAAAACGGAGAAGCCTATCGAATTAGAGAACGGGGAGAAAAGGTAGGAATGGTAATTTTTATTCAGAGTAATTTTATTCCTTGCATTTTTGTTTTGTTGTTTTACTTTTTTTCATTCCTCTTCTGACGCCGGTTTCTTTTGACATTCGGTCCAACCCCTTGCTCTTGGGAATTTAAAAGCCGTTATTGACAGGTGCGAACTGTGATTGGATGGCTGTTAATGGTAGGAACTGCGCGCGCAGATTATTGCGTAAGCGGCTGTTCCGTCGGTTGGAATGTCACCCTGCCGTTAAACAATGTGGTTGAAACCGCGCTGGAAAAGTTTCGTTTACTCTGGCTTTTCAGGCTACTCGAAATGGAAGATACGAAATAACACAGCATAAAGCAGGGGTCTTCGTCGACTCGGAGACTTTTAAAATTATAACTTCCTCGGCGGAACTCCTATAATTCTAAATTTTGTGGAACCCCCTAAAATTGAAGTTCTAAGTAGAACCCCTAAAACTAAAAGTTTCTTAGCAGAACTCTGCAAGCGGCAAAAAAAAAAAAAAAAAAAAAAAATTTAAACCCATCCTTTTTTAGCCCAGAAGGGCTATTGATTTCTTTGCGTTGATTCAACTATAAACGACGAATCAGTTTTCAAATTGTTGTCACCAAATATTAGAGCCCTGTATTATATTTAAGGAAATTAAATAATGAAGAATCTGCATCAATGTATGTATGTTTCTCGCACTGTGATAAAACAACGTTACCTACAGCCATCAAATTTTGAATAACGTACATTTCCACCCGAAAATGGGCATCTGGAAGCTCAAATTTTGAATTTGCTTTATTATCTATTTCATATTTTGTAAAGTTTTTGATTAAGAAACTCAAGGATTTGAAAGCAAGCAATGGCAACACTGTACGGGGGGGGGGGAATATTTATTCCAGAGACTGTGTATCGAAAATTATAAAGAAATGCTCTTTAAAATACTTTGTCATATTCCTGTTGAATTGAATTTTATGGTTTAAGTGCGAAGAACATGATATTTAATAAATAAAGGTTAGTTTTTAGTTTAATGTTTAAAAAACGTCCTCTTTCTCGTAATATAAAATCTGAAAGCTTTCAGATTTTCTTTTCTTTTCTTTTTTAGTCCAAAGAGGCTTTGTCCCTGAAGGACTATTGTTTTTGTTTTGCAATTTTGCGTCGGAAATATTAAATGTCGGCTCACTTTCCAAACTGTTGTCACCAAATATTGCAGCCCTGTATTATATTTAAAGAAATTAAATAATGAATAATCTGCGTAAAAGTATGCATGTTTCTCGCATTGTAATAAAACGGCGGTACCTAGAGCCATCGAATTTTGAATGACGTAATCCTACTACTCCTAAGAGCATCTGGAAGGCCAAATTTGAAATTTGGAATTTGTTTTATTATTGATTTCATATTTGTTAAATTTTAACGAACTTTTGATTAGCAAACTCAAGGATTTCAAAGCGAGCAGTGGCAACGTTGTACAGAAAAAATATTTTTATCTCCAGGGCGTGAGACTGTGTGTCGAAAATTCTAAAGATATGCTCAATTTAAAATTATTTTGCGATATTGCTCTGGAGCTGAATTTTATGGTGTAGGTGCGAAGAACATGATATTTAATAAATAAAAGTAACACACAAAACGTTAAAAAAACTCCCCTTTGGGAGTAATGTAAAATCTGAAAGCTTTCAGATTTTTTTTTCCCCTCTGGTTTTTTCAATAAAATGTCATGTAAAATTTTCTACAGTTAGTACTTAATTAGAGAAAAATATAAGTGCACTTGGCTAAATGAATACTTTTTTTTTTTATAATTATACGTTTATAATTTTAAACGGGCTTACCAGGTGTCGAAATTTCAATATGATTATCCCAGTTAGAAGGTATAGTCCTGCCGTATCGACAAATTTGTTATTTTAACCGGGTTATTGTTAAAATTTTAAAAAATATCAAATATCGTTGTTTTCAACAACGGATATCATAAAATCAAAGTACAGATCTCGACTTAGCAGATAAACAACTTGATGATTGCTTACGAACAGGAATATCATCGTACTCTCCTAATTATGAAGCAACAGCCTATAAAATACTACGAATTACATTTTTACGAAGAAATTTTATATCAACAAATTGTAAACGAAAGAATTTGTAAAATTTTGCCTGTACCATTTAGTAAATATTTATTTTACGAGAGAATTCGACCAATAATTTTTATATTTTAAAATTATAATTTTAGAACAATTCTTTTTACTATAATGTTTATTATTAACTATGTCAATCTATAAATTTATCCTGAAAGAATAAATGTGCTCGCCACCCCATTCATCCCCTCGCTGGTTCTAGAATGTTCTCTAAAGTGCAGAGAGGATGGAAAATTCCTGGTGTAAGGGATTTGTTTTATTAAGTTAGAGAAATGGTATAGATTGCAATCGTATTATTAAGTACTCAAGAAGCCAGCCTTACGCGATAATTAAGTTCTATGAACCAATGGCAGATCTCTCTCGAAAATGAGGGAAGATGAATATTTAAGTAGGTTGAAGGAATAACTTTCCAAAGATGACCAACCATGATTCCAGACTCCTCTGGTCTTCTGTGGAGGCAGTAGTCTTAGAAAAGGGATTTTTCACTTCTGATATTTATGTTCTCCATAACACAGAGGGCTTTCAGTGGTCGTGAAGAAAGGGTTCACTTTAAACGTCAGAGACTACCTTTATGTGCTTATGTCAACAGTCATTTTGTAAAAACAAAATAAAAAAATCTGATGTGGGCACCACGTGACTTCCTTGTATGGCGTATTAAACTATACGTATTTTTGATGCATTTCACTTAAACTTATTTCCACGAATTCCGTTAGAGATAGATTTCTCATTTGATTAATTCAGTTCTCACTTCGCGGCAAGGCAACAATACATAAAAACTCAAAACGTCTTCATTAAAAGTTGTAAAATACAGGAAAAAAAAAGTGAAACAAATACAGTTAAAACAGTTAAAAGTTTAAAAAAAGGGAAAAAAATTACAATTAAAATTTTAGTTTCTATGCAAAAAAAAAAGCCATTCGGCCAGCGGGCAACAAGGCAGATTTTTAGGTGCACAAAACTGAAAGGTCCCACTCGCAAAAAGACACTGAAGGTACAAAAACTGATTTAATTCATTATTCTACTAAAAAATTTCGCATGTAAACAAATTTCAAAACTACGTTAGGCTTAGTAGTATTTAAACAACTTTTAAATTTTCGATAATTCTACAACTATTGCATGCAGTTTAACTAAAGGCATAAAAGCTTAATCGAAACATCAGAACAGCATAACTCAATAACTTTATAAGCAAAAAATGCAAATTTACAAACATATAAGAATAAAAAAACTAAACTCACCGAGCCGGGTAACAGAGTGCGAATGTATATATATCTACGGGATTAAGGAAATTATTATCTATTTTTATCTGTTAAAGTTTTTTCGCTTTTGTCTCAATTATTGTCGTTTGACTAAACGCGTAATGGAGTTTACCTATGTAAGAGATGATGCGCTTTTCCCTTGACAAGTCCGCAACAAGCTCGACGTAGGATAAATTGCCATTTACTGCCATTCTTTGTAATTTTTCTGGTGTTTTATTTTAATTTTGATAGTGCTTTAAAGGTTTTTTTACTTGTTAAAAATTTTTCAAATGTTAAAATTTCTTGAATACCAACATTTAGTTTTTAGTTTTTTTTTTTTTTTCCTTTTGAGTAATTAATTCTGTTAAAGTTTTTTCAAACTCTGGAGCGAAGGTATCAAATTTACTTTTAGGCGATTGCCTTTAGAATTTTTCTCTTTTTGCTTGGAACTGGAATGTCTAATTTATATTTAGGCAATTGCTTTTAGAATTTTACTCCTTTTGCTTGCCTTTAATTTTAATTTTGCAGCTCAATGCGCAAAATTCTTGACCAAAAAGTCTCTTAATTCTTACACTACTTTCTATAAATTATATATATATATACAATTGGTGCAGCTGATTGCAACGAAAAAGGGAGGCAGTCCCATATACAAAATTTCAGCTTTCTACGGCTACTCGTTTTTGAGTTATGCGAGATAAATATTGGGTTGGAGGGAAAGTTCTGTCGTATTTTAAATAGGCAGGGGATTTTTCTTCTAAATTAAAAAAAAATCTGTCTAGTGAGTCAATCGGATTTTTTTTTGGTTGTTTTTTTGGCTGCTGTATAATATAAAAGGTGCCCTTTTTTACCGTTCATCATTTACTTGTGATATTTAAAGTGAAAAACATGTCAGTAGATAAAGTGCATTTATGACACTGCATTTTATATGAGTTCCAAAAAGGAAGCAACGCATCGGTTGCATGTGAAAATTTGTGTGCGGTATTTGGAAAAGATATTGTAAATGTTCGTACTTGTCAAAGATAGTTTAGCAAATTTCGTTCCGGGAATCTGAGCCTCAAAGAAAGTGATCGATCTGGACGACCATCCAAGATCAATAATTATGTTTTGCGATCCATGTTTGAAAATAATCCACATTTAACAAGTCGACAAATTGCAGAAGAGTTTGGCATTCATCATACAACTGTTCGAGGTCACACTAAATCCCTTGGGTTTGTGTTAAAGCAAAGTATTTGAGTTCCACACGAATTAACGGAAAAGAATTTGTCTGATGGTGTAAGAATGTGTTCATCACATCTGATTAGACACAATGTGGAGCCTTTTTTGGACAAGCTGGTTACTGGAGATGAAAAGTGGATTCTTTACGAGAATATTAAGAGAAAAAAATCTTACTGCAAACCAGGAACATCATCAGCAACAGTTCCAAAACCAAGTGTCCATCAACAAAAAGTACTGCTTTGTTTGTGGTGGGACAAGAAAGGTCCAGTGTACTACGACTTGCTGAAACAGGGAAAAACCATCAACGCGGATCTGTACTGCAATCAGCTGGATCATTTGAATGCAGCTATCAAAGAAAAAAGGCCAGTATTAGCGTCCAGAAAAGAAATTGTGTTCCACCACAATAACGCTCGCCCGCATACTGCAATGGTGACACAACAAAAACTGAATGCGTTAGGATGGGAAGTCCTTAGTCACCCACAGTATTCACCTGACATTGCACCATCTGATTATTACCTGTTCAAGTCTCTGCAAAATTATCTAACAGGAAAAAAATTTAAGTCTTTTGAAAGTGTTTCTAAGGCATTTGCTGACTATTTTAATTCCAAGGATGAGAACTTCTACAAAACAGGATTTCCCAGGTTACCTGAAAGATGGCAACAGGTTGTAACAAATAACGGAGCATATATAATTGATTAATATTAAACACATATTTTTATAAATGAATTCAATGTTTTCTTTAAAATACGACAGAACTTTCCCTCCAGCCCAATATATACGTACGTACCTACAGACGTCAAGAAAAAATCTCTACTGAATCTGTTTTAAATCCATTATGCAATATTTTTAGCAAAAGTAGTTCTTCAATCTGTCCGTACGTACAGATGTCAAGCAAAAACATCGTTCAAATGGTTTCGAGTGCGGTTGAAATGGATATTTTTGTTGAAATATGATACCCGAAATTTTTCGCGATTACAGTATTTCGTGTAAGGAAGTTAAAAGACTTCCTTTCCTTCGTACAGTGAAGTACAATGAAAATCACAAAATATTATATGCAAAAAGCAAGTATAAAAAATCTGATGTGTATACCACATAACGTCCTTGCACCGAATATTAAATTATACGCATTTTTTTCCTGCATTTCATTTAAACTTACTGAATTGAGTTAAATCTACTTTGTCGATAGCCCATTAACCACAATAGAATAAATGCGCTTTTTAAAATCCCCTATATTTTTTTATTATAGCCACACTTTGGAGCTAGCTTTACTTAACAGCGTTACATCTCATTCATTTTATAACTCAGAATGCAAAAAAATTATATCATCTGAAGAATTATCTAATCGTTGCCACATGTTCTATTCAAATACTATCATAAATCTAAAACGATGTATAAAAGAAATTAAACAAATAAAAAAAAATGTTTTTCACAGACAATTCAACGCTGCTTACCTAATGCGCATGCGCTACTCGTAAACATTCGAAACAGACTGGCGACAGTATTTTCTGCTAATATGAAACACTTATTTCCTCGAATTTCATTAGAGATGTATTTCTCATTCAATTAATTCAGTTCTAATTTCGGCAAGGCAAAAATAATAAAAACACAAGATATCTTCATTAAAAATTTAAAGATATAGAAAAACATAAAAACCAAATACAGTTAAAAACAATTAAAAAATACTTTTTACAATTAAAATTACAATTTCTACGCAAAAACAAGCAATTCGGCCACCGGGCAAGAAGGCAGATTTTTCGTTGCACAAAAGTGAAAGTTTACTTTTGGTCTCACCCGGCAAAAGGATACTGAAGGCTAAGAAACCGGTTTAATTTGATGTGGATGCAATGCTAAGTCAATATATGGGATAATTTGATAACTTAAATCATAATTCCAGAATGGATTAAGCATAATTTAATTCCCAATAATCAAAAACGTTAGTTTGTTGTTGCGAAGCTTAGTTTCTCTAGATTGGCAATAAATCCATTATTCTGCTAAGTTTCAGTGTAAACAAATATGACTGCTATGGTAAAACAATTAGGCTTAACCGCACTCAAAGAACTTTTAAATTGTTGATAATTCTATAACTTATAACATGCGGATTAACTAAAGGCATAAAAACCTTAACCGGAAGATAAGAACAACATAATTTTATCCTTTTTAAATCAAAAAATGCACAATTTACAAACATATAAGAATAAACGAACTGAGCTCACTGAGCCGATTAATAGATTTGGTATATATATATATATATATTTATATGGTTTTGGCGCAGCCAATTGCAACCAAAAAAGCAGGTGCACATCTACATGTTATAGCAGTCCCACATACAAAATTTGAACTTTCTGAGACTATTCGTTTTTGAGTTATGCCAGATACATACATACATATATATGTACGTACAGACACCACCAAAAAAAAACTCTTCTGAATCCATTTCAAATCAGTTTTATAATTCTTTTGGAGAAAAAGAGTTCTTTATTCTGCCCTTACGTATACAGATGTCCTGCAAAAACATCGTTCAATCGCATTTGATAGCGGTCAAAATAGATATTTTCGTTGAAATATAATACGAGAAATTTTTTCGCGATTACAATACTTCCTTTTTGCTTCGTGCAAGGAAATCAAAATTACATGAATTTGCGGCACATATGTAAATCAGAATGACATCATAATGTTATGTAAATTACAGTTTTTAAATGATTCCTCAATTTGAAGGTGCTATATGGCCTATACTCATCTGCGAACTTTGCATTACAGGTATTTGTGTCTTTCTAATGTATTCCGTGGAAACCACATTATTAAGTTTCGAGCTACTGTTTCAACGTACCCGTTGCTTTTTTTAAGCCTTTTGACTCAACTACGATGTTTCTTTTCACGTTTATCTGCCTCGATTCTCAAGTCACACCTTTGCCTTTGTTCTTGATTTGATCGGATAGTTAAATTTCTTCAACGATTTGATCAGATAGTTAAATTTCCTCAAAACTTCTTCAAAATTTGTAACTTTAACTCCTTTTAAAAGTTTATTCACTTTACTGCACTTTGCTAAGTGTTTTTTCTTTCCTCCCCTCTAAATGTTGGCGAATTATGTCCTTTTTAGAATCAGCTTATACAACCACAGAGAGAAAATTCAGTAAACTTGATTTGTCCACTCCTGGTGGATTACAACTGAAGCAAGTATAAGCAAATTTGAGAATTTATTATCTATGGGCACTTCAATGCTTTAGGCAACCTGCCTTGAAATTTACACTTTCGTAATCAATTCCCCTAGATTAAGTTAACCCAGATTTTAACATTAACTTATCGCTCTTCAATGAGGTACTTACTTCTCTGGATGACAATCGGAATCGATCCATTACTAACTCTTTCTCAACAGATCGGTGCTAGCTGATAGAAACAGCAAGACCTCTCTTTGCTCCATAAGGCAGGAGTTACATTAATCTTTGTTAACTTTTAAACTCCCTTGTCTGTGCTTTAATTTGCATACAATTGTAGTCTGAACGAATATATGTGATGTGAATCAAAGCAAAAGTAGGACAGTGCTTAAGTTTGATTGGTAGCAAAATTTCAAATCATTGTCACAAATTTACCTTTTTATATTTCCTCAGCGCACTAGCACAGTACCAGTACCGCTTTATTAACATGGGTTTAATGCAACATCAACATAATATTCAAACCTCGTATACCGAGTAGAGTTACAAGGAGAGGAACAATATTTATAATTTTTTAAATATTAAGTTTGTAGCTAGCAATGTATGGTTATAATTTGAGAAAGAAATGGATTAGTTTAAGTATCGTGGAATAGTAGCTTCTTTCAGCATTGGTAATTTGCTAGACTACATGATTTCAGAAGTAGCTTGCAGCTTTAACGTAACGCGGTTAGACTTGAAAGTGGAAAACTGGTTTATATGCATTTCTAATGTTAGTAATCAAATCAAATATCCTCAGCTTAAATTATTGTTGCTTGCGTACGGGTTCGTAATACACTGAATGCACAAGTGCGATAAAAAGTTAATAAAATATATTCTTATCACAAGAAATATAACAAAAACGCTGGATTTCTCCTCAAAGATATTCGTACAATATCACAATATCACGCAATACAATCAGTAGCTATATTTTAAACTACTAAAACGTTAAATAGAACGCAATCTAAAACGCACAGAAAGCTAATCCGATGAACAAAATCATAGCAGCTAAGTAAACAACAACAACAACAACTAAGCTGAGATGTCTCTCTCCGGCTTTTTAAAGCTTTTTAATCGCTCGCGAGAAAGTTCTCGTAATTTCTGTTTTCTCGAGATTTCTGGAAAGCAAAAGAGTAGAATTACGGTTACAGCTAACACAGTAGTCAATTACATTTATTCAAATTAAATATAAATTACGAGATATCTGTTCATTAAATGTTAAATGCACGTGCTCCTGTATTTTTACTTTTCCGGAGTAGCTTTCTCTTAAAATATGTCTCGTGCTGCATTGCACAGGGAAATAAAATTATTCTAATTATAATTCTACTAAAAATAGCTAACTAAATACAGAATCCGCAACGTCATACTTAATTCTATAAAATAAATTGCTTTTTCCCGTACAAGACTACTATCCTGTAAGACTACTGGGCAATAGTAACCTTCAATATATCGTTAAATCCAAATTTTCGATGATTTTTTTTTCCAGGATTTTACATGGTTAGATTTCATTGTCTTTACCTAGAAACCTACGTTCAAACTAGTTCTGGGGCAAGCATTTATAGGATAAGCTGCCTGTTGCATTTCCGACCGTGAATGGAAATCAGCTTAACGCTAGAGACTCGGGCTTTTAAGATTCTCCAATTTCTGAAGTATCCATTTTTATGGACTACAGGCGTTGTTGCTTAAACGTTTATTATTTTTTTTTTTATTTTTAATTTTTACTTATTTATTTATTATAGTCCAAAGGGGCTTTGTCCCTGAAGGACTATTGTTTTCGTGTTGCGATTTTGCGTCGGAAACATTAAATGTCGGTTCGTTATTCAAACTATTACCACCAAATATTGCAGCCCTGTATTATATTTAAAGAAATTAAATAACGAAAACTGTGCATAAATGTATATATGTTTCTCGCAGTGTGATAAAACGACGGTACCTACAGTCATCGAATTTTGAATGGCGTAATCCTGCTGCGAATATGGACATCTGGAAGCCCAAATTTGAAATTTGGAATTTGTTTTATTATCGATTTCATATTTTGTAAAACTTTAACGAATTTTTGATTAAGAAACACAAGGATTTCAAAGCGAGCAATGGCAACGTTGTAGAGAAAAACATTTTTATGTCCAGCGCGTGAGACTGTGTATGGGAAATTCTAAAGATATGTTCAGTTTAAAATTATTTTGTGATATTGTTCTTTAACTGAATTTTATAGTTTAAGTGCGAAGAACATGATACTTAATAAATAAAAGTAACACACAAAATGTTTAAAAAAAAACGCCTCTTTGGACGTAATTTAAAATCTGAAACATTTCAGTTCCCCCACCCCACCCCACCCCCACCACCATTTTTGGTTACGAACTTTCGATTTTGCAAACTTCTTTTGTGGATCATTTTAGTTCGTAAAATCAAAATTACATAATGTAGGGTAGAGAAGCTACCCTACATAATACTGTTGTACATTGTTGTGTATACTGATCATTAAAAAAAAAAAAAAAAAAAAAAAAAAAGAAAAAAAAAAAAAAAAAAATGATTAATTCCAACTTTATTTAGAAAGGCTTGATGCGGTGGCAATATTGATGAAAACTAAAAGTGATAAAATATTATTTAACTATTAACATAAAAAAAAACAAAAATTTGAGATTTTTTTTATATTACTCACAAAGGGGCATTTTTTTAACGATTTGTGTGTACTTTATTTATTTAATATAATGTTCTTCGCATTTAAACCACATAAAATTCAATTTAACAGCAATATCGGAAGCAGAGTATCTTTAGAATTTCCGATAGACAGTCTCGCTTTCTGGAGATAATTCCCCCCCAACCCGTACAGTGTTGCCATTACTCGCTTTGAAATAGTTGGCACTGTTAAACAAAAATTCGTTAAAATTTTACAAAATATGAGATAGATAATAAAATAAATTCGAAATTCAAAATTCGAGCTTCCAGGGCCCATGTTCGAGTGGAGGATTGCGTTATTCAAAATTAGATGGCTCTAGGTACCGCCATTTTCCCACAGAGGCAGAAACGTACATACATTGAAACCTATTCTTCTTTATTTAGTTTTTTTTTAAATATAACACAGGCTAATTTCTTTAAATATATACCGATGACCTTTCGAGTTATACGTATTTGGTGGCAACAGTTTAAAAAGGTTATTATAGTAAACCCATTTATAGTAAACCGACGCAAAATGACATTTCGAGACTAACAGCCCTTCTGGACTAACGCTCCTTTGTCTTAAAAATCAAATGAAGACATTTAGGTTAAATGCAGGAACCTACTAGAAATAAACTCATTGGGTGTTGATTCCATTTCAGGCAAATGTTGATCTTGAAATTGAGTTATAAAGAGAAACCTGTTTACTTGCTGTCTGATGAAACAATTAGACATATTAAAAATAATTAAATAAAATTTTTAAAAAAATGTAAATTAAAAAGAAATCTGAAAGTTTCCAGTTTTTATATTGCGCGCAAAGAGGCGTTTTTTATATTATTTTTTTCCCATTTACATATACATTCACGTTTCAAGAGTATTTGGGGTAACGCTCTTTTGGCCTAAAAATATTTAAAAACAGCACATCTTTAGAATTTGCGATCGACAGTCTCACAGGCTGGAGATAAAAATATTTTGTTCCGTACAGTGTGTTGCAACTGTTCGCTTTGAAATCGTTAGTTTCTTATTTGAAAAATTCATCAAATTTAAAAAAAATATGAAATAGATAACAAAACAAATTCAAGATTCCGGCTTCCAGGTGCTCAGATTCGGGCGGTGGACTACCTTATTCAAAATTTGATGGCTCTAGGTATCGTTTTCCTCCCCCCCCTCAGAATGCGAGAAACATACATACATTCAAAACCTACAGATTCTTCATTATTTAATTTCTTTAAATGTAATACAGGGCAATAATATTTGGTGGCAACCATCTGAAAAGTGATACAGCCCTTTCAGTGATTCGATGCAAAATGCGGTTTGAGACTAAGAGCCCTTCTGATCTGATGCCCCTTTGGGCTAAAAACAAATAGAAGGAAAGAAAGCATGATGTACAAACGAATAATAACCCTGCATGTAAATAAATATCTGCTTTCAAGAAGAAAGTTAAAATGCATGTTATTGTTTTCCCATCATCTTATCTTGTGGAATGTGGTTTTAGTTAAGTAACACAGTTGTAAACAAAAAATTGTAGTCGTCTTCATATAGTACTAAGAGGTTATTTTCGTCTGATTCTCACAAAAGTTTGCATACGGCAAGGATTTTCCTTCTAAGGACTACCTATTTAGTCTATGTTTAAATTGGTATATGTTGTTTGAAACTGTATATTTATTTATTCATTTATTTATTTTGTATGTGAATATGTTTCAGTTTTATCAATTAATTTTTTTAAATTTGTTATTTATAATTTTTATATTATATTGGAAATATTTAATTGTTATCTTTCAATAACCTACAAATAAATATTTCATTTGGAAAATTTCTACTGTTTAATTATCAACTTTTGGTATCCTACAAATAAATATTTCATTCAGGAATATTACATGTGCGTATATAGAGGGCCACATTCTTAATTTAGGACTCGGGGGTTAACAAGCAAAAAAAATTTTTAGGAACCGTTGATACAGAGTATTCTGGATAATTCGGGGACTACATTATTGAAGGACTGAAACATTACTTAGGGGGTTTAAGCACGATGAAGAAGGAATAAGTACTCTAAGAGCTTTTCGAAGTAGCTCATACTTATTCCTGTATTGCTTCATAAACTAAATCACCTTAATTGAGTTTCAAAACCATCCCTCTTTAGAAATCTAATTCAAGGGTCCACCCGCGACTGACAGAACAGCACCCGCCCGCCGATCGACCAATGAGAGCGCTCACCGGCGCGTTCCTTGGCGTGTAAATAGTAGGGGTGAGCGAGGGGCAGAGAGACGGCGTGCGGCAGCAGTGGGCGTCACCGGAGAGGTGGCGTTCGAAATGGCGTTTTGGCGCTTTAGTAGGCGGGGCGGGCTACGGTGGCGCGCTTCCGGGCAATTAGCCCGCCAAAAGCGCGCCCTGCTGGGCAAAAATGGGGGACGGCGTTACAAGCATCGATCCATTGACACCTTCCACCCCTCGTAAACGGCAGAAAGATTAGGTATTAGCCGTAAATTAGGTGGCGAGCATCACGCAGACGATAGTTGCGAGAGTTCAAAGGGTCGCCGCCGGAGGTGTTCGGAGCGTGATCGTTTCGGCGAATTGCCGCCGCGCTAAAGAGGAATAAATTCCCTTGTTTGTTTGTTTTTTACCCACTTCTCTTTTTCCCTTTAATGGGAAAATGAAATAATTGGGAGAAGAGGTAAGTTCCTGTTTGTATTCAATTGTTTTCTTTGTTATTTGAACATAACTGTTTTGTTTTGTTGTTATATTCTTGTTCGGCGAGTTGAGCAGCAACCAGTTGAAAGCACTTTTAGATTACTTCAACTATACTTGAAAAAAAATTAGTGCAATCCTGTCGTGATCTCACAAACAATAAAGTGTTCAAACTATCCTTCCTATAAACTTTGCACAAAGTTTAAAACAGCTACACATGTTTTAGTAAAAAATTAGTTACTTTAAAATCGGACGCAGTGCACAGCTGTTTACAGGAGCAATAGTGAGGTTCACTTCACTCGAGTGGAATAACATTTTTTCCAATACAGTTTAGTTTTTCCAATCAGTTTAGAAACTATTTGAAATTTGGGCACAATTTTATAGGAAATAAAAATTTTTGAAATATATGTTTTAAAATTGATTCGGCATTCAGCTCTGAATTAGTCAACAAATTTTAAAACGAATTTTCTTCTTTGTGAACTTCTGTATGAAAATTTATAAATGGAAATTAAATTCTGATCTAATATTGGTCTTTGGTAATTAGCTTTTTTTCTTTTGCACCTTGTTGCTTGGGCTAATTGGTAAATTGGTGTCTGTCTTTAAAACTATCTTATAAACAGAAAAGTGCACTAAATTTTTAAAATTTTATTTTTAGCAGCATTATTCTCTGCAAACCTCTTCACGAATTGGTAATATACCAAATAAAAATTGCCAATGAAAATTAAGTTCTATTTTAATAAAATCTTTTTTCTGTAGTTCATCATTTGATCTAATTCATAAGCTGACGCTATCTGTAAAACTATCTTCTGAATTGAAAACTGATATGAAAAATATGATTTTTCAAAAGTAGGTTTATTACGGGAAGCAAATACTTCATTCCTTAAGTTTTTTTTTTTTTTTTTTTTTAGTCCAAAGGGGCTTTGTCCCCGAAGGACTATTGTTTTCGTTTTGCCATTTTGCGTTGAATCACTCTGAATGTCCATTTCCCTTTTCAAATTGTTGCCACAAAACAAAATCGCCCTGTATTATATTTGAAGAAATTAATTGTAATTAAATAATGAAGAATCTGTATAAATGTAGGTATGTTTCTCGCATTGTGATAAAATGACGGAACGTAAAGTAGCCATCCAATTTTGAATGACGTAATCCTACTACGAATATGGTCATCTGGAAGCCCAAATTTGAAATTCGGAATTTGTTTTATGATCGATTTCATATTTTGTAAAACTTTAACGAATTTTTGATTAACAAACTCAGAGATTTCAAAGAGAGCAATGGCAACGTCGTACAGAAAAAACATTTTTATCTCCAGCGCGTGAGACTGTATCGGAAATTCTAAAGATATGCTCAGTTTAAAGTTATTTTGCGATATTGTTCTTGAACTGAATTTTATGGTTTAAGTGCGAAGAACATGATATTTAATAAATAAAGGTAACACACAAAATGTTAAAAAAACGCCCCTACGTAATTTAAAATCTAAAACATTTTTTTTTTTAATTATTGATAATGGTTTTCGACTACGTAAATGCAATCTCAGAAATATGGATATTTTTATTTCTCTTCTCGAATACTTTTCATTATTACAGTTTATTAATAAGTATAATTAGGCTTTTCTTAGCTAAGTCATTTATTTGAAATTATGATTTATAGAATTAACAAATGTTTTTGACTAAATTCAATTAAGTTTTAAAATTAAATTTCGTATTATCGTATTTTAGCTATTTTATATTCAACTGTAACCGATTGTTCCATTTCATTACGAATAGTTATAGGCTAAATGCAACATTTTTTTCCTATAAAAAGGAAAGCAAGTGAAAAATTTGAATGATATAAATGGAAGTGATAAGAAATTCTCTAGTTAAAAATACTAGCAGTTTTCAAATTCTTAATGTTCAATCACTAATATTATGTTATTCATTAAGAATGTGAAAGACAATTAACCTGTGAGGGCCTCTTCCATCAAATTGAATGACATAGAAAACGAGCTTGTGATCATTTTAATTTATTTGGTAAAAATCGTAATTATCTTCATTTATTTGGCAGAACTTGCGATCATCTTAATTTATCTGTTATTGTTTTAGTCACAAATGCTGTTTAATTTTATTCAAAGTCGAGTGAATTAGAAAATGAAATTGTGATCTTAATTTATTTGGTGGGACGTGAATCTTATTTGTTTATTTTTTTAACTTGTAATCAGCTTAATTTATATGTTATCCTCTTAATCAAAGGCATTAATTTTAATCAAGTTCGATCGAATTTGAAAATGAACACGTGATCTTCTTACTTTATTTGGTGGATATTGTATGATAATCTATTTGACGGAACTCGTGATTATCTTAATTTATCTAATACCCTCTTAATTGCAGATACTCTTTTAATTTATTTGCTACGAATAATTCATTTGTTCAGATTGGACGACTTAATGAAGCACATTTTCTAAAAACCCAAATGCATTTATTTGGCAATGGAATTTTCCCTTCTTTTTTAATCACACTGGGCTAAATTTACAAAATTGTGTTTTTCGCCCAAAGGGGCGTTAGCTATTAGTCTCGAAACGTCATTTTGTGACGAATCCCTATAAACAGTCGTATCACTTTTTCAAATTGTTGCCACCAAATATTATCGCCCTGCATTATATTTAAAGAAATTAAATAATGAAGAATCTGCATGAATGTATTTATGTTTCTCGCATTATGGAAAAACAACGATACCTACAGCCAGCAAATTTTGAATAACGTAGTGCTCCACACAAAAATAGGCACCTAGAAGCCCGAATCTGTTTTATTATCTATTTCCTATTTTTTTTTTAACTTTAACGATTTTTTTATTAAGAAACTCAATAGTTTCAAAGCCAGCAGTGGCAACACACTGTAGAGAATAAACCATTTTTATTTCCAGCGTGGGAGACTGTCTATCGGAAATTCTAAAGATATGCTGTTTTTAAATGCTTTTAGTGTAAAGGGGCGTTAGCCCAATTGCTCTCGAAACGTGTATGTATGTCTAAATGAAAAAAAAAAGGGGGGGGGGCTCTTTGAAAGCAATATAAAATCTGAAAAGTTTCCAGATTTTTATTATATTTTTTTGTAATAACTAGAATGCATTTTACGTTATTAAACAAATTAGTGATTTTAAGTAAACAGCAGAATTTTATTGGGGATTATTATTTTATTTTATATAAATATAGAAATCGAAATTCTTTTTTAATTATACAGCACCTTATTTATAGAATTTTTGTTTTTCTCTAATAATGTAGAATGTATTTTACTTTCTTAAACAAATTTGTGATTCGGACATTTTGTACAAACAAATAAATTGGTGATTGAAAGTAGAATACATTTTAGGTTATTAAACAAATTAGTGATTTTAAGCAGACAGCATAATTTTGTTGAGGGGGGGATGGAGACTATATAAATGTGGAAATCGAAAATTTTTTTTTAATCATACAGCACCGTATTTATAGAATTTTTGTTTTTCTCCAATGATGTAGAATGTCTTTTACTTTCTTAAACAAATTTGTGATTTTAAGCTTGTGATTTTTGTGATTAACAAATTTGTGATTTTGTAGGGGGGGACAATTATGTAAATTATATCGAAATCCAAATCCTTTCTAAAAACCCAAAAGCAAACCCAAACAAAGAATATTCCCCTTTTTTTGTCATACAGTACTGAATTTGCAGATATATAGAATGCATTTTATGAAATAAAAGAAATTTGCGATTTTAAGCTAATAACATCTGGGGAGGGGGAAAGACTATATAACCTTCATCGAAATCGAAATCTTTGCTTTTCTTGACAAATGCCCAACTATTGAGATAGTTATAAGAACTTCTTCCGTTCCGTTAAATGAGAAACACAGATGAAAGACTAGAATTAAAACTTCTGTGGAAAGAGAAATTAAAAGTTCAGTATTATTAATTACTTACTTGACTAATATGTAGCGTATTATACACAATTACAGCTTTCGTTCTGGAATACTCTATGTGACAAAATTTGTAGTTGTATAGTTGTACAGGTATCTTTATTTTTGAAAATTCATCAGCAGCAGATTGACCAATGTATGATCGTCCCTTAATGTAATCAGAATGGCAGTTGGTAGATTTGTTTAGGATGAGCGAATGATAATGGCATTTCATACGGCAATAGGAGTTGAATGCTATGAGAAAAGGAAATATTAAGCTTTCTGTTAGCTGAAAGTATCAATAGAGTGATCAATAATGATAGATTATAATGCTTTAATTATAGCAATCAGTGCATTGTAAATGTCCGTCTTAATGTAATCAGACTGGCTACTGATAGATGTGTTTAGGATGCACGAATCGTAATAGAATCTGATAAAGCAAACCTGGTTGTTAAGAATGTTTTGAAGTATTGTACCATAAAAATGGAATTATCTCGAATAGTTTTTAATTAGTTGATGAATTTGTGAATGAAAATTCCCTTGTTACTTATGTTTAAAAGTAACTATTAAAGGTATTTTCTTGACAACTATGAAATATCATGAGTGTTTGCTTTCGACGAAAAAAAAACATATTTTAAATTTGACTTGGTCAATCATATTACACAGCAGAAAAACGTAACAGTCAACCCCCCGATTAAAAAGGGGCGAATTAAATTCTGTCTAATATATATATACATAAAGACAAGATAAACTATATAGAAATAATTTCAACCAGTACTGGTAAACTGTCTAAGAGGAAGGTACAAATAAAAAAAAATCTGAACTTAAAACTTGAAAAACAAAAATAAAATAAAAGTAAATTAATACAAAATATGGGGGGAGATGAACTGATGTGGACCCCACATGGCCTCCTTGTATAGCTTATTAAATTATACACTTTTTAGTCCAAAGGGATTTGAATCCCGAAGGACTATTACTTTCGTTTTGGCATTTTGCGTCGTTTCACTTTTCAATTTACTGCTTATTTTATTTTATTTTATTTATTTATTTATTTATTTTTGACGTAGCTTTCTCTTCAGAAATCGTCTGCGTTGCACCGGAAAGTAAAAAGGAATTTTAATTACAGTTCTAAATAAATAGCCAAATAAATGTGAAATTCGTAACAATATTCTCTAAAACTTTAACGAATTTTTCATTAACAAACTCAAAGATTTCAAAGCCAGCAATACCAAAGTTGTAAAGAAAAAACATTTTTATCTCCAGCGCGTGAGAGCGTGTACCGAAATTTCTAAAGATATGCTCAATTTAAAATTATTTTGCGATATTGCTGTTGAACTGAATTTTATGGTTTAAGTGCGAAGAACATGGTAATTAATAAATAAAGGTAACACAGAAAATGTTAAATAAACGCCCCCTTTGGACGTAATTAAAATCTGAAACCTCTCAGATTTTTTTTCTTTCATTTAAATTTGTTTCCTCGAATTATTCTAACTTAATTAATTGATCCCTCAAGGCAAGTTGAAAATGGCATCAAAAATTGCGAATTTTGAAATTTAATATCCCCGTCAGTTTGCTTCGTACCAAAAACAAACTTCTTCATATTTTGTACTTTCATAACGAATGTGAAACTTTCCCAAATATGAGTATAGCAAACGGGCGACAGCATTAAAATGTAGATTTCATTATTTATCGAAAATTAATTTTTTTTAAAGAATTTCAGTGAGATTGTTGCCATTTGGAAAAATGCAAGATATTTATCTATCAATTTTTATTAACAAACTCAGCCGTATGAAAGCAATGTATTGCTGACGTCAGAAATTAAGTACTTTAAATTAAGTAAGTATTCGAGCACTGTGAATGAAAATAAAGCGACTCATATTTTTCTTTTAAGTATTAATCATACTATCGTTAATTTGAATTTATATTCGATTTAATATTTACCTCCCTTTCAGTTACACCTGTCAGCTTCAAGCCCAGACTAAAGCTGCATTGCATCTAAATTTAAAATTTTCACTATACGGTATTCTTATAGCGTAGAGGTTGCTGAATTAGGTGACTATCATCTTTGCATTAGGTGTACCAATACCAAATGATCAAACGACTTTGATCCTTTATTTGTAAAGTGAGAAGGTAAATGATAATCATTTACTTATATAAATTCTACTTTTATTATATCTTTTAAACTAAAGGGAAACATATATGTTTCTTAAACAAAACGAAAATTAACAGATTTCTTTTCAGAGGTCATATTTATATTAGTTATTTCATTTAATTTTCAGTGTTATAAGTAGACAATAAAAAAGTTTTGAATGCTTTAAAATCAACACCGCGTTTCTTGCTGGAATGTTAAATTTTCAAAGCACCGAAGCATCAGAGAATTATTACAAAATGTTACTGCTAATATAATATATATATATATATATATAAAGAAGAAAGGTCTGTGTGTGTGTGTTTGTTCACTAATAACTCAGTCACTACTGTAGCTATCGTCACCAAACTTTCTGCAATTCTTTTCTGGGTCCTGGAAAAGGTCGACGTCCACTTTTTTCCAAAAAAAAGTAGCTAAAATCAGAGATACGAATTAAAAACTTGGAAAAACGATCATTTTCTCCCTCATTTTTCCGAGTGGCAACAGTCTCGCAAGCTAGAGACGAAAATCTGCTTTATTTCGAAAATTGTTGCCACTGCTCGCTTTCAGATCCTAGAGTTTGTTAACAGAAAATTCAGAAGTTTTACGACGAAATAAAACTAGTGTTATCAAACATTAAACATCTTATTCCCGATTCCAAAAATTCATGAAAAGCCATTTCATCTGTTCCTATCTTCGTACAACTTTAATCAGCCGAGATATTCATTAAAAACTCTGAAAACATTAATTTTCGCACACGTTTTTCCGAGTGGCAACAGTCTGGCGCGTTGGAGATAGAAATGCTTTATTCCGAAAAGTATTGCTACTACTCGCTTTTCAAATCGTAGAGTTTGTTAATGAAAAATTTATAAGTTTTACAAAATCTGTATATATAAAGAAAAATGTCTGTTTGTTCGCGTTATTGATTTCTGATGAATTATGATTAATTTGTTGCCACATTTAATCGACTAAAATTGAACATAGCTGAAATAGTGGATGGCATTTGAGCTCTTAGACCATTTGATTAGAAAGACGAAAATCGTTAGAAACTGCGTGCCATCGTTGCTGATATAATGAGAAATAATTAGTTTATTTTTCTTATGTGGGTTTCATATCGCATCAGACTGTATGTATGACTATGAATCGTATTTGTTACATCGTTATTAGAGAAGGATTACAGCGGTATCGTTCTCTCTTTTGTTAGATACATCACTTTGAATCTAACTTAACTGGTATCGGCTACTTCCTCTAGTAGTTATGTAATGTTACAGCCACTCTGTTAATTTTCTTACTTTAGGTAAGCTTCCAAACATTTTTTCAAATAATTTTAGATCTAAATGAGCGGTACCAAGATCAAATGAAATATCTTCTGAATTAAAAAAAATGTATTTGAAATATTTTTTGAAATACTTTAGGTTTTTGATGATAAATTGATTTTTTTAAAAAACTCTGAAATAATCATTATTTCCAAAACTTTGCAATATCTAAAGTCTTTAAAATAGAATAAATAAATAAATAAAACATTACATTATTTGTATCATCAAAACTGTGCTTGATCTAGACCACTTAACAGATATGTAAATAAATTTGGACTAGCTACACTAACAAATTAGAAATCAAAACTGATCAGAATGCAAAGATCAGATTGCAAAGAATGTTAAAATTAATGTAGAAACTACTTAAAGAAATTTAATGAGCCTGAAATGGATCAGTTGCTCTTCTGAGATTATAGTGACAAACATATTTTGTATTTGGGTGGTAAGGAGGAGGGAGTGAGCATTTCAAATCCGTGAAATTTAAAATTCATTCATTGACATTCAGTGGTTTTTCACTAAGATCAATGGGTTCTGACATATTCGAAGGTAAACATTTTGTAATTTCTTCGTAAATGTGAGTAAAAATGCACGTATTTTCTTTTCCTACAATATTTAGGAATCTTAAGTATGTGAAAGAATGCATTTTTAAACAACATTTCATTCTAAATGAAATCAAATGCTATACTCTGTGTTCAAAACAGATTTAATTTGAATGAAATGTTTTCACAGGTTTTTCCTGGTTACATTAAAAAGAAAAATTTGAAAGCAATTCGACTTTATTTGGTTACCAATTAAAAAAATTAAAATCAAAATTTATTTTATTAGCCCAAAACGGATGTTAGTTCCTGAATGGTATATTAGTCTAAAACGCCATTTTACGTCGAATCACTCTAAACGGCTGCATCGCTTTTCAAATTGTTGTCACCAAACATTATCACCTGTTCTATATTTAAAGAAATTAAATAATGAAGTATCTACATGAAAGTATGTATGTTTCTCGCATTGTGAAAAACAACAGTACATAGAACTATCAAATTTTGAATAATATAGTCGTTCACCCAAATATGAGGACCTGGAAACCGAAATTTGGAATTTGTCTTATTGTCTATTTTATATTTTGTAAAACCTTTAACGAATTTTTGGCTAACAAACTCAATGATTTCAAAGCCAGCAATGGCAACACTATACGGAAGAGTATCATTTTTATCTCCAGCGCGCGAGGCTGTCTATCCGAAATTCTAAAGATATGCTGTTTTTAGATATTTTGTGATTTTTCTGTTGAATCGAATTTTATGTGGCTTAAGCGCCAATAATGTGATATTTAATAGAAAAACACGAAACGTTAATAATAAAAAGACAAAAAAAAAAAAAAAAAAAAATTTATGAAGCCATCTGAGTAAGAAAATTGAACATTGATAAGATGAACTGGAAAAGACTATAAGAAATAGGAAAATGTATGCCAACACTTAATGCTACATCGGAAATTCAAAATATTCTGTTATGCTGCTGTAAAATTTTTCATAATTTTGCTGTTGAACTGTATACGGAGTAAGTGCGATGAAAATGATGCTTAATAATAAAGCTAAAACGACTTAGGAGGAGTAAGTAAACAGCAAACTGGTAGAATGCGAGCTCAGCGAGAGCGTAAGAAACCTTAACAAACCCTTTTGGATGACCGTTAAAATCTGAAACCTTTCAGATTTTCTTTTTACCTTTTTATTATTATTATTAAAATCACACATTAATTCTTTTCCATTTGCAAAGCCTTCTTCTGAAATACTTTCTCCAAAACTACCCGATTTTCAGCAGAGGTATCGTTTAAATCAAATGTCGTAATTACTTTATAATTAAAATATGTTTGATTTGTATGAAATTAGAGTACCTTTTATTTTAATAGTTAAATATGTTAAATATTACTGCTGAGCTCCATGTCATGTTGCTTGTCACTTTCTATGAAGATTTCGAGAAGAGACGAGAACTAGAAAATTTATCAATATTTTTTAAGACTGAATTATTATGAAATATAAGGAAATAATTCTTTTAGTACTCAACATATATCATAAAAAATAAAAAACATTATCAAAAATTTCTTCTGCTCTTGTATTCAACAATACATATTTTAAAAGTTCTATTTTACTACTTCTTTAAGTATGCATCTCATGTACTGTGCTTTCGAGCACCTTTTAATACATTTTTTCCCCAGTACGAATAATTCTTGCTTAAATTGTTTATAAACATATTCGTCAACAGAATTTAATTTATGTTTAAGTGTTAACGATCATCATATGCTGTATTTTATAAATAATCTAATAATTAATATTTACATACGTAATTAGAAGAAATCCAACTTTATTAGAAGGATATGCACGAATACTCATATGTATTTAATATTTTTCATTTTCAGCACGCGTAAATATTTATTTTCTGTGCATTCACATTATTTTTCCAGCAAAGTAATTTATAGTAATTTAGCATATGTTAGAGTTTTTACATAAGGAATATGTATAAATATAATCTGAATAAAAATTGCATGTGCTGTTTTGCACTTTTTTTAAACACCCATTCAAAAATCAGGTTATATTTCATACAGCAGTATATGTGCTATATGCCATGGGCTCCAGTGACCAAATGGCTATCCATGAATGATATGGATATGAGCCAGTTTTCCTTAGAAAATCCTTTACGAAGATATTCCTTCCTTTAAGCTGATACCCCCGAGTGTTTTGCCCTATTTAAATAACCTAACCTAATCTACTTGCCGAATAACAGATATAATATGTATAATTTAATTAACAGATTTTAATATGTTTAATTTAAAATTTACATTTAGAGGAAAATATAATTCGATAACTTTTAACCTAGCTCATTTTAACTGCACATTATTTTTCTTTTCTTTTCTTTTTTTTTTTTCTTTGGAGGGGGGAAATGCCATTTGTTTACCTCGAACCCTGCGCGCAAACCATATTATAATGTCATGCGGATAACAAAAAAAATGCGTTTTATTATTTCAAATATTTTAATATCCAGAACATAAAATAAAAGTAGCAAATACACCATCAAGTACATAGAAATAAAAATATGAAATTTCACGCTTATAAATCAGTTAGTTGTAAAGCTTTAAAATGAGTTATCTTTTCGGGATATTTTGGCATTTTAAAGGTACTGAATTTTTCAGTTATTGAAATACTAGCGGCCGAGCGGTGAAGTCTCTGAATACTGGTAGTTCGGTCGGAGGTTCAAATCCCGTCGAATGGGTTGGCTGCATGGGCGTTTTCGTTGCTTTCCACACGTGTAACGTGGATACGAGCCGATAATTACGATAATTACGAACCGATACGAGCCGAAAGAATAATTACTGATTGTACTCTGTGGTACTGTAAAGAGCTGTACCAGTACTTTTGTGGGAGAGACTAGCAGTTCGACGCGTCCGAAGACAAGACATAGCTTATTGCCGGACAGCAAATTCTTGATGCACGTTCTCGTTAATACATCATTATAGGTGCGATATGAATCCTTCAGTTTTGTACATATTGCGTTTTTTGGCCATGGAAAATAGACACCAGAGAGATGAGAGGCACGTGTTATCAGCAGCAAGGCGAGTGTATGAAAAGGAAGAGAAAGTAAGTGTTTACTTAGAAAAAGAATCAAAAGGTTCTTTAATCTCATTGGATAAGACCTACCCACAATGAGGGATTACTTAAGTAAGCATGAAAGGGATTAATTTGGAAACACGCAGTTCAAAAAAATTATTATACACAACTTCTACTTTTAGAATAGAAAAGGGATATACATAAATTAAAATGCAGGACTTAAAGGGCTATTGCTAATCTAAGTAACGATTTTGATTTACATATTTTCTGTTAACTGCAATGATATCTCTATAATATGAGCACAACTTTAAAATGATGGTTGATGCTTTTATCTTTACTTTTTCCCAGCCTCATCAGTAAAATCAGAGACTTCAATGCGTTTAATTTCACGAATATGATAAGCGTTTGGCAGTTAAGTTTCATTCGCAGACATGAAAAAATCTGCCACTCCTGGTTTAATTTATTTCGATATTGATTTTTTTTTATCAACACTTCATATTATTCTATTCATTCTTCAGTCCTTTCTAAACTGTATTTCTTCAAATTTCTTTAACAAGAAACATACCTTTTAAACATACATTTTATAACGATTGCCTTTGAATCAAAGGAATAAAACTAAACTTTTTATATCATATTCTTTTTATTTTAAAAAAGCCAAATGCGCTAGAATTAAGTAGAATAGTTTGTCAATCAATTAGAAGTTTTTTAAAAACTAAACTGAAGAAGAGTATTTGTTACTTTTAAATTCCTCATGCTGTTCAGTAATTTTAATTTTAGAGATAAATATCAAGATTTTATGCCACGCTCAATAGCAACAACGTGGTTATTTTATAGCATACTTAATCGATAATTTTTGTTGTTGTTCCTAATCTCCGAAGCGATCCAACATTTCTAGACGAATTTCATGAGTTCGGCGCCGCTAATTTGTTCAGGAAAGTGGGATGTGATATAAGGCTCTACAAAGTTTTGGAATAATACACTACAGACCTTTTAAATGATAAAATATTTAAGACCATTTTACACGACAGACCATTTTTTAATTTGTTGCTTTCAGTAATTATCATTTAAAATTTAATCTTGAGGATATTTATTAGGTGATGGAAATATTTACTTTGGGAAAATAATATTGTTACGTAATGCCCAGTTGCGGTAAGACACCTTCCCTCAAAGCTGGTTTAGGATTGCCAGAAAATGGTAATGAAAGGCAGAGTTGCCAGATTTGGCTCGAAATCGCCTAGTTGGCAACAAAACTGGCGATATGCTATAGACGGAGTGAGAACAATCTAGAACGAATTCTTACCAGTTTTCCCTAGAGTGTTCTCGAAAATAGGTCAGAAGCTATGTAAACCTTGTCTGTACGTGGAGTAGCAGTTTATCGTGAAGAGTATCTTGAGTGTGTTGAGTTCAGTAGTATAGTGCTTTGAGTTCAGAGATTAGCTCGACTGCGATCGACACAGTCGGAAGCCTGTACTTTACTGCTTTGTTGTTAAGCTGTCTTCACCGTTATAGCCTGAAGGCTGTGTTACTAATTCAGCTTGTTTATCGCAGTTTTTCGACGGCTGTAAACGTGCGTTTGGAACTCTCCTGTGTAATACTGACGAATAAATTATGTTTTAGATTCTTCTTCAAGTGTTATCATCAATCATTCTAAATCCACGAACCCGTAGAATGCAACAATATGAATGCTAAATAATTTTACCCAAAGTAATATTTATTTTTAATAAAAAACTACAACTTTTTCTTTTTCAATAGTAGATTTTTTTATTCTTATTCCTATAACAAACGCTGTAGTGGCCACCCAACCGGGATAGTACTTAGCGAGGCTGACTGTCGTATCGAAGTGCCCGGTTCGAATCATGGAGAAGGCATGGATGTTTGTAAATGTACAGTGTCTGTGCGGCATGGGGGCACTCTAAATATGCGGCGAGGCGAAAGTTCTTTCGAGAAGTTAGTGGTAGGGGTGAGCGGGGGAGACCCTCTTGCCCGTCCCCCCGACAGTACTCTCCGTGAAAATTGGGGACGGAAGTGAGCAAATTCGTACTGTCACCTGTATGTTGCTCAAGGTTCTTGCCAACGACAGGCGTAGTTTTGTACTCCTTGGTAGGATTAATTTCGTAGGCTTGTTCTGATGTTACTGTTAGGCATATGAGATAAGTTACAAAATCAACAACACTAACGCTGTAGTAACTGTAGTTCTTAATGAAACATTACAGTTTCAGTAAGAAATCTGAAACTGTAAAGACTTTTTAATAATATATCTTTAAGGATTTTTATGATAGACCATAAACAGCGTTCTTTTCTGTTAAGTTTTGCATGGAACCAGAATACATTTTTATTCGCATAAGCGCCTGGGGAACTTTTACTATATTTCAGGTTTATTTAAATTACTTAACTCAAAGAGGATTCATTACTTACAGGAGCATTTTCGTGTATAAGATCTATGACATGAAGAACTACAGGAACGTTCTTAAGCATTTCGAATGAAACATTTTCGAAGTGCTTATTGTTTTCAGTTAGCATATTTCTTGTCTTGGGTAAAAAAGAAAGTATTGCCACCTGAAGGAAATATTTATTGCCATCTCTCCAACTGAAATGTAATAAACCCTCTCATAGGGACCATTTTCCTAAAGACGACCACATCCGAAGATAACAAGTATTTCTGAAGCAAAAAATTTACATTTTTACCAAGCCTCCTTTCTCTAAAATGACCACCTTCACGAAAGACCAAAATTATCTGAAACTGTGAAGAATTGTCTTGCATAAGGCTCGCTGTTTTTTCCATAAACCACTATGTGAGATTTGTTTTTATTTAATTTTTTTAGTTATGATATTTAATACCACGGTGTTTTAGAATTTCGAAGTTTTAGAATTTCGAATGCTTAATCCGTTCTGGAATTTATTCGAGGAAATAAGTGTTTAAGATTTACTTCGTAATTTTTAATATAGATATTTTGAGTTTTAAATGTATTTTTGCCTTGTCGCGAAGTGAGAACTGAATTAATTGAATGAGACTTCCTGAATCGTCTGTGAAAATCTGTTTCATTTTTTGGTTGTTTGTTTAATTTCTTCTATGCATCGTTTTAGATTTATTATAATATTTGAATAGAACGTGTGGCAAAGATTAGATAATTCTTCAGATGATATAATTTTGTGTGCATTCTGAAATTATTAAATGAATGAGATGTAGCGCTGTTAGCTTCAGAAGGAGCCTAGCGCCAGAATGTCGCTATGGCAAACAAATATAGTGAATTTTAAAGAGTGCATTTATTCTATTGTGGTTTATGCGCTATCGATGAAGTAGATTTTGGCTCAATCCAGTAAGTTTAAATGAAATGCAAAATGCGTGTAATTTAATATTCCGTACGAGGAAATCATGTGGTGTACACATCAGACTTTTGATGATCGATTTCGAGTAGATATTGTCGGCTTATGCATTTCTAACAGTACTAATGTTGATCTTAGTCAGTGTTGAAGACGGCCATCCATTTGCAACAGCATAGGCATCAGATACTGTGCCTATGCTTCAAATTTGTAAACACTTTCATAGAAACTTCTCTTAGAGGAAAATTCTTTTCACATAGTTTCCTTGCACAGTTTGAAGCTTTCTACCAGATATGCAATAATCTTGAACTAAAAACATTTGAAACCTGACAGACGTCATCTTTTCACCTGAACTATCAAATTCTGTAAGGAAAAGAAAAAATCAACTTACCTCCTTGTACTGTGAACTGTGAGTAATTATTTAACAACTTACAGTATTTAAAATTAAAATTGTAAGAGTATTAAAACCGAGTAAAAGTAATATTTTCTGTATTTTTATTATTTGTTCTATATACTTCTGTTAAACGTAGCGAATAATAAAATGAAAGATGGCGGCTTAATTTGCACCTATTTCTAACTTTCCATCCCAACTGTCAGATTTTCATTTTCTTTATTTCGAAATATATTGTCGATATATACATATAAACCCTTTTCACCTGAATATGGTGGTTATTTGTTGACGCGCCCTATGTGTCATATTTCTAAATGAATTTCACTTTTAAGTACTCTTTTAAATGTTCATAAAAGCAAGAATGCATTGATTGACAAAGATCCCTAAATGAATTAGAAAACTACGAAGGAAGAATTTCTTTACATTTAAAAGTTCTAAAATTTTCATGAAGTAAAATCTCAGTCGTTCGGAGATACTACCTTATTTCGAGTAGAAAAGGATACATAAAGAAACAAATTTTAGTATCATTTAAAAAAATGCGATTTATGAAATGCATTGAGCTCTCTCGTGATGACCACTTCTCTAAGGAGACCACATTTGAAAGTGACCAGTGTCATTGAAAATATAAATAAACATTGGTACTGTACTGCAAATTTTTAAGACAACCTCCGTCTTAGAAGACCAAAAGAATATGTAACCTAAGATGATAGCATTACTGAGATATCACTGTATTTGTCGAATTATTAGTCCAAAGGGGCTTTGTCCCTCAAGGACTATTGTTTTCGTTTTGCGATTTTGAGTCGGAAACATTAAATGTCGGTTCACTTTTCAAACTGTTGCCACCAAATATTGCAGCCCTATATCATATTTAAAGAAATTAAATAACGAAAAATGTGCATAAATGTATGTATGTTTCATGTTTCTCACATTTTGATAAAACGACGGTACCGAGAGCCATCGAATTTTGAATGATGTAATTCTGCTACGAATATGGGCATCTGGAAGTTCAAATTTCAAAATTCGGAATTTGTTTTATTATCGATTTCATATTTTGTAAAACTTTAACGAATTTTTGATTAACAAACTCACGAATTTCAAAGCGAGCAATGGCAACATTGTAGAGAAAAAACATTTTTATCTCCAGCACGTGAGACTGTGTATAGGAAATTCTAAAGATATTTCAGTTTAAAATTATTTTGCGGTATTGTTCTTTAACTGAGTTTTATGGTTTAAGTGCGAAGAACATGATATTTAATAAATAAAGGTAACACACAAAATGTTAAAAAACGCCCCTTTGGACGTGATTTAAAATCTGAAGCATTTCAGATTTTCTTTTTTTTTTATTTATTTAAAATTTTTTAATAGGAATATTAAAATAACATCATAATTAAATATTATAATTCACAAAGAAGTTAAAGCAGTCTGAAGCTGTGTCAATGGAATCGTGAGTAGTTGTCTTACGGAGGATTTACTCCATTTTCAGTTGAAGAAATTTAATTCAGCGAGAAATGTTGCCATTCCATTTTAATAAATGTTGGCTGACAGAAATACTCAATTCGCTTTATTCAGAATTTTGAATGATCAACAATACATTTTATCTATAGCATCGAAATATATGTTCATATCAAATACAAAAAGATCGAACAGTATCCCCCTCCCCCACCGAAATACCGAAATCGAGCTTTTCACAATTTCTTAAAAGTCTTAATCTGTTTCTTCGTTACACATTCTAAAAATTTGAAAATCTCTTTAAAAAGCTGATTTTTTAATATGATTAATTAAAAGACATTTTACTTACCGCCATTTATTTATATTAATCTTAAAATGGGAATACTTTTTAGAATAAAACAAATTATTTAATCATTTATATTTAACGTTATTTAATCATCAATATTTAACACATAATTTTTTAACTTTAAATATACATATTAAAACTAACTAATTAACCTGAGTTTTTTTTTTAATGGGACATCAGATTTTGATAACGTGATTATCTGTGTATACAGCAATTATGTTCATTTACGAATAAATGATAACTGTGGGCACTTGTTAATTAAACGTAATTACGTGCATTTAGAAATTAATAACAATTAATTGCTTTTTGAAGTAAAGATTATGCTCATACCTCAGATCAGTGGTATTCAAACAACTTTAAAGTACACTAAATTAAGTGTATCCTGCAAAGTTCGTAGTGGTTTCTTAGTAAATTTTCAAACGCTGAGCAACTATACTTCTCTTTCCCCCCTTTTTTTTTAAATTTAAATAAATTTTTTAATGATTTGTTGTATATACTATTGTAAATATTTGCCTCTTTTCTGATTATTTTTGTAGTGTTTTGTATTGTTTTAAGGTTGATTATCTTTGGACTTATTTAATGTTTAACCTGATTTTTGACCATATGGCTTGTATTACAGTTTTTATATGCTATTATTATACAGTTTTTATATGCTACATACTTGTCTGTACGTGGAGTTGTTGGTATTGTAATTAATGTCGCATGTTTGATGTCTGAGCAAGCCCACGAAATTCATCGTGGCAAGGAGTTTGAGCCTGTCGTTGACAAGAGCCTTGGGCACCCTTCAGGTGACAGTACGATTCTGCTCAGTTCCGCTCCCAGTTGCGAAGAAAAGCACCCCGCGGTGACGCTCGGAGGTTCTCCCCCCTCTTCCCTACCACCAAGCTCTCCAGAGGACTTTCGGCTCGCCTCATATTTAGAGTGCCCCCCTGTCGCACAGATACTATACATTTACAAATATCCATGCCTTCTCTGGGATTCGAACCCATGTCCTTCAGTATGGCAGTCAGCATCGCTAATCACTATCCCGGTTGAGCGGCACGTGGAACAGTAGATCTTTTAATTCTGAAGGCAACAACATTGGAATTGTAAATGTAGTTCGATTAGGATGAGAGATATGGGGAATTTCGTTCCTGTCTGCCCTTGGCGGCAGTTGACTATTTCTCGCCAACTTGGCGATTATTTCGAAGATTCGCGAAAATACGTTTTCTATGCCTAAATCTACGGGTCGGAGAACTAGGATGTTTAGTTGTGAATCAGGTGTGAGATTTAACGGTTAAATAGTTGAATTACGGATTCGGATTTAACCCAAAACTGATTTGAGGAATTAAGGATGAATTGCTAAATGTCCGCACTCTCGTTGATGTTATTCCAGTTATGATTGTGCTCTGTGGGTTACTTATTGTGCTTATTTTCCTAATAAACTGTTCATTTCTTCATGCTTATCTGGACTTATTATTTGAAGAAACATCAGTTTGGTTTTTCTGATTTTATTTGAAATTGCTGTCGATTTCTTTTTCTTTTTTAATTAAATTTATCGCGGTATTATTTAATTTAATTTTTTTTTATTTATGTCTTTTTTGTGCAGTGATAGTTTGCACTGTTTTGTACTTTTTAATAATAATTCTTTTTGGTTCTACTTTTTCATAACTGAATATGATATTTGAATTTACTTTAAATCTTAATGTAATTTTAAATTACACATGTATATGTGTATGTCGTGTTTTCGGAACACAGACGGGATGGCAGAGCGGTAAGGCGAGAGGAAAGATGAGACTGAAGAATTTAACGCTCCATATCTTTATTCAGTTCAAATGGCGGATCATTTTTCCTTTTGGCAAAGAGCTCCAATTTATACATCCATAGTGAGTTGAATAGAAATAATATTAAATTTAGAACATTGACGTCATAAATATTTTTAAGAATGGGAAGACGAATAGACAGAGCTAAGCGTTCGTATAGCAGGCAATGGCAGGAAGCAGTCTGATGAAAAAAAGTTATTTATAGTAGCTGTTACATAACAGGCCAGAGAGTTCTCGAAAGTACTGGTCTAACGGGAAGATTCTGAAACTGCGGAAAATTAATTAGAGGTTGCCAGTTCGCGTAGAGCAAAGCCATCGTATTTTTATATTTTACATATACGCGTAGGATAAAAATATGTAAAGTAAAACTATAATTTTAATTTGCAATAGTCCCTGAATTCTCTATTTAATTTAGCTGTTTCCCCTTTCTGTCCTAAAAATAATAACTGCTTATAATAAATTTCTAAACTGTGTCATTTCCGCATCAGTCCATTTCATATGATTTTGCATAACGTTAGAACAGTGCATATATATTTTTTTACTTGAAGCAAAGAGATAAATGTGCAGCCCTATATACGCCTGGCCAGTTTGAGAAAAAAAGTAATGCGCTAATTTGTTTTGAAACGTCTAAAATGGCTTATTATTTTGCGATTCAGTTTTTGATTAGAAATAACGCACATACACACACAATATAAACGTTTGGGTCATGTGTAGTGACTCCTCTTCCTACTCGGCAGTGCTACAGAATGAGGAACACAGTTTTGCACTGTGATTGTCGAGAACTGGTAGATGATGATTTTTGTGTGAAGGTCAGTCATTGGTAGCACTGACATAAAAAAAAATATTACGCATGTTTAGAATGAAATATTGAGTGATAGGAGATTAGCAGTCAATGAAACAGCAGCAAGTCTGTGTCTATCTAAAACTGTTTTGCGCATTCCGCATGGACGTTTCATATGAGCAAAGTCTTTGGAAGTTGGGTATCCCGACTTCTTTGAGCAGTTAAAAACTGGCAATGCGTTAATGTTATTCAAAAGCAATTTAAATTTAAAGAGAGTCCCTCTTACAGCTCAAATTTAACTTCAAGTGATTATTAGCTGTTCTCTAAACTAAAATATGACCTTCGTAGAAAGTGGATGACGTGAAAAGAACAATTATGGAACTCTTTGATGACAAACCTTCAGATTACTTTTTCAAAGAGCTGATCAATCGTAAAAACTGTACGAAATGTAAGGAGATCTTATTGTAAAATAAAGTGCTATAATTATTGTATTTCTTTTAACAGATATTAGGCTGGAAACTCCTTCGGATCTATCTGCGTATGTTTACATTCCCGTCTTCTCAGAGAATGAGACTGACTAATGTGCCTATTCAGTTAATCCGTTCAGCAATATGTTGAATTACTTCAGAAATAACTTAACCGCAAATGCTTCCTTTCTGGAATTACTTCAGAAATAACTGAACACAAACGAAACCAAATACACAGTTCCGTGCAAATTAAATATGAATACAAGAAGACAAAACTTCCAAAAATGCGTCTTGTTCAACGACATATTTTACATAAAAATATTAAGCAAAACATTGTGACCTTTCTCATTTATCTGACAATAACAGCCGAACAACCCCAGGAAATAAATCGTGGCAAGGGGGGCAAAATTGTGCTTGTCGTTAGCAAGCGCCTTGAGCACAATTCAGCTGACAGTATGAGTCGCTCAGTTCTGTCCCCAATATTACACTGAACTACTGAGCAACTTTCGACCTGAGTTAGCCTTGAGGCAACTGACGGAATACACTGGTGTGCAAAAATAAAGGACGAAGTCGAAAAATTAGCATATCAGCTGAACGAAGAGGCAGAGCGGACAGAGAGACCAATCAGGAGATTAAGTAAGGTGATGTAAGGTAGCACATGCGCAGATATGCAGGTAGACGTAATGGGGGAGTGTCTGAGTAGTATAAAGCATGTTGTCGGTGTAAGATCAGTATTTCTGGCAAAGAGATTGCACGCCGTATAGCAGTTAAAATCACACCGAGTTGCTGCCTCAGCGAGAAATGGAGAATAATCAGTCTGTTAGACGACATCTGGATGCTTTTACCCGAGGTCGAATCATTGGGAAGTTGGAGGAAGGCCGCAGTGTGACAAGTGTGGCTGCAGAGTTCGGAATTGCTCACAGCATCGTTTCAAGACTTTGGAGACAATTTCAAACTACAGGAACAGCTATCCGGGGGTTTAGTAGTGGTCGTCCACGAGGAACCACACCCGCAGATGACCGGTATATTGCCTTACAGGCCAGAAGAAACAGGCGGCAGACAGCGGGAGAAATCGCTAGACACACGACACAGGCGACTGGACGACCGATATCGCGTTTTACCGTGGCCAGAAGACTGCACGGTGGTGGTCTGTTTGCACGACGCCCTGTACGGTGTGTACCTCTAACGCCTGCCCATCGGAGAAGGCGTTCTCTGTGGTGCCGGGAACACCGGAATTGGAGAGACAATGAATGGGGACGAGTACTCTTTACAGATGAGAGCAGATTTAGTCTGAGTTGCGATTCTAGACACATACACATCTGGACAGAGCGGGGAACACGCAATAACCCCTTCAACATCATCAAAAGGGACTGTTTTGGAGGTCGCGGAGTTCTCGTTCGAGCAGACATAATGCTTGGTAGCCGGACCGACCTTCATATCTCCCAAGGAGGTTCGTCACCTGGGACTGCTATTGTAACGAGGTTCTTCTTCCTTACATGCGTCTTTTCACAAGGGCTATGGGTCCTCAGTTCCTCTTCATGGACGACAACGCTCCACCTCATCGCACAGTTACTGTCGAAGAGCTGTTGGAGAGTGAAGATATTGAACACATGGATTGGTCGGCAAGGTCTCTGGATCTAAATCCCGTCAAGCATGTACGGAACTTACTAGGGAGACCCGTGGCAGCACGTAACTTATCGCCAGTAACGATTCCGAAACTGCGATTGGTGCTACAAGAGGAACGAGCAGCAGTGTCTCAACAGCTCATTAACAACCACATATCCAGCATGCACAAATGATGTGAAACCTGCCTAGCAGTCAGGGGAGATCATATCTCCTATTAAAGACCGGATGTTTCTTGCTGGACACCCATCACAGGGATGTTTCGGCCTTCAGTCGCATTGCGCTCCATGCTACTTTTTCAATAAAGCTTCTTTTTATCCCTCTGATTTCTCTTTTAGTAAGTGTTGCTCACATTACTCATGTCCTTACGTATTGGGGATCTTACGGTATTAAATGTGTTGATTTGGAAAGCTTTTGTACAAAGTTATATTGAAAAAACCGTCTCGTCCTTAATTTTTGCACACCAGTGTACTGCAGTGAAGCGAAAAGGAACTCTGCAAATAAGTGAACAGCATATATCATGTACATTAATATACACAGTTGATATTATTCAGTAAATCTGAATAACTTCTTGTATCCAAATTACCACCGACTAATGTTCTCTGTAAAAGCAGATTCACAATACATAAAACATCGCTAAAATCCTCATTCAGCACAGTCAGTCTTTCCAAAGTCTCTTTAATAACCACAGGTTGTAGAGATGTTACCGTTAAAGTATATAATGCAGTTATTTCATAGAATACCTGGTTATTCCATGAAATAACTGATCGTGTCCGTTAAAGTGTGTAATATGTTAATAATTTGACACTTTAACTAGTTATTCTATGAAATAACTAGGTATTCCATATATTAACTAATGAGAGACAGTTAAAGTGTAAAATAAACAATTTATCTAAAATGAAATATTCTATAAATAAACTGATGATAGACAATTAAAATAAAAACGAAGCAATTTATCTAATTTATGCAGCGTATAAATGGTATTTATGGAAACGTACCATAAAATCATTTGTTACAACAAGGATTACTAAAATGACACTTGGGATTACAAAAAACATTATTTCTAAAACAATAACATTTTTTGTTGACACACTGGGTTTTACACGAACATTCCATATTGTTAAACGAAACGTAAATGTACCTTATACTAAAAAGCGAGATATATGATATAGATTATTTTACACTTTAACGGGCTGCAGGTCGTTATTCTATGAAATAACTAGTTAAACCATGAAATACAAGAGAGTTTTACACTTTAACGGACACGATCAGTTATTTAATGGAATAACTAGGTATTCTATAAAATAACGGATTTCATACTTTAACGGTAACATATACATTGATTGGGCATGCTAAATGTGAGGATATATAAACAAAGAATCGAAAGTACCAAATATGAAATATTAACAAATTCTGCCTTTCGATAAGGTAGACCGATTTACAACAAAACTTGTCCGCGAAACACAGCATGTACTATGCACTACAAAGAATAACATTCAAAACATTAAAAGTGAAACTGATACATTAATCAAGGAATTAAAAGTACTTCACCTCGGGGTGACGGGTTCGAGGGTCTTCCACCCCTCTTCCCCTACCACCAACCACTCGAGAGGATTTCCGGCTCGCCGCATATTTAGAGCGTTGTTGTGTTGCACTGACATCATGCATTTACAAATATTCATGCCTTCTGTGGGATTCGAACCCGGGCCTTTTGATACCGCAGTAGGCTCAGCTAACCACTATACCGTCTGGGTGGGAAGGAAAATATTGAAAATATGATACATATTTTATTTACAAACATCCTTAGTTAACCTGCAGATGCTATTCCAGTAAGCTTTTATGTGATAAGTCTGTTGTAAAAACTGTAAACAATTGCGTCTCCGTCCATATGCAGTTAGCGAACTTCAGAAATATTGTTACGGCGAACTAAGAAAAATAACACCTGTAAATTCAAATTAAAAGGGAGACAATACAGAACTGCAGATGTCAGCAGCAAGATGGTTTCGAGGAAAGTTTAGACTAAGCAGCTCAATACGTTAGTGTAAACGAACACAAATTAACATCAAAACGTCGGGTTCAATAATAAACTTTAATGTTAGAAAGGGATTACATATAGTGCGGTAAAAGTCAGCAGTTTTGATAATAATATCAACTCTGTTATTTATTCGCTTCATTCAACTGGACTGTTTTATAACATAAAATTATTTTGATGCTTCTAGACGTGTTCTAAAATTGAAAAGTAGTAGTGTAATTTTATTTCTTAAAAATGAATTTCTAAATTTACTTATCTCATTTGGCGCCCTTTCTAATTATTCACCGGCGGCAAGTACCTCGCATGCCTCACTCTTGTCGCGGCTCTGCTTAACGCTGCTGATGTAGGACTTCCATAGACGCTTTGTCCATTCACAAGCCATCGTAATTGAAAGTAACTTGAGAACCATAAAATTTTGATTTTTCTCTGGCTTTTAGTTTGAAAGCATTATACAGAGGCTGTTCATACATTTTTTACACGATTTTCATTATAATTACAGTAATATTTTACCTAAATTTTTACGTTTTAAATGTTCTGTTTGATAAGCTTATTCTTCACTGACTTTATACACCGTAATTTCTAAGACAATAAAGCCTTTTGTAGTATCGGAAGAATTTTGTAGTGTCGGAAGAGGTATTTTATCGCATTGCTCTTGAACAGCTTTCAGGAGGTTCTAGGACGACATTTAGACAACCTGCTTTTTAAAAGTCCAAAAGTACAAAATTACCTTGGTAATAGATCAGGAGATTTAGTAGCGATATAAATGAAGGGTATGGCCTGGATATCCGTTTCTTGTTCCATTTTTTCACGAAATTAACAGTAGATTTTGACGTGTCGCTGCTTGCTTTGTCTTGATGCAGTTCTACTGATTGATCACACTGTATGTAAAGAGAAGATACTTCATATTTCAAAACTGGTTATGAAATATGTTTTTGATAATACATGAAGTTAATCTTAACCATTTTTCTCATTCTATTTCTAATTTGCCGTTAAATGAAAAAACAGCAACAATCATAAATCCCTTAGAAAAACCTTTCTTCAGATTCCTTGAACCATGTTTTAAGATTTTTTTCTGCCCTTTGAAATAGATCTTTTTTCATTGCAGTCGTTTAAGTACAGCCAAGATTCATCTATTGCGACAACATTTTTCCATTTTTGTGCGGATAAATGTTTCTCGTAAAGAATTCTGCAGTGCGTTCTGCGACATGTCGTGGAGGAATACGATGCCTATTATGTTTTTTCGCCTTTTTAAGATTGAAATCAGCATTCATCACTTTGTTTACCGTTGAAACTGAGCATTTTAATGATTTTGCCCCTGTCTTTGAATTTGGCGGATTTTCTTTTACATTTAAGATCTCATTTTTGCACCATTCGAAACATTCCGTTTTTTCCTTGGCTACGTATTTGGAACAATTTTTCCACTTGAAGCTAAATTTTGAGGTTTTCTACCTTTGTTATTGACAGCATTATCTATCGTAGCTTTAGGTATCGAAAAACCATGACTTTCACAACGTTTTTTAATAATAAGATACGAATAATTTTCTTCGCACGTCAACATGTAAATCAGACAGCTCATCAGTGGAGAACTATTCTCTTTACGGATGAGTCCAGGTTTAGCCACCAAAGCGATAGTAGGCGTTATTAGATTTGGAAAGAATCTGGAAACAATTATCATCCATCAAACATTCGTGAAATAGATGCATACGGAGAAGGCAGTGTCTGGGTTTACGGTGGTAGCTCTGTGTTTGGGGTGGACGCACAAACTTCCATGGCTTTCTGTCTGGAACCATAAATGCTCAGGCCTATAGAGATGACATCCTTGATGCTTATGTGCATTGTTATGGCATTTCCTGCTACAGGACGACAAAGACTACACAGGGCTCACATCGTGGATGATTATCATCGGCAGCAAACAATTCAGCGCATGAAGTAGGCAGCTCGATTACCGAACCTGAATCTTATCAAGTATGTTTGGGATGCTTTAGAAAGGCGTAAAGCTGCTCTCAGTCCTCCTCTGTAGACCTCTCCCACGCTTATAATTGCTTTGCAAGAGCAATAGCTCTCTCTTCCTACGGAACTGATTGACTGCATAATTGGCAGGATCGCTGTATGTGTTGTATTGCTTCTAGAGAAGATCATACTCCATATTGAAAATAATATTCTTGTACCAAACTGACACATCCGAATCGTTCATTTGCTGTGGCCTCTTTATTATGGAAGCACCTAATAGGTGAGCCACCGTTACGTTGTGAAGCTCCGGATTTGCCTGATTGTATGTAAGTTATTGCAGGTGTTTTTTGGCCAATGCTACAATATTATCTATTTTTATCAGATTTTTTTTATCAGATTAAGGCGATAAATACCGGACATTCGAATAAATAGCGGTTGTGGCTGCCGACCACCTCCACATGTGCATTTATTCATTGTTCCGAAAATCGAAATACCATAAATTCAAATAGTATAGAAACGTGAAATTGACTAATATGACGAATAGACTGCTAACTATCATATACTATATGTTAGCGTTGAAACTTTCCTAAATATATATATTATGGCCCAGTGGGTCCTGCTGTTGGGATGCATCGTGAATTAGTCTTGAAAAATAAGCAATTAATTTAAATTTTATCAAACTTTGTAGAGAAGAAAAATTGGATCAATACTTTACCTTATTCTTAAAATGCAAAAATTTAGCGATGAAACTGCTATCTTAATTTGTCATTACTGAATTTTAAGTAACTTAAATAAAATGAAGGGATTCACCTATAGCTTTAAACGACTGAAAAATTCGAGTTACTATTTTATCTTCCGTATTTCATTAGTTAATGTTTCACTTAATTTAATTTTAACGCACGTAGTGTCTGACATTTAACTTCTGGCTCACGTAGCGTTGATTATTTAAAACTTTCTGCCTTTTCAGGAGGGTTGTTAGTGTATCGCAAGTGCTTTAAATTTAGAAAGCTGACGTTTTGACAACTTATTATTGGTAATTCTTGATGTTAGAGAATGGTTTTCTAACATCAAAAGAGAAGGTTAGTAATTTTCCGCTTAATGTATGTTTAGCCTCATGAAAATAGCAACATATGCTGCTCATTTTGCAAAATGTTCATTGTTTATGAACATTTTCATCAGCGTTATTTCAAAGCAGAAGACAATGAAATCACATGGGGGAAAGACCTGCGATATAAAAGCCTCGGAGTCTAATTCTTATAAACGTGTTGGCTATTAAAAATTTAAAAAAAAAATGTTTTAAATGTTTAAAAAGATTATAAAATGACTATGGCATTACACAATTTAAAACGATGACTATGTACAATTACGCAACACGTGGCGTCAGAAACATCTTTTATAAACTACTTCAAAGCTGCAAATGTCCATAAATACTATCAGTTGTATTACGATTTAATCTATATTAATTTGTATCTATTAGACTCATTATTAAAAAAACCAATGTAAAGATGAATATTAATAAAAATATATTAATTGCTTTTAAATCGCTTGTAAGGTTTCCCTTATGTTAATTAACAGTTATTTTAAATTTTGTATCTTTCCTACCTTATTCTAATTTCAGCTTATAATTTCCTGCCAGAATGTGAATTCAGAAACGCAGATAATGCAAATGAGAATGAGTACTATTTAAGTCGTGACTTAACCGATTTAACAGAGATCGTGACTTAACAGAGAGAGTCTGATTTCCTGACTAGCGCGCGTTTGCCTTCTGGCCACATCTCTCTTAGCTGTTATTACGCTCGGCCATATCTTAGGCCCTTGCTAGGCTTCGCCGATTTAATTAATACTTAGGGGCCAACTAGTTAGATTCTGATAGCTTCGGCTATATTATTTAAGAGCTTTAGTTAAGTTAATTTTAGTTCAAATTATTAGTATTTAAATTCAAGCCCGAGTGGCGGCTTCGTTGTAAAGTTCCAAGCCGGAACTGATTGTAAATATATTGAGTAATAAAGAGTTTCAAACCCTTCTCAAGTCTCACGTGTTCTGTTCACACTTGAGCGATTATTCGCTTGTAAAGTTTCGTGGAGTTTGAAGTTAGAACTAAGGATTAAAGAGTTAAACCCCACACGCTTTATTTGTTAATCAACGATATATTGATTCAATTTGAAAAAAAAAAATATGAAAGCGTAATCAGATTTTATATTCTGGCCAAAGAGGAGTTTTTTTGGGGGGGTGGGGGTTTATTAACGTTTTGTGTTTTACCTTTATTTATTAAATATCATGCTCTTCGCGCTTGAACCAGAAAATTCAATTCAAGAGCAATGTTGTAAAATAATTTAAAAAGAGCACATCTTCAGAATTTCCGATTCACAGTCTCTCGCGCTGGAGATAAAACTATTTGACAGTGTGTTGCCACTGCCTTGCTTTGAAATCAGTTTGTTAATCAATGAAATCGATAATAAAACAAATTCAAAATTCAAAATATGGGCTTCCAGATGCCCGTATTAGAGTAGAGGACTACGCTATGCAAAATTTGATATCTCTAACACATGGTGGCAACAATATAAAAAGTGAAACACCGTTTATAGTGAACCAACGCAAAATGCCAAAATGAAATTAATAGCCCTTCTGAACAAACTTTCCCTTTCGGCTAATATATTAAAGAGCTTTGCACAACGGAAATTCTCTGAGAATTCACTCTGCATGAGAGAACACGGTTCTAAATAATGGAAACGTCTAAAAATATGAAGCTTTGTATTCCTAATTCGGTGCACGAGCGTCTTTGGCATATAGAACTGCTTGAAATCAAGTTCTGAATGGTAGTACTAGGTATTTAAAACCATTCTTCTATCAGAAACTGCTCCGGTTCTTTTGAGAGATGTGGAAAGAAAAACAGAATCTCTGTTCGTTTTTGAGCAGAGCTCATTCTGTGGCATTTAAGTCTGTTAACTGGTGCACGACAGTGAAGATGTATAAACTTCAGCTTCATGTTGTTCGAAGTACGACTGGATATTTGATGTCGATGAACGATGAACACACAAAACGTTAAAGAAACGCCTCCTTAAATAAAATCTGAAAGCTTTCAGATTTTTTTAAATTCTTAGTACTCCAGATCTCATTATAAACATACTAGCATACTACAATTTATAAAAAGTACAAAGCATAAAAGCACCAGCAGTGCACTGCAGATTTAAAAATAAAAAGTTGTGTTCAAATAAAGAGCACTAAATTCTTTATTAAAGCTTCGTATGATTCCTCTTCACTTACAGATATATTAAATACTTTGGTATGCATTGAAAGAGCTTTTTTTCCTCTCGTTACGTATATCTGAAATACCAATTGTTAAGTCTTAATAAGGACATTTGAATTGCTATTGCAATAAATCAGATGATCAATTATTGTAAATTAACTATCAGCAAAATTTAATTGATTTTCATTATGCATATAAAATTTCAAGCACAAAATATTTTAAAATTTCTTTACTAATCACACAAACACATTAACTTTAAGAATAAAATAAGGCTTATAAATGAATGTTTTTTAAATGTGACTCATCGAAGCCATTTAAACATTTCCAAAGTTCAAATTTCTTCGAAACATGTGATTTCCGTAAAAACGTCATTTTCATTATAAATGTAAATTCTGGAAACCTCTCCTTATTGGGGAAATATTTTTTATTTCCTTATACGAAGTAAATGAAGTATTGTAATCACAAAAAATTTCCGGTAGCATGGTAGAAACATTATGTATTTTTTGAAAGCAGTAGAGATGAAAAATCAGCCTTTGACGAGACTCGAACCACGGACCTCTCGAATACGCGCCGAGCGTGCTGACCACCTACACCACGAAGGTATGCTAGGAAGGCGGGAAAAATATCTTATATACTTTCCCTTTTAAAGGACGACTGGAAATTAGGGGACCAGTCGCCAAATCCTGGAGTGGAGAATCATCATCTACCATCTTTTTTAGTTTCGGCGCCACTTGTAGAGACATTAGATATTTTTTGAAAGCAGGAGAGATGAAAACTGAGCAATGCCCTCTCCGAAACTCGAACCATGGACCTCTCGAATACGCACCAAGCGTCCTCCCAACTATATCACGAAGGCATGCTAGGAAGGCGGAAGAAATACCTTATATCATATTTGAACGAAAATATCCATTTTTACCGCTCTCGAATCCATTCGAACCATGTTTTTGCGTGACATCTGTACGTACGGACAGAATAAAGGACTCTTTTTCCCAAAACGGATTGTAAAATTTATTTAGAATGAATTCAGTAGAGATTTTTTTCGTGCGTCACAAAAAAAAAATGTGAGATATATTGCCACGAGAAATACGAGATACATACACGAAAAATGCAACACTCACGTACATACGTACGTAAATATGTATATATCTCGCATAACTCTAAAACAAGTAGCCTCAGAACGTTGAAATTTTATATATGGGACTGCTATAACATGTAGTTGTGCATCTCCCTTTTTGGTTGAAATCGCCGGCGCCAGAAGTATGTATTATATTATATATATATATGTAAGTGTCTGTGGTGTGTAGAACTCATTAATCAACTTGGTTTAAGGCTTCAAAACACTTTTTCCTTCACAAATTCTGTTTGAGGCGTTAAACATTGAAAAATGTTTTTAAAAAAATCTGACAGCTTTCAGATCTGACATTGCGCCCAAAGGGGCGTTTTTTAACGTTTTCTGTTAACTTTATTTATTAAATATCAATTTCTTCTCACTTAAACCAAAAAATTCTAGCTGAAAATAAAATGGTATCTGCATTAAACTTTACGTAATATAGAAGGATCTCGAATTTGGAAGAACAAATGATTTTAGAGAGAGAGCACCAAATTTAGAATGTTAATTTTGAGATCGCCAATTATTCCTCCAGCGGCTATCGTATTATGTTACATCTTATATATAGAGAGAGTGATAGATAGATAGATATACATATATATATATATATACATACATAAATATATATATATATACATAAAGAAACATGCTCGAAGTTTTTAATTACTTCTTGTGAGTTTTAATTTCGTCTTTTCTCTAAGTTTTATAATTTTCTTACGTTTTAAATTCTTTGGATTATGTGATCCTTGTTTAAAGGTAAAATTTTGAGTTGAATTTTTCACTGACGTATTTTATTATTTCACTTACGTTTCCAATTCTTTAAATAGAATTCTCTTTATTTAAGGTACAAGATTCTAATTAGAATTTACTTTGTTTTTTTCTTGCTTTGGGGAGGGCCAGAATTTTCAGGTAAACTATTATAATTAAAATACACTGAAATAGTTCATCGGCTAATTCTGGATATATAAAAGCACGGATTTTTGTGGAAGAGAGATTTCAATTGATTTCAGTGTTCCTCCTCCTGACGAAGTAGTATTGAAGTTGATTGAATTCCTCTTCTATTACGTTAGTTTTTTTTTTTTCCCTCCATTGATGTTTTGAATTGAAGTATTGCTTTTTTGAAAAGTTTTGTTTTTAACATTTATTAAATTCTTTATTGCATTTATAGGATTATTTGAAATTTATTACTTATGAATTTTAGTTTTTGGGCTTTGTGAAAAATTAATTCTAAATTTCTTACTTTATGTCTTTACTAATAATTTTTTAGCAGTTTAATACTCGCAAAAATCTAGATATGAGTGTGTTTTGTTTTACTACCTAATTAAATACTACTAGAAGCTGACTCGCAAACTCTACCGAAACCTCAGAATTAAAATGTCGACAGCAATAAACCGCAAAGCCGAATAATTACAACTATGAAAGTTGGCAGGAAACTATTCAGGAAGCGCGCACGCGATACCTGATGCACGTTCTGTCTCAAATCCAAAAATCTCATTTTAAATACTCGCTACTACTATGCATTCTGCTGAGGAATACGTAAAAGAGAAGTTATAGTAAAGACTGAAATTATAAATATCTGGTTAATTAACAGAAATTCCCTACAACTTCATATACCTCTTATACAGAGGGTATTTGAACAGCCTTTAAACAACCAAATTAGAGTATCACATGTTTATTACTTTATATAATTTTTGCATGAACATTTGAACACAAAACTAGTGTTTTCAGCTGAGTATCATATGTCAACATGCATCGTTCATCGAGACCAAATAATGTAAATAGGGGTACAATTCGTTGCATGCTTTTAAACTGTATTTCGAAATGATTGATTGATTAAATAATTACTATCAAGTAATCTAACCTCAGTGAAAGTTTTTCTAAAGGGATCGCATCTGTATAGCCCATGCGGAAATGCATTGAAAAACAGCCAACACTTTCAGCTGCCTAGAAAACTATCCAGAGATGAGTTATCAGTCCTTTCAACTTTAGTCACTTGTGCATTAGTAAGTTCTTCAAGATAGGCAATACAATACAGAAATATTACAAGCAATTAACAGCAGTGATAATTTCGAAAATTAACCAAATTAGAGTAGGTTTGTTTGACTGACTGAAACGAAACAAATGAAGAAAGTAAGTAGAATAGGCAAATCGACAACCTTGTATTCGGCGTAGATTTTGTAAAATCCCAATCGATTTCGAGGGCAAAACGGGTCCCCCTTCATCAGGAGCAAAAAATTATATAAAAGTGAGAAAGCGAAAGTCAATCATATTTATATCCATAAGCGATCAGTGGAAGAGCCGATAGCGCCATCTATCGGCAAAAATAGTAACGAAAAATGAAGGGTTACGAATTTTGAAGGCATTAGGCAAGAGTGGATTGGAATTGAAGTCATTGGACTAAACAGGATAAATTTTTGTGAATGTGAAAAGCTTCAAGAAAATCCAATTCCCTAATAGAACCAGCCTTCTGGATAATTTTAGCAGAACCCAAATCAAACTTGCGATTGAATTCCCAACTATGATTAGCTATTGAAGATTTGTTAATTTCGCCTTTTCGTACGTAAGATTCATGTTCCTTTATGCGAAACTTTAACGCTCTTTTCGTTCGGCCAATATAACTTAAGCCACACTGACACGATATGCTATAAATTCCCCAAGAGTTAAAGTTCAGAAATAGAATCTTTAAGAGCCGAACCTCGGATTTTATTTATAGGCGAGAAAACAACTTGAAAATTAAACTTGTGTAAAATCCGTGCAATTTTGTAACTGATAGAAGGATGAAATGGAAGCACAACAAGGTTCTTAATGCTATTTCTGACATCAGAATGTGTTCTTAGATGGCACGATGAGAACTTTCGAACAGCTTTATCAATGACTACTTGAGAAAATCCTCAATCAAGCGCAACAGATCTTAAATAATTGAGTTCCTTAGCAAGAAGAGATTCTGAGGAAAAAACTTTGAGAGCTCGAAATACATAACAGTAAAAAGAAGCCATTTTTTGCTTAGCCGAATGACATGACTTGACATGGGGAGGTAAACAAGCAGAAAAGGGTTTACTGTAAACAGTTGTGCTGAAATTAGATTCTTTGCGAATTATACGAATATCAAGAAAAGGCAGTGTATTATCAGATTCAGTCTCAGAAGTGAACTGAATGGCTGGGTCAATCGAATTTGTAACATAAAATCTGGAGTAAACTTCCTTATCACCATCAAAAAGAGCGAAAGTGTCGCCTACGTAGCGAATCCACAGACGAAAAGATAGTTTTTCAAATAATTTGATCTCAAAATAGTGCATGTCAATGTCAGCAAGTACAGGATTGAGGGGATTACCCATAGCTAGTCCTTCAGTTTGGCCAAAATATTCATTTTGGAAAACAAAGTGAGTTTGACTCACAGATACAGGTTAAGAAATAGAGTTTCAAAAAATTGCTTGGACAGTTTGAAAGACAGAATTTTATGGCAGTTGATATTCAAATGGTTTCTGAACGATATTGATACGATTCTGAAAGGATTTATTTTTAATATTTGTGAAATGCGAATGAAATTAAAATTGCCTCTAAAAGCTTTTGGGTAATTTTTAGCTTAAAATCAGGGCAAATGCAACTCGAATTTCAAAAAGTTTTAAGAAATTACGGTTGAGATTTTACTGAAAATGAGTGAAATTTGGCTTGATCTCAGTTTTTTTTTAAAACAAGTTAACAATAAAGATGACTGAAGAAATTTATAACCTAATTTGATAAAACATTTCATTGAACAAAGGATATGATGTAATGAAAAAAAATTATTAAAATAAAAAGAATAAAAAATTGAAGAAAAAAATCTGAAAGCTTTCACATTTTATCTTACTTCCAAAGGTTTTTTTTTTTTTTTTTTTTTTTTTTTTGGCGA